>JANBPO010003772.1:7240805-7377842 GCA_024336825.1 Amorphophallus titanum
AGCTTGTCCTGTGCCAAATTCTTTCCACCTATCGCACTCGTGACCCGAAGCTCAAGTCCTATCAATATTTGGTCACTCTCTTGGCTAGATAATTTTGCAAGCTGATCTACATTCATACTCCTCGATCTCAGAATATCCTCGCTGACACGTTGGCATCACTCGCCTCCTCCTTAGCTTTTCCTCTCAACCGGTCTACTGAGACTATCATGGTCCAAAGGTTGGACGCTCCATCCCTTCAGGATCCGTGGTTTAGCAACCTTAGGAAGCCTATAGAGGAGAAGGGCGAGAAGAAAGATTTAAGGGAAGTATATTTATTAGAGGAGATTCTGGAAGAAGAGGAGTTGCCATGGTATCATGAAATTAAGCAGTATTGCAAGGATGGATCATTTCTGGGCACAACAAATGTCAAGCAGTGCAAGGCCATTAGAAGAGTCACCTCGAGATACACCATCATCGCTGGAGAATTGTACAGGCGGGCTATCAATGGAGTTCTTATGAGATGTCTGGATGATGACGAGGCTTGGAAGGTTGTTGAAGCAGCTCATTCTAGTGAGTGTGGAGGCCATGTGAATGGCCAGGACGCCCGAACGTGGGTTTCCTTTCCTTGGTTTTTCTCCTACGTAACCATGGGATTCTCTGGGCTATTAACTGGTCATTATCCCTTCCTTAATCCTTGTAACCACCGGAGGTTTTGGAGGAAACCCCAGCCCATGTTATGGGAAGTTTTATCCCTATTTTCTTTTCCTCGCGCTGGCTTCTTCGTTCTGGGTGCGCACGGTGTGTTTTGAAAATCGAGAGGGAGCCAAGGGTCGTAGCAGCAGAAGGGGAGAGCGTCCCTGCTCGTGAGCGATCTCCTCGGTCCTTTGGTCGCTACTGGATCGTGGTCCTTGAGGCCTTCATCTTCCTGTCTCTTGCCGGAGACGGAAGAGTTTTCTATCATTTTCCATCTATCATAAGGCAAGATCTGAAATCTGAAATCTTCCTTTTTGTGCTTGTTATAACATCTTGAAACCTAAGTTCTAATCATGGGTTGAGTATGAAAAATCTTGTTTCTTCCTAGTTTGGTTCGGTTTCTGGGTACTCGAACAAATTGGCGGATGTGTAGTATTGGTTCTGAATAACATACTATCTTGAAGTCCAGATTTATGTATGATAATTTGAGCATGAAATACATATTGTTCGGGTGTGAAATAGGTGTGGTATTAGTGTGAAATATTATGTTTTGAGTACGGAGCATGTCATTTTTTTATTTTGATGAAGTTCGGCTTGATCTCTGGGTAAATTGGGCGAATTGGTGGATATGAATAGTACTATTTTTTTTGAATAATGTAAAAGATTGAAATCATATTTATATATGATGGTTAAGTGTGTAACATGAATGGTTTGAGTGTGGATTACGTTGATTCCGTCTTGACAAGTTTTGGTTTCATTTTGGGTACTCAGACGTTTGTTTCTGAACATGACGTAGGTTCTGTCCGCAGGAAGTGTTGACACTTCTCCCTTGAAGTGTTGACCTCTCACTGTGGATCTTACCTAGTCTAGGTTTTGTCTGCATGGAAGTGTTGACACTTCTCCCTGGAAGTGTTGACCTCTCACTATGGATCTTACCCAGTCCAGGTTCTATCTGCAGGAAGTGTCGACACTTCTGTTGTATTTTCCCTATTGTTTTGATGATGCTAACACTATATCAATCTCTATGCAATTGATTTGTCAAACTATTAACCATGCTGATTAAGCCACTATGTTGTAAACCTTACTACATGTTTGAACATCACCATACTTCGTGCACAGATTTGCACTCACTCTGTTTTACACTTCATGCACAAAGTTCTCTGACTTGAAGTCTTTATACTTCGTGCTCAAAGGGGTCAGAATAGAACTTCCATTCCTCGTGCACAAACTCATACTTTGGAGTATTTCATACTTCGTGCACATTTTTCATAAGTCATAGTGCGTGCATGTTTTGTTCATAGCCCGTGCTGATTCCTGATGGTAAGCTTTTTAACCTCATGCGTGAACAGTGTTCTGCACGCATGCACGTTTCTGCATTTCATTCTCTTATACTTCGTGCACAAAAATCAAGACTCAAAGCCTTCACTTCGTGCACTTTAGGTTTCAAACCAACGCAAACCATTCAATCATATTTGCCAAATTGAGAGGAAATGAAAGGCAAGAACCAACATGTATGTCCAAAACCAAGTGCATTTCATTCATTTCATTTCAAGTTCATTACATGGTACAAAGACACTTGACAAATTACATTACAAATGCAAGAGACTTAAGTACGCTGCAGAGTGACTCAACTAATGCAAATGACACTCACAAATGCCAAATGGCAAACATTCATACAAACATAGGGACACGCATGCATATGCATAAGCTATATAAACCTGCACTAACTACTCCCCCTTTGGCATCATCAAAAGAGGGATGGAATACAAGAAAAGTAGACCAATTCGACACTGAAAGACCGGAAGGGCAGCCACTAAGGAGGTGGAGCTAAATTCTCTAGGGCATCATCATCATGAGAAGGCACAGCTAGAGGAAGGTGGCATTCAAAGGAGTGCAGGAGGAGGTCCTAATGTTCCAGTTGATAGTCAATGTGGAGAAGAGTCCAGTTGGTGGTATGGAAGGCCTGGTGGGTATCCTCATAGCTGGTGGTGAGAGTGGCCATATGGGTAGAAAGGCTGTCCAAAGCATGGGAAAAAATATCCATCTGACCAGTCATGGTGGTCATAAAGGTGTCTAGTCGGTCAAATGAGGTGCCAATCTGATTCCCAAGGTTGGAGTCTTGCTCCCCAAAGGCATCCATACGAGTTTCCAGTCCAGAAATATGTCTATCAAAAGTCTCATAATCTACCCAAGATTATTATCCAGCACCTTGAGTGGAGGACGCCCCATAATAAAACTGTGGTGGAGGTCGCATTTCCTGATCTGCATGTGGAGAAGGAGGTGGCTGCTCCTCGGCCTGAACTAGAGGCGAGGGTGGTGCTTGAGCCTCCTGCTGTTGTGGCTCCTCTGCATCCTCATCTTCTGATTCACTCCATATATTCTCACATCTCTGCATAACTCTCCATTAGGACCCCAATAATAGCCAAAGTCTATTAAGAGCTTGTGTTTGTTGTAGATATCATCCTGCCGTACTTGAATTGACACTTCTCTTGTCAAGCTAATCTCAGCATAAATGAATACCCCAGTCAATTGTGATGCATATGGCAGAGATCTCCTTCTTTGGGTATGGCACGACCCGACTGAATCTGTCATGAGACAACCCATGTTGATGGTCATCCCATTCAGTACATGAATAAACAGAAACCTATGCACTTCCATCACCGCATCTCAGCTTTCACCCATGAGGTAGATGAGAGTGGTAAACATATGGTGCAATATGCGCTGCAATGGAGGGAAGTAATTGACATTCAACGTGATCAAATTACTAACCCCGTGTATGTATTTACTGCAGGTCATGAGCATAAAAGTCTTTGGAATATGACCAAATGTCATATCAACGCCCCTAGCAGACACTCCTAGGGCTCTCTCAAATAGTACTGAATTGACTATAATCTCAACTCCTTTTACAATTGTGTATAGACGGTCATTTCTCATGTTTAGGTGCCTATAAAATTCTTGGACAAGACTAGGTTAATACCTAGAGTTTTATCTGAATAGTTGAGGACATTGATGATGAGTACGCAACCACCGACGAACGAAGCCCGTGTCAGCACCAGCATTGCGGAGCAGCGGCTGATGGCCCTGCGCCAGGAATACGAAGCCGGGCAGGCGCAGATGCGCGCGCTGGAACAGCGCACGCGCGATCTGCGCGAGACGATGCTGCGCATCAGTGGCGCCATCGCCGTGCTTGAAGAGCTGGTGGCGGACGAGAAGCAGCAGGGCAGGTGATGCGCCATGGCTGATCCGACCCTGGATTTCCGCAGCACGGAGCAGTTCTACCAGCAGGCACTGGAGCTGGCGCGTAGCTATGCGCCGGACTGGACGGCGCCGTGGACGGAACAGGAGCCGGATGCGCAGCAGGTGAATCGCGATCCCGGCCTGGTGTTGTTGAAGTTGTTCTCGCTGCTGGCCCGTTATGTCGGCCAGATGGAAAACCAGGTTCCCAACCAACGCCAGCTTGCGTTTTACCAGTTTCTCAACATGCAGTTGCGGCCGCCCTTGGCCGCGCAGGCGCCGCTCAGCTTTGTGCTGCAGGCGGAACAGCCGCCGTGCCTGCTGCCGGTGGATACGGCGGTGCTCAACAGCGACGATCCGCTGATGAGTTTCCAGACCAATGATGCGTTGGAGGTGGTGCCGGCGACACTGAGCGCGTTGATGACGGTGATTCCGTCGCAGGATCACTATATCGATGCGTTCGGTGCCCTCGGCAGCGGCCAGCCGGTTCCACTGTTCCTGGCCAACGAGGACGATACAAAAGAGCTGCCGCTGTCGCATTGGCTGATGCTTGGCGATCCGGCGCTATTCAAGCCCGATCCCTCTTTGCAGCGCATTACAGTGCATATGAATGGTGTGCACCTGGATGCGGAGTTTTTCCAGCAATGGGCCGATGGTGCGTTGAGCGGGCTCTCCTCCGAGGTGACCAGTCTCAATGGCGGGTTGCAAGTAAGTGCAGAGCTGACCCAGGTTCCGCAGGCCGGCCCCATCACACTCAGCCAATTGGAAGCCGAGCTCTACGAGGCCGATGGGCGGCTGACCGGTTTCACCAGCAGCGTCGATGCCGATGCGCAACAGCCGATGTATTGGTTGCTGGTACAACCGGCGCAGGCGGTGCGTATTGTCAACGCATTGTCGAACGATCTGCCGGCCATCAGTTCGCTGTCGTGCACCTTGAGTGGGGATGGTATTCAGCCGGAGCAGGCCGCCAACGGTACGGTGCTGGTCGACCTGCGCAATGGCGTCTATCCGTTTGGCCAGACACCCGCTGTCGAGGATGCTTTCTACATCCGCTCGGACAGCCTGTTCGCACGCAGTGGTGCAGAGATCACGCTGAATTTCAACCTGAAGTACGTAGCAATCGACTACCCCGTGGAGTTGTATTGGCAGTATTGGGACGGCTCCACCTGGCAGTCGATGAACGACAGCGCCAGCCAGGCCGCCAACTTTCATTTCGTCGATACCACGCACGCGTTGCGGGGCGACCCGCTGTTGCCGACTTATGTGCGCTTTCTGTGCCCGGTCATGCCCTCCCCTATATTCCCATACTACCAGCCTGAAATCTCGAGCAGCAGAGAGCTCCGACTTGTAGAGCCTGGTCCGGAGGCATCGCGCATCTTCAGGTGGCGTATCATACATTTCTGGAAAGCTCTTCAAGACAGCTTCGCAAGCGAGGTGGTCTCACGTCCATCAGACATTGGGGCTGTCCGGGACAATCGTTCTCCCTCGATTGCACAAGATAAGTCTGGCCAGTGACCTGTGCGCCTTCTAGAAGCTGCTCCAGCCTCATCTCCCATCTTCTGATGAAGCCCCTTGGAGACTCCTTACTAGGGTCATCCAGCTTTAAGCCAAAGGTGGTCCTGTCCCATTTGGAGTTCCCCGTCGAGAGCACCAGCGTTGACAACCCAAGCCAGTCCAGCAGTCCCAGCCACCAGTGACCAGAACAAGCAGCCAACTATAGGGAGTACCATGGTCTCATCTGCCATCTTCAGCCCAAGCCCTCTGGAGGAGTTCATCATAGGTCAGTCAGATTTCAATCAAGCTTGGTCTCACCTCTTTCTCATTTTCCCACTGGGAGTTACGCCCCCGACACGCCTCCCCTGTCTGGCCGGCATCCTGCACGGCGTGACTTCACAAGAATCAGTCGTACTGGCATCTCACACCTCAGAACGGGACCACTCCAGCTCTGAAAGATCCCTGCGATGGCCCTCTTCATGAAGACCCTGGCCCCGCTGTGTCCTGGCCTCAAATTGGACAGCTACGCCATCGGAGAGTTGAGTCTAGAATTTTTTCCCTACAACTAGCCAGACCCGGTCAACATCCAGGAGCAACCACGGGCATGATCGGGTGATTCAGGAAGCAAAGTTTGGTTTGGGAGCACTAGATTGAGTCCTCTATTAGTGGGACTTGGTCCCGCCTCGATCTGATATTCCATCTGGGTGCGCGGCCTTCTCCAAGTCATATCTAGTCTACAGCAGAGAAGCCCGGTGTAGTTCGACAGAATCTATCGTACTCGATGCATCTGAGATCAGAACGAGACGACGTTTCTTCCAGGAGCAAGCTAGCACGACAAGATTTCCAACGCATCCAGTCCCATCCCCAACGGACATTCCAGCTAGGAGTTCTATCCCCGACAAGTCGCTAGTGGCAGACCACAAGGACAGCAGGCCAGCTTGCCCGAGTGAGCCCGGTCGGCTTCCGACCCCCTCTCCGTTCCCCACCCCGCCTGGCAGGCTTACAGCCCCTCCCTGTGCGGAGGTAGTTTTAGGTGTAATGTCGATTAATCCCTGCCCCGAGATCCCCCTCCTGCGAGAGGTGTAGTGTTGTACTTTTTCCAGATTTTCAGGTTAGAGCTACACCGGCGCAGCGTGCAGGCGCATACCCACGCTTCCCCGCTCGCCTCTTCTCTGACCGAGATCGATGTATTCACACTGATCAGGTGATCTTCGGGCCTCATCCCTTGATGGTTTTATTGTTGCTTATTTAGTATCATCTTTTAGCTCCGTCGGACGGTGAGTGAGCGCTCGATCCAAATTTCCCGTCATTTGAGTGGCCACTGCGGAGTGAGAATTACATTGATAAACAAAAGAAAGACTCGAATTATAGGACTAAACTCAAATACAGAGAAGGACTAGACTCTCCATGATCAAGCCAACTCATCACTCTTCCCCATTCCCGTCTGTGGCAGTATCTTCATTAATACCTAAAAAAGAATAGGAAAGAGGGGGTGAGTGAAAGCTCAGTAGGAATTTCTCTTTATCATCAGGCAATACTTTAACTAATTAACTAATTCAAAATGATGCATAAACTTAGTAAATGCAAGACAAGAACATAATTAAGATTAAAGGAATGGCAAGGTAACAGTGAGAGATGAACATGATAGGAAAAGAATAACTAGAATCAAGTACAAGAGCTAGAACAAGTTCTCATAGCCAGGAACAAGATAGCAAGTACTCATACCCATATCAACAGGTTGTCCCTTTCGGACCTCATATCAAATCATATCAAGCCGTATCATGCCATATCATGTCAAGTAAAGAAAGATGCCCAAGATGTAAAATGTCCCGACCAAATCTTGCTTATAGTTGGTGCAATGCCACACCTGATCATCCATAATACCGATACATGTCTGGGCTTTGCCTTGTCCCTAGGACCAGATCTGAAGCCTTATAGTTTCAGCCTAGCATTGAGTGTTAAAGTGGACCCAAAGTCCCATATCAAATAATTTCAGACAATTCACTAGCGGCATTTGAATTCCAAGGACCAAGGTTACCAACTTCCAAGGAATAGCCATAATAGGAAAAGATTTTCCAAGGGATATAATATCAAAAGAAGTCCCAAGAAAGGCCATAATTCAAAGTGTGACGGCCTGGAGGGCTAGGAAGACTCAACCACGCATGATGGTCATTTTAGAATGCTATAGAAAGAAAATGTCGACCAAACGGCCGCCAGAAAGGTGAAAATGGTCGAAGCATGGCTGCACTAAGAGAAAAATGGTCTATCATTCGACCGCTAAAGAAGAGCAACACACAACGGCAAAAATAAGGACAATTAAGATCCCAATCGGCCTAGGCTAGGGTTAGACTGAAGCAGAGTCCAGTCAACACCAGTAGGGTCAATTGGGGCTACATAGGTCGACCTAACCAGGGTAAAGTCGTCCTGGAACAATGCCAAATGACCGGATAGAATTAATTTACAGGCAGGACAGAAGCGGTCCGTACCAGGCTGCATACTAAGATAAATGGTCCATACCATGGCCACTACAGAGAGTAGCAGTCCTGGGATGGCCGCAACCAGCAGAACAGTCCCGATTTGGGCTGCGAACTCACGTGAATGGTTCAGATTTTGGGGTACAACCTGCCCGACATCCTAGTGGGAATCCCAGGCTCGCGGGGACTTATAGAGGCCTCGGAACATGAACACCTAGTCTGGCGGAAGAAATATCCGACGGAGAGACATTCGATGTCCAAGATTAATGGCTCAAAATCAATGAAAAATAAGTATAATCGGTCTAGCCGACACCACCGGAGTGGCACGACCTTAAAACATGTTCCATACCATATAGCAGAGATGAGATTTATGAACTAAATAGTTAAATAAGCATGATGTTTATTAGCCATGAATCAACAGAGGAAGAGGGGTTTGGTTCTCAAGCTGGATTTTCTGAAAGCTTATGACATGGTAAATTGGAACTGCCTCCTTCAGGTTATGACTAAGATGGGTTTTGGTCAGGTATGGATCTCATGGATACGAGAGTGTATCTCGTTTGCTTCTTTTGTTGTGCTCATTAATGTGCAACTCTCCTCCTTTTTCCCTACTTAGGAGAGGATTTCGACAGGGAGACCCTCACTCCCTCTCTTGTTTGTCCTGGTGGCCCAGATCTTGAGTACATTGTGGATGAGAGCTGAGATTGTAGGGATTATTATAGGCTTCCAGGCATGTCAGTCCAGCAACTGTGTCACCCACTTGCAGTATGCGGATGACACTATTCTCTTTTTAGCCAATGAGCAGCAGCAGCTAGTGGATGTCAGGTTGATGTTGGAGTTGGTACATGATATCACTGGGCTGAAGGTTAACTACATCAAGAGCCACATTACGGGGATCAATATGGTAGAGTCAACCATCAGGAGGGCAGCTTACATCTTCAGTTGTCAGATTGGGAGGCGCCTTCTCTCTTACCTTGGCCTTCCTCTATCCCCCGTACCTTTTCGATGCTGGGATTGGCAGGAGGTGGTGCAAAGGTACGAGAGCAGGCTTGCAGGATGGAAGTCCAGATTACTCTCTTATGAAGGTCATTTGGTACTATGCAAATTTATGTTGGACAGTTTGCCGACTTACTTCCTCTCCATTTTCAAAGTATCGAAGGCAGTGGCTAAGAGATTGGAGTCGATTCAGGTTAGGTTCTTTTGGCATGACAACCGGCAGAGACAGAGGTTGGCATGATATTTAATGGGGTAGAATCTGTCAGAGCAAGGAAGCGAGTGGTCTGGGCATCAAGAGCATAAGATATTTCAATTTGACTTTACTGTGCAAGTGGCTCTAGAGACCCGGGACAGAGGAAGGGAGATTGTGGGTTCAGTTGGTGAGACAGAGATACTATTCCTAGTCCAGAGTGTGGGACTTGCTCTCGAATAGTCTTTATAAATGTCTTTCCGATTTGGAGAGGCATATTATATTATGTAGACTTTTTCAGAGTTAGTGTTCGGGTCAGTTTCGGTGATGGAGAGTCTTGCCTCTTCTGGCGGGACATGTGGCGTGGTGACTCCTCACTGGTGGCAGACTTTGCGAGTGGACTAGGTGCTTCTGTCGCTCAATCCTTTGATGCGTAGTTGGCCGGAGGTATATGGGCCCCCACTTTTAGGAGCAATCTCACTCTAAAAGAGATGGACCAGTTGGAACATCTTTTCACCTTCCTCTTGGATTTTACTCCAGCCAGCAGCAGGGCTGATACGTGGATGTGGAGATGGGAGGGGGTGTCAATGCTCAGTTATGTCAACTTATACTCTCCTTTCTGATTTTTTTTTTTGGGGGAGGGGGAGGTCCATCCCTTTACACCTCACATTTGGGCTCGCAGGAACCCACTCAAGGTGAAAGTGTTGGTATGGAGGATCTCCCATGGTCGGCTGCCCACTTGTGATAGGGTGACATTTTATTTCCTGTTATTTTCTGCTCTCTGGTTCCCTGGCGGTCTACCTCCCGGCCATTTCTGGCCTAAAAGCGGTCTAGCGATAGACCGTCTTATCTGCTTAGCGGTCTCCTATACGACTGTTTCTCCAGTTACAGGTATGCATCCCGTGGGTGTTGATATTTCTACAATTTTTACTATGTTTATTATTCCTAGGTGCTATCTGATCTCCTCCTCTGCTGTGGCATACGTTTATATCATTGTTTGCATATTGTTTGCTAGTTTTAGGCTAGAATTTACATGCACTCCGGTGCACATAGGATCATGCATTGCATATTGTAGTTGCATTCCCCCTTGGTAAGTGATCCTCTCACCTCCATATTCCTTGGGGTCGACTAGGTTATTTTATCCGAACCTCCGTATGTCCCCGTGAGCTGTGGATTCTCATATGGACGCTGGGCCGATTGTACCTTTCCATCCTATAGGCTTGCATTTTACATACGTATGAGGGAGTTAACCTTAGTCAACCCAAAGTTTGGACCTTCCCTATAGGATTGCTATCTTGAGGGAATTATTCTTAACTCAAATCATTAAAAGATCCATTAAAACCCCTAAAAATTTCTCATCATATTAACTTGTTTAACTTGGCTGAAAACTCTTACATTGTTTGTGTTGTTTGGGCTTGTCCAAGCCCATTTTTGGTATTTTGTGTTGCATTTCCCTTATCATCCACATAGACTTGGTTGATAGGCCCATTTAGATTAGCCCATTTTGTGTGTCTATTGTTCTAGGTCGGTCTTGCATTAGTCTTAGTAAGTCATCCCTCTCTTTTCTTTAGCCCTTTAAGCCCTTGCTTCCCTAGGGTGGCATTTGGTACGGGGATGGGAGTGGGTTATCTCCAATTTAACCTTGTTCTACATTTGGTAAGCCCATTTTACGTGAGGTTATCCTAGGATAGGGGACATGGGTTTAACCCTACAAATGGGGTTAAACACGGGGATAAGTCATTCCAAGTTTTACTTGGAATGGCTTATCCCCATCCTCATCCTCGTTCACCCTCTTGCAAACGACCCCGCGATTGTGCCCTCTGCACTTGCACTGTTCACGTGTCGATCGCATGCCCTTCTGCCTCTGCGGAGTGCTTCCTCTCTCCGATGATTGTGCTCCGACTCTGATCCCCTTCTGCCTCTGCAGAGTGCTTCCTCTGCTACGGTCGACGATTGTGCTCTCTGACTCCATGATCGTGTCCTCCACGAGCGCACTGTTCACACATCTCCTCATGATCCCCTTTTGCCACTGCGGAGCGCTTCCTCTGCTACGGTCAGTGATCGTGCTGTGGGACTCCCTTGGAAGGTTGTTATCTTCTTCGACCGGCTCTGGCTCGTCCCACTGAGGAGAAATAAATGCCAGTGATGTGAAACGACCTAGGGATGAGTTGGAACCGACCAAATGACCCTCGGACCTAGCAAGCAAGCAACTTACAGACCGATAGCTTCACTCGAGCGGACTCACCCGCTAAGCGCACACTCGTGCCCGTAGGCAACCCAATGATGGTGGTGATAAAGTCTAAATAAATCCCATAAATAACGAGACTCATGGGGGCGTCTCCAGGCTGTCTCCGAGCCAAATAGAACCTGTCGTGGCTCGCGTGGTGCTCCGTGTACGGTACTGGTGGCTCACCGGCCCGGACCGGTCAAGTGCTCGGGTGTCCGCACCATGAGCTGTCCCAGCAGTCTGCCAGTCCATCGCGTGCTTTCGGAGGTCGTGTCTAGAGTTCCAGCTGTGGTCTGTCCATCCTTTGTGTACTTTTGACCCGGGTATGCCCCGTGTGGTCGTACAATGGGACTGTTCTGTTGTTGTCAGACTTGTATATTTGTAAATTCTGGACTATTGTATATATTTAGCACTCTAATAATTTTAAATTACTTCCACACAATATGTTAATTTTGTTGCTTTAATTAACATTGCCTGTTGTAATTCCAATTTGTTGCACCATCGCTTGACAACCTCCACTAACCCTTCAGGGGCCTCATCAGCCTCTTGAGTGGCGTCCCCAGTTCTTAGTGGCTGTAATCTGATATTATCGGGTTATCGGTACTCGAAACTCTGGGTCGTTACAGTCTGGGTGGCCCTTGCAATCAATAGCCAATGTGTAATGTAAAAATTTCTGATAGAATGGCCTTTAATCAGCCTAGATGATCATTCACCATTTCATAGATATGCATGATTGTTACAAGTGGCCATCACTCCTAAAAAAAAGGGGGGTACATTTGGCAATAGTCGAGCATGCGATCATTGTCAATTTATATGGATGCCCCCAGGACAAGGCATCACCAGCATCTGGCACCATCTTCTCAGACTTCCTGCCATTGCTCAAAGGAACTTGGCATATCCTTTAGGGCACGTTATTCTTCGACCGGTGTGGTGTAGGCACGTTGGCCGCCTTCAAGTTGGGCATTTGGTGAGGGCGCGGTGGGTCCACTGCGTACTTGCCTATTTGTAATTCGCCCTTCTTGATCAGGCCTTAGACGACATCTTTAAATACATAACAATCTTCAATGGAATGCCCCATCGTCTGATGATATAGGTAGAACTGTGGGTCATCTCTTCTTCTGAGGTCATTCGGTCTCTTTGGCTCTGGAAGCATAACTTTGCCACATTCTTGAACCCACTCGAAGAGGGCCCGAGTCTTATCTCTCGGGAAGGAGTAGGGCTTCCTCATTTTGTCCCTTAATGAAATTCTCTGGTCAGTGAGGCTAGTGAGAGAAGTTTTGATCACGACCTTCATTTTCTCTTATCGTCGCTCAAAAGCTTCGAAGTCTGGGGTGAAAAATTCTTCTCGTGCCAACTGCTTGTCGGCCAATTATTTTCCCCCACTCTGGGCAGCAGTAGTCAGGCAATACTTCGCCAAGAAGACCTCAGTGTCAGCTGCTAGGTCATTTAGCTCTTCAAGGGTTCAGATCTCAATATCCATCATCCTTTGTATTATTTTGCCCTTTAGGCTTCTTGCGCGTCTTTGGCCGGCGCCCCGGTAGTTTGGAGGGTTTCTGCATCCTTCACGGGGGTCTCCCCTTCTTCTCATATAGTCCAGGGTGCACTCATCATTTCTTTGATCGGTTGCTTGTAATTCAGCCTCGACGGCCTTGCTCTCGGCCCGCCTCATTTTGGCCCCTCGCCCGGCCCTTGGCTTATTTGTCCCCGCCGGAGTTATCAAGCTCTGGTGTGACCCAGTCAATTGGCGAGGTGGGTTTGTTCCCGACGTCATGCGAGGTGTCAAAGATGCATGCTGCAACCGTTGGGAGGGGATGCCCCCCATGTAATCATGTACCATTCGGGGCATTGCTAGTGGTGGTGGGACCTCAGATGACTCACAAGCACCCCAGAAAGCTTGAGATGATGGCCCCGCCTGCCCAGGCATTGCTAGGTGTAGACCTGCCTTGCTTGATTTTCTTCTTGACACTTCGACTTCTTGCATTCCTTCATATAATTCTACTGCCATGGCGGGGGCGGGTTGGGGGAAGCTGGAAGTGCTGCCTCTCGTCCTGGCTTCGAATGAGGCCGATGGCATCATGTCGTCATAGTCGATGACACCTTGCCCTTGAAAAGTTGATATTCTTGCCCCCAGATCCTCACATGGAGGAGGGCTATAATAAAGGGCCTCCTCACTAGACGGCGGGAAGTATGTCTCTTCATTCTCTCTTTCACCGGTTTGGCTTGATCCGAGCCACGTTAAGAGTGTGTGGCAAGAGAGGACGATGCCACTCCTTCTAATCTTTGAGGTCTTCCTTTTATTCTCCTCCGAGGTTGGTGTATACCCCTGCAATAAGTCATCTAGTGTGTGCAGCACCTCAGTTTTTCCTTCGACTTCTTGCACCAGGCCCAGGGTCTCTGAGTGCCCGCACAGGATGCATTCATTAGCACATGCTGAGGGAGATTCGAGTGCCTCTTCAGGTAACAGATAGTATAGAGATACCGTGTTGATTGTCCTCTTCAGATCGGGCAGCTCGTGTGGACGTGGAGGGTACACTTTATGTTCACCCAACTGGAGTTCCCCTTTCCTGATCAGACTCTCAATAACATCTTTGAATACATAACAGTCTTCAATAGGGTGCCCGAGTGCCTGATGATACGGGCAAAATCGGGGGTCATCTTTTCTTCGGACATCGTCGGGTCTCTTCGGCTCCGGAAGAGTGACTTTGTCGTATCGGGAGGCCCATTCAAACAGGATCCGGGTCTTCTCCTTAAGGAAGGAGTAGGGTTTGCTCATCCTGGCTCGCAAGGCAGGGCCTTCCTACCGCTCAGTCGGCCTGACGGGAGGAGGGTGGGAGACCCCTTTATCCTTTCGTTGCTCAGACGCCTTGAAGTTGACTGTGTGAACTTCCTTAGGCGCGGACCTCTTATCCGTTGTTGTGACCTTCTGACTGGCGGTAGCAGGGGCAGAGGAATCACTGGAGAAGAATGCTTCAATCTCCGCTACCACGCTGTTCAATCGGTCAAAAGACCTGATCTCAACCCCGATCATCTTTTCGAAGATCTCCCATCTCAGATTCTGCTTGCACATCTGGACGGCATCTTCCTGATGCGGTGGATGCCGACATCCCATGCTGAGATTCCGCCATTTCTTGATATATTCCAAGGCCGTCTCATCATGCTTTTGCTTGAAGGCACTTAGCTTGGCCATGGTGACCTCTCTTTCAGCAATATAGAACCACTCTTGGAACTTCCGTTGCATATCTGGCCAATTGCTGATAGAGTCGACAGGCAAGTTTGAATACCATTCGAAGGCGAGGCCTGTGAGGGAGGATCCGAAGAACTTCAACAAGTAGGATTCCTCCGTGGCCAAGTCTCCCATGACATTAACATAATGCACTATATGTTCTTTGGGCGAGCCTTGCCCATTAAACTTGTCAAGCTTTGGTGGCTTACTGACACCAGGAGGTAGCTTCTTTGCAGCATGGTGGGTCGGGTACGGCACCTTGTATACATCGAATATGGTGTGATCAGCATCTCCCCTTTCGGCAAGCTTTAATTCTATCATCTGCTCCAGCATTAATTTACTTATTGCTTCCGGGTCAGCTAGATCTAGGTAAGCATGGGCCGACTGTGCAAGCGGCATTGCCGACGCCGTTGCTTGTGGTGTGACAGTAGATCCTTGGAATGGAAAGGCTAATGGCGGTGCTGGTGCTACCTATTGCGGCTGTTGAAGAGGAATGCCCCCGGTGTGGCTGGGCATTGGTGGAGACACCGTCTCCTGCGGAGGGGCTGCAGGGGCCTGCTCACTGCCCCCGGGTACTTCGAGAGGTGCTTCAATTTGCCCGGAAGGCGAAGGCTGGGAGTCCCTTTCATTCAACTGTTTTCTTAACATTTCGACCTCTTATCGATATCACTGTAATAGGAGCAATATGGCAGGGTCATCTGTGGAGTGACTGGGGGTGCCCCCTCTTTCTTCTTCCGGTACCTCCTGGGATGAAGTAGATGGCATCCCGCTAGTATCTCCAGAAATTTTAATTTGTAGAGAATAATTCAATAATTAATTCAATAATTATTTGGGGTATTACACCTCTTGTAGTCTGCTTCTCTCTCTTTCTCTTCTCTTTTTTTGACATGTAACCAGGGGTATGCCCCGAAGCATGTGTATCCCCCTTTCAATTGAAAGGAATAGAACAACCTTATTGTGTATATCTCTTGTGTGTAGCTCCGGCAGTCTTTCTTTCTCCCTTTTTTCTTCTTCCTTCTTCTTCTTTTTTATTTCTTTTTTTTTGTGCCTCGCTTGAAATGCATCGACGGGGTGTAAGCCTTTGCGGTAGCTCGCCCAGGGAGAACCGGGTAGGGGTCCGTGTTAGCACACAGGAGAGTGCTCGCCCTTCCAGGGGAAGGACGAGGGGACCACTCCATCGTGCGAAGCAGACTACCAACCGGTCTAGCCTGGGCGCCCGAAGGGGATGGAGATGAAAGTTCGTTCATTCGATGGTGCGGACGTGAGGTCCAAATCAAAGGAAGTATCCATCGTCCCAAGGAATAGTGAGAAGAGTCTATTCGGTCAATGATCGGGATGGGAGGTCCTGATCGATGGGAAAGTCACCATCCCGAGGGATGGAGGGGATGGTTTGTTTAGTCAATGACCTGGGCGGGAGGTCCAGATCGAAGGAGGTATTCGTCACCCAAAGAGACAGAGAGAAGAGTTTATTGATTTAAATGACCTGGATGAGAGGTCCAAGTCAAAAGGAGGTATTCATCACCTGAAGGGACAGAGAGAAGAGTTTATTGATTCAAATGACCTGGACGAGAGGTCCAAGTCAAAAGGAGGTGTTTGTCACCTGAAGGGATGAAGAGAAGAGTTTATTGATTCAAATGACCTGGAGGAGAGGTCCAAGTCAAAAGGGGCATATTCGTCACCCGAAGAGATGGAGAGAAGAGTTTATTGATTCAAATGACCTAGATGAGAGGTCCAATTCAAAAGGAGGTATTCGTCACCTGAAGGGACGGAGAGAAGACTTTATTGATTCAAATGACCTGGACGAGAGGTCCAAGTCAAAAGGAGGTATTCTTCACCTGAAGGGATGGAGAGAAGAGTTTATTGATTCAAATGACCTAGACGGGAGGTCCAAGTCAAAAGGAGGTGTTTGTTCCTCGGCCCAAGAGGTTTGGGCAAGGTGTTCATTTGTCGGTGCCACCGAGGCGGCGGGACTAACATGATTTGTTTGTCTCCTGAAGTGTTCGTCGGCACTGGGTCTGTGCCAACGCAAAGAGGGGTTTATTTCCTCATCCCAGGCGTAAGGCCCGGGTAAGGTGTTCATTCGTCGGTGTCACCAGGGCGGTGGAACCAACTTGATTTGTTTGTCTCTTGAAGTGTTCGTTGGCACTGGGTCAGTGCTAACGCAAAGAGGGGTTTATTTCCTTATCCTAGGCGTAAGGTTCGGGTAAGGTGTTCAATCGTTGGTGTCACCAGGGTGGCAAAACCAACATGGTTTGTTTGTCTCTTGAAGTATTCATCGGCATTGGGTCAGTGCTAACACAAAGAAGCGTTTATTTCCTTATCTGGGTCGTTACAGTTGGTATCAGAGCTGTGTTGAGGATTTGTATAAGGAATTGAAATTGCATAAGCATGTCCAGAGCAAGTCTAGTTGAGTCATCTATTGCTGGCTTAGGATGTTTTTCATATTATTGATGTGTTTTTCATTGTCATTTATTTTCTAGATTCTAAATGTCGCGTCGTAGGAGGGCACGTGTACCCAAGGAGGGAAGTGGCACTTCTCCTCCTGTGGTCGTTGTGCTGGTCTATGTGCCAGTGCAACCTCAAGCGGATTCCGTTCCAGTTGCAGAAGGTTTGTCGGGCAATTAGGATGGAACGCCAAGAGAATCTTTGCTATCCAATCCGTCAACTAATGAAGGGCAGGCGAGATCCCAGGAGCGCACTCAAATTGAGTCTGCTCAGCCAAGTGTGCAGCATCCGCTAGTCATTCAGTCAACTGGGTAGTTTTAGCAGGTCTATCCTCCGATTGTGATCGGAGTTCCATCTCCTGTACCTGCTGCTTATGATGCACCCTCGTTCAAGGAAATCAAGAACAAGTTCAAGAGATTCAGGGTGCGTAAGAAGTGGCTTGCCCAGTAGGCATCTGCCAGTACTGCTTAGTAGTCAGCGCCTTCTCCCCAGCAACCCTAGGGACCCGTAGCCTGTCAGCCAAGGCAGTGTTCAAGATGTAGTGGGAGCCACCCTAGCCAGCATTGTTCATTGTTGGTGATTTGCTTTCGTTGTGATCAACCGGGGCATGTGGTCTGAGACTGTCTGCAGAGGCCGCAGCCGGTGCAGTTCTCGCGGTCTTCTCAGCCACAGCTGTCTCAGTTTCGACCTCTTCTACCACCACAATCTCAGCGAGACTTTCCAATGTCTCAGCTTCCTTGAGCTGAGCTATGACGTCTCATCTTATGGGAGGTGCGATTATGCTTTTCGACTAGATGGCTTGTGTTTTATTTGGCTCAATTGCTTTTCCTTTCTCGCTGGTTTCACTTTTTGGCTTGAGTGCTTTCATGATGAGTATGGATGTTCCTTGATTAGATTCGGGTGCAGTGTTTATCCAATATGGTAAACTTCTTACTTATGCACCCTGACAATTTATCTCATTTGTTTCTTCCTCTCCTATCCTTCTCATTTCTCCCGTTCTATTTTCTCCCTTGTTTCTCTATTTCCTCTATTCTTCTAGACGCGGGGCGCGCGACCGTGACGAGTTGGCTGAGATAGGGACACGATGGAATGACGGATGAGTTGTACGTTAGCAAAATCCCTTAGTGAGTCCCATGTTGGCGTGTTTTAATCATTTTGTCACATGTGATTTTTCTTAGAGGTCTGTTCCCTTGTGTGGGCCAAGTGGTTTGTCACCTACAGTGTCAACGGCCATGTGAATAGTCCATATTGTGCTTCATGCCTTCCAATGAGGTATTTGATTCTGCTCTTTTCACTTAGTTAATTCTGCTATTCGAGTCTGTAGTTTATTTAATATATTTCGTTAGAAGGTTCTTAATTTCAGTGCTATTCTAGTTGTCCGTAAGTTCCTTAGTGTTCTCCTGCCAGCTTTTCTCGAGAAAATCCCTTTTACTTTTCTTTTTTATCTTTTCCTGAAACCCTAATGCCCCCTTTTCTCCTCTCTCCTCTCCCACTCTTCTCCTCTCTCCCTTGCATCTCTCCCTCCCTCTCCTTCACTCTGGTGGCCACAGAGGTGTGGAGAAGCATGGAAGACGGTGTGGACAACGTGTGGCGGGCACGGGAGCGAGTGTGGTGGTGGCGTTTCAAGGATTTTGCAGGATTGAACGTGGTGGATTCGAGAGGATTCGGCTTCCCTAATGTGATACAACATCATTTGAGGTAGGGGTATGGATCCCTAGCTCTTCTGTAGTGATTCCCCATGGTTTCGAGCTGATACAGGCGACATTGAGCGAGTTTTACTAATTTTGGGGTAAATTTCATGCTTGGGGTTGAGCGACGATTCCCACAGATTTTTGAATTAATCGCAAGATGCTGAGATGTGAGAATGGTAGGATGTGATTCCCCTCCATTCCATTGTGTTTTCCTTGTGATTTGAGGCCAAGATGAGGCTGAATGTGCATTGTGAAATGTGATGAATGTTTAGAGGGCAAATGATGTAATCGCCCATTTCCTGGCTTCTTTTTATGTTTTCTTGAGTCCTTCTAGTGTGTGGATGGCAAAGGAATGTTTTCTGTATGTTTTCCCCTTCGTATGACAAGAACGGGGCATAGAACGGACGATTTTATGTAGGTTCGCGGAAGTCTGGATTGGAAACACTAACGCAGTCGAGTCCCAAACCACGTTCAGCTTCTAGATAGGGAGCACATTGTGAATAGGCACCACGTTCACTTGAAAGGGGCTAGAAAGGTAGTTCATTGACGCGGTCAGATGACCAACAGTGTCTTCGGTAGATCACAGTGCCCATGTTGACTGCGATCACCTTAACGTAGCGTAACCCCCAACCGCATTTATTCATGTTGTCTGTGGGGTGTTGTTTGATTGAGATTGACCGGCTAAGGGGCCTAGTTACTCCAGTTTGCATCTGGGATTTGGGGTTTTTATCCCAGAACATTTAAATGTTATTAGTTGGGTTATTTCTACACCAAGTGGGCAGGGTTGCATGACGTGAGATTATAGGATGTGGGCCCTGTGAGTGAGCATGCATGGCCAGTCCGTATAGTTGTATTCATGTGTGAATCCCACGTGTGAGCATGAGTCGTTAGGGATTGGGAATGCATGAGTTTGTGTTCTGGCATAAGGCTGTGGTCTTTCTTGAGATCGTGTCATGGCTTGAGGTCATATTCCCTCGAATGGTGAAGGCACACTTAATGCCTTATGTGTTTAAATGTTTCCATGTGATTCCATTTCGAGTTACACACGGACGGTTATTTCCGTGTGACATTGTGTGACTATGTGAGGGTCACTTCTGTGCATGTTAGTGCACTGGTGAGGCTACGTAAGTCGATCTGGGGCTGAGATAGCTGATTATTCTGGATTTGCTAGAAGTCTGATATCTCATGAGTCTTCATGACATGTGAAGATTGTTGTAGGACTGCACCTTACTGCTTCATTGCTTTGCAGAAAGCTGAGAGTTGGTGTTCTTGAGCCATGTGAGTTTGCCTCTTGGATCTATTATCCTTGTTATCCTGTGTGTGTGTGTTACCCTCTTCTTTTTATAGAGATTTTACCTAGGGGAAGACCTATCTCCATCACTTGTTAGGTATTTATTGCCCATGGGGGTTCTCATGAGTAAGGTGAGAGGTGGAGCCCCCCCTTCTTCTCTGAGTTGAGTGAGAGGTGGAGGCGGCTCCCCCCCCTCGTTCGGGTTGGTGAGAGTTGGAGACACCCCCCTTCTTCTCTCGGGTTGATTTGGAGAGGTAAGCCCTACTCCCTCTTAATTCACGTTTCCTTTTTATTATTTTCTTTTATCTTTTTATCAAATGACGAGAGAGGAATAGAAAGAAGGTGGGGTGTGACCCTCTGCTCCCCCACCTTTTTTTTCGCACAGAGAAAGGAAAGAGAGGAAGAGAAGCGACTTCCCCCTGCTCCCCCCCTTTCGTTGCACGCACAGAAGAAAGAGAGAGGGCAAAGGGCGGAGTCTCTCTTCGTGGATCCCCCTCATCGTGCACACATAGAGAGAATAAGGAGGCGACTTTCCTCACCGCCCCCCTCCAGCGGTGGAGGGCAAACCCCCTTGCTCCCCCTTTTGCAACAGAGAGAAGGAAGAGAGAGGGAGAGGTGAGCTTCTCTCCCCCCCTCTTTTGTTTTGCGCAGAGAGAGAGAGATCGAGGAAGAAAAGAGGGAGGGGTGGCTCCCCCATTTGGACCCAGCAGTGGAAGTAGTGGGTTCCCTTGGTGGGCGAAGTGGAAGAATACCCTAGCATTCCCCTGGTGGGTGTCGACGGTGGAAGATAACCTCATACTCCCTCCTTTCTGTTTTGCACACAGAGAGAGCAAGGAAGAATGGAGAGAGGGGTGGCCCCCTCAATTGGACCCGATAGTGGAAGCCCACCACATTGCTCCCCCGATTAAGGTGGAGGTCAGAGTGAGGGTCATTGCCTCCTTCCCCCACTAGTTTAGCCCAGAGAGAGAAGGGAAGTGAAGGGAGAGGCCGTTGCCTCCTCTCCTTGCTGCAACCAACCATAAGGTCTATAAAAAAACCTTGTTGACTAGTGACCTTCTTATCTTTTTTTTCTACTCTGCAGTCCAAAGCTGCAACACACGTGGAGGAATATTTTTGTGTGTTTGTCATCTTCATTGATGTGGACTTGCTGCCGGTTATTTCTCTTATGCAGTAACCACACATCTCGGTACATAGAGAGCGATCCACAAAGGTCGGAGAAGACTTGTAATTGGTTATTTTCATGGGTATGTGACTTCATGCATGTCGCGCATTATGTGTTTGACATAATTATGGCACATAAAACACATCTAGAACATGCATGTCTCTCCATCGAACGGAAGGTATGATTTAAAATCACTTTGTCATTACGAGGTTAATTTAAGTTTTTCTTTGTTGGAATTAATCTCAAATTTTAGAGGGTCCAACATGTGTTTATAATTGTATATTTAAATTAAGGAAAAAACTTGTTGCATACCTGAGGGGGCAAAACTCCTGTGTCATTGGTCAGCTAAATATAACGACTGATGATTTTAGAACAGGGGGATTACAACAATTTTGTTTTCGCTGCTATTAAAATTTATGATGTCTAAAGCCAGCATTTTACAACATCTTACGTCAAACAAAACACCCTCGAGAAGTTAAGAAGGAGAGGTCGTGCTGACGGTGACGGGCATGGCGGACGCTGATGTACCGATGAGAAGGAAACACTGGCTTTCAAAAGAATTGGTGGTCGGAACCCCACCAGTTCCCCTGTTTGACCTTACATGGCCATAGGACATCTCCGAGCTTCAACCCTTACGGAGGGACTGTAACAGAGGTAGCTACAATCTCAGAGACAGCCACAACACACTGGGATCTATAAATACCAAACCGATTGGGAAGAACATTCAAAAGAACAGCGAGAAGGCCAGAGTCAGTATTCGGGGAAGACACGTCGTGGTGAGGAACATATGATATAGAAACATTTTTTTAAAGACTACAAGCTAAGACTTCAACATACTGTCCCAGTCTATACAAGCTCAATTATTGTAAAAATTCTCACAGAGCCAGAACATAAAAGCCACCCAGGAGGACTATGTAGTTACTGCTGCTCCCTCTCTGGATAGGGCCGTAGCAACCTTTGCCCAGCGTGAAAAACAATCTCATTAGTATAGAAAAAGAAAAGAAGAAAGAGATGTTGAAAGACTTTCCTACGGTCTTCTGCTCATGTTGTCAGAGAGTATGTCTGATCAAGCATTCCTAAGGACGGAAACTGTCCGACGAGAAGATAGTAGCTCATTCATGTGGGCAATTTGGAGCAGTAGTTGACCTATCTTCTGCATGGAACAAAAACAATGCATTCAGTTAGTGATACTCAGAATATATCAGACCATTCGGTTGAAGAAGATTTCAATAAAAGGGAAAGCACGAACAAATGTTTTACTTGCAGAACCAGAACTGAAATGACATGAAATACATAAGCACAGAAATTGCAAATATATCATTACCAGCACCTTGTGATGCTTTAACACAACTACTACTAAACCCAGGTAATTACATTTCTCCCAACCCTTAACATCAAGATTGACACTACAAAAATAATGCCCTTTGTCACATAACAAGAAAGAGACGGTTGGGGGTGACATCTTACTTTTGCCCAACAAATAGTTCACCTGGTTGAAAGGAATGTTTTGAGTGAACTCCCATAGCTACCCAAGGTACTCTAGTCCAGTAACAGACTTTCGTATCAAAACTTGTGAGAATAGTACACATTCAAACACTTTTCTTGTAGCGAGTGTATAATTTAATATGCAGCAGTGGCATATTGGCAAAGCAAAACTCTAAATGTCAGATTGATAAGCTTCAAAAAATCTTGCAAATAGATTACAATTGAATCCCTACACCACATTGACCCCAACTGAATTCCAATTGCGTAAGTTTGCAAATTGATATGCTTCAGCATCGAGTCGAAGACCACCCTTGCAAAGTTGACCCAGCTGACTGATTTGTGTCTAAGCAGATGAAAGTTTAACTCAACGAGACTGCATCATCAAATAATTATCTAATCACTACTGGTCAACCCGGTAAGATCCAGTGGTTGACAGCTGACCTTGTAAATGTCTCAGAGATTCTGTATAGATCGAGACATGATTTTGGACATCTTGAGGTGTTATTTTACCTAGATTTGTGTGTCCATGTGTTTTAAGGGTCTTGGTGATCCCTTAGGTCTCTATGATTCGTATCTTGCGGATCTGTTTCCTTTATTGGCATTTTACCATGACTTTGACTTAGGGATCAGGCTGATTGGCGGCATGTTACCGCTTTTGTGTGACGATCTTGAACCCGAGTCGCGAGACTCAAGGATCGTTGTGTCAGCAGGTCTAGTTGTTGTCCTGAGTCTAGTAGCAGCTTGGTATGCTGCCTTGTGTCTTATGCTTGGTGCTTTATGGTACGTGTGATAGTGCATGCTTAGCCCATCCATACTTCAGCACTGGTGTTTCAGAGTCTCTATGTCTTGTGAGCCTCCACTAGTCATAGCCTGATGACACTTTCCTGTGTGTCAGCCCACCTGGGATTGGTGGCGGGGTGAGTTCCCGATAGATGATTTTTAGACTAGTTTCTATGAGCTCCCTTGCCTTGCAGTAGCGTCCTACTGGGGGAGAAAATTAGCTAGAGACCTGGCTCAATACATTGAGCTTGTGTGTACACACGTGGTTAGGGGTGTTTGGATGAGCGTCGACGGGTGTGACCCTGACTAGTCACTTGTTACTATTGTTCCTTGTACCTGGTTCTGTGAGTGTCTCAATTACTGCCATTCCAGACGTGTGGGAGATACTTGAGGCGCAGTGTAAGACGTTAGTGGACGCATCTGGCTATTCTTCTAGTGATGAGGTACTTCTATCACTTGACACGATGACTTATGTTTTCATGACTTTTTCGGATAGTCTGTCCTTGGCTTTGCCCAAGATCAGCTTAGTGTAGCGTGCATGACGATCTAGTTGTGTATGCGTTAGTGTTTCTTGACCATGTAGGTCTTTTCTAGGGCTTTTGCCTATTTTGGTAGGCCTTTGCTTTGGAGCTAGTGCTTTGTCGATGGATCGGTAATGCCCGACTTTGTGAGATTGGGGTTTTCCTTTCTGTTGCTATTTGGAGTAGCTTAGAGAGCCGATGTTCGTTTGGTAGCCGTGTTTCTATTCGGTACGGCTTTACTCTTTCTTGTAGCTGTTCTTACTCTTATTTTTATAGCTTTCTATGGTAGTTTAGCACTGCTGTTACTCTTGTTCTTCCTGCTTTACTGTTTAGCTCTGTTGTCTAGTGTGTTACTATGTTGTTTCCAGTGGTGATCTGCGTGACCCCTACTGAGCCAGTGACACGAGGCTCACCCTTGCTTTTCAGGTGTGGTCGTTCTTCTTCCTCGCGGTTCGTGGGCGTGGTGTGTCAGTTCTTAGTTGCCAGCGCTACCTGCGTCGGGCTTCCCCCTACTTCAGTGTACGTTCTCTGTTCTGTTTGACTGTACTTGTCTTTATTTGGACTGGACTCTGATTAATTTAAACTATTAATTGAAAAAGTAATTTTATTTCTACTACTTTAGCAAACCTGATCATTGAAATCGCATCTATCAGTCCATGTTGTATCGAATTTTCTTTTTACGCATATTGTACTAGCTACGACCTATCTAATGTACAGAAATGTTGATGCAATAAAAATGAAAATTACTATTTTGATCAACTGCTTACATGTATGGGCTCAGAAGTAGAACTTTCGTAGTGTCGTAGCGTTCCAAGTCTGAGGAATTGGTGTTCCTTCCATGATAGATAACTGGTACGCTCTTTTTTCGAGCATCTGGACAACTCGGTAAGGGCCTTCCCAATTAGGGGCTAGCTTTCCCACCGCCTCTAGTGGTTGAGAGGCTTCGGCCTTTCTCAGAACAAAGTCTCCCGGTTGGAACAGTCTATCTCGGGCCTGGGCATTGTAGTAGTGAGCCATGCGACGTCGGTATTCCATAGCTCGGATTCTCACAATCTCGCGCACTTCGTCTACCATGTCTAAGTTTTCTAGTAACTTCTGCTCATTTGGCTCAGGTAAGAAGCTTATAACCCGAAGAGATGGGCTACCGATCTCTAGTGGAATTACGACCTCTATACCATATACCAGTTGGAACGGAGTTTCACCTATGGCAGTTCTTGGAGTGGTTCGGTATGACCACAATATGCTAGGCAATTTCTCAAGCCAATTACCCTTAGCTTTCCTGAGCCTAGTTTTTATGCCTTTGATGATGGTTTTGTTGGCATTTTCGACTAGTTCGTTAGCCTGAGGGTGGGCTACTAAGGTAAAGTGATTGCGAATGTCTAGGTCGACGCACTTATTCTTAAAATAAGTGCAATTAAATTGTCAATTGTTATCGCTCACGATTACTTGGGGGATGCCAAAGCGACAGATGATCAACTTCCACACAAAACTCCAAATCACGGCCTCCATTATTTTGGTAGTGGCTTCAGCCTCGATCCACTTGGAGAAATAGTCAATGGCGATGATAAGAAACTTCTTCTGAGCCTGGGCCACGAGAAACAAGCCTAGGATGTCGATTCCCCACAGAGCAAAGGGGTAAGGCTTGATAAGGGTCACGAATCTTGAGGCCAGTTGGTGGGTTAAATGGTTGAATCACTAACACCAATCGTATTTCTGAACATATGTCGAGCAGTCTCACTGGAGAGTGGGCCACCAATAGCCTCGCCGCAGCAGAATCCTTGCTATCGACCGTCCTCGCTATTGTACACCACAAATGCCTTCATGCACTTCCTCAACCGCTTGATGGGCTTCAGGGATGTTGAGACATTTGCGGAGGGGACTGACAAAGGATTTTCTATAAAGGGTTCCATCAAGGAGGATAGAATGTCGAGCTTGATACTTTAGTCTCCTCGCTTCCCGAGGATCAGTGGGCTCTCGAGAATCACGGAGCCAAGCCACATATGGAGTTCTCCATGTTGTGACCCTGCGATTTTAATGATGTCATACACTATGACTCATTAAACTATGGTTTTGATGATGTCACACACAATAAGTCATTAATAAACTCCTTGATAAGTTCATGTCATGCTTTGATAATGTCTTGCACTATGACTCATTGAACACTGGTTTTTGATGATGTCCATTTATTTTCACCTCTTCTGTCTGGGGTTTCTTAAATGCCCAGGGTATAAATGTCGACTCCTTGAGTTGACATTTATTTCCACTTGTTCTATCTGGGCATTTCTAAACACCACAGGTGGAAAGTGTCAACTCAAGGAGTCAACACTTTCCGGCGTCCACATTTTTCGCTGGTTCGTGCAAGGTTTTTGCCCTAGTTGGTTTCCATTCTTTTTGCGTCCCTCTATGATTGGTCCAAGGGAGAATGTTTCCTCCACGTGGCCCTTCATTCATTGGGATATATAAGGTTTGAGATAGGGTTATTTCAAGGAGGTGAGAAAATGGGTTTTTTCAATCTCATCTGCTTTTGGGCTTTCACAGGATGAGCGTGGCGGCGGCCACTCTTCCTCCTCACCAGGTATGCTAAAGATGGAAAAAGACATGGAGATGGCGTCATCCAGCATCTTGAAGTGATCCCTACAGTTGGTTCAGCAAGGGGACGAGAGAAAAGAAGAGCAAGTGAAGAAGAGGGAGCCTGGCCTAGGTGGAAGCCTGCTACATCAACCTCCGACTGTTGAGAGCTTCAAGGAAGAATCGTCCAGGGTCTTCATCCATAAGGAGATAAATAGAAACCTCTTTAATACCCGTCTTTATTGTTGCCATTTGATCAATCCTTGTGTTGAGTATGTATTGAAGATTTGATTCCATCCTTCTGAACTCGAAATATCAGTGTGTGTGTGTGCATGGAGCTACGTCTCCGTGTGAGGACTCAGTACGGGGTGAGCTCCCCGAGTTCGTGTGGGTGTGTGCTACGTGGCAACGTCTTGAGGCAAGGCTTTGTGTGTGGATTGCTGCGAAAGCAGTGTGTGTGTGTGTGTGTGTGCTTTTGGGGTTCATCCCTATGGTTGCTACATTTGTAGCTTGGAAGTGAGGCCTCATCGAGTTTGGTGAGGGGTGGACGTAGGGAGCCCATCGTGGTGCCGAACCACCTAAATATCATTATGTTCTTGTGAAAGATTGTGTGATTTCTCCATATCTCCTACCCCTATTCACATGTTGGGTTGATCATTGAGCTTCTCATCGATTGTAGATTCTCTCATATACATGGTTTAGTTAAGTTCGTCTATTCACTGCTTGAGTGAACATCATCATATATGAGCAGTTGGTAAGCTTGAGCTGTGTGTCATTTATGTTTTCAATTGAAATTAATTTTTTATAAAGGGATCTATTCACCCCCCCTCTAGATCCGTGTCACTGCACTTCAGGACCCAACAATTGGTATCAGAGCTTGGCTCTGCGGTCACAAGATCTAATGATCTTCAGAGTGATCCTAGTGCGTCTTCAATCATGAACTCTTCTGTAGATAATGTTTCGATGAGCTGCTTACCTGTTTTTGATGGCAATGATTTTAATTCTTGGTTGGGCAAATTATGTAGGGCTATAAACTCTATTAATCTCAATCTCTGGAAATTAATTCATGATGGTCCTCACATATTGCCTCTAGATGAGACCAAGTGGTCCAACCAAGATAGATTGAAGAACCATGAGAATGTTACTATCTTTAATTGTTTGATCTGCATTTGCAGGCGACTGTTTTTGACGATTACGACAGCCGTATCGTTCGGACCGCTTGTTGTTGCTAGCCATGTTGCCCATGGCTCCTTGGCGGTGTCGACCCAATTCGGAAGCTTCCCACCCGTCGTCGACTTCCCCAACTTTTTGGGGGTCGCGTTCGTTGAGCTCCTAAACATCCGGGAGGTGGAACCAACCATCGTTGCAGAGGCGCCCCCGACTGAAGCTACTGCGGTGGGCTGCTACATTCACCATATTCACTCCCGCGCTCCCATCAACCGGAAGCGTACCTTGGCTGCCAGGAGAGCGACTAAGAACAACGTCGGCACATTACGAAGCTGGCTCTCCACCTCGGGCAAATCCATACTCATCGGAGGTGTCCGTGTTTTTCTGAATGGCCGGCAGGCCATAGTCACGCCCGATAGGGCAAGTCCAACTGTGTCGGTACACAACTCCTTCCAAGTGCTGGCCCGAGGGAAGCTGGACCACTACAGGTCCAAACCGAAGGGAGCGTTGGCCCCTCAGCCAATCAAACTCAAGCAAATATGGGTGCCCAAGCAGTTGCGGGCCCCCGTTCCAAGAAGGGAAGAAGAAACAGAAGAGAAGATTAGGGTGTTGACCCAAGCTTCCCGGAGACTAGCTCTCCGGCCCCGCATTCATCGGGCCAAGACACGCACACATAACAAAGAACAATGTGGGATGACCAAGCGAGGCCACTTCCCACACAAACTTTTGGCACCGACGAGCCGTCCTCTGCCCTGCTAAAGGGCAAAGTCATATTATTCAGGCTGTCTGGGGGGACTCCCACAACCTCGACAGTATCGCCCCGGGGATGCAGCAACCCTTAGCAGCTGTAAATGCTACGAGTGAAGTCCAGGAGCAACAAGCCGCAACACTTACCTGCAATATGGCTAGGGTGACCGGTTGCTGTGGGTCTCCTCCAAATCATGATGAGGCGGCACAAGTCCGCAGTGAAGGAATAGACGCAGGCCTGGTCACGGTGGCTGTAAACGTGATTACGACTGAATGTGACGGTGAGAGACCATCCACGCCGCCCGAAGAAGTTCCGGCTGAAGAAAGAGGTGTCGCCCTCAACCCCCCCATGCATGATCCTGCGATGCTGATGCTGTTGCAAGAATATCGGCAGGAGATTGAAGTACTGAAGAGGCAACTGAATGAGAAGAATGCACAGGCACCTACCTCCGAGTAGGCCGTAGTCCCTCCCCAGACACAGGTAAACAATGGCCAAATCCTCGAGGCTTTGCCGCATGAGACTGCGACTCAACCGGCGCCTAACTACACAGGGGGCACTCCCTCCCAACAACCGCATATCGTTGCAGCGCAACCCCTGATTTTTCCACACCAGGGGATTGCCCTTACACCTCGAGCAACGGTGGCAACGCCGCAAATGCAGCAAGCCCACTTCCGCCCAGGCCCGGTTAACTCGGTAGTGGCAAATAAAATGATGATAGAACAAATGATCGAAAAGAAGCTGGCAGGTCAGGGCGGTGATGACTATGCCGCGTTCGCAAAAAAGGAAGTGGAAATGAACTAACAGGGTAGGTACAAATTTCCTAATCTATGGAGATAGGAGAACTCAGGGAAGTCTGCGACCCCTCCTGAAGCTCAACAAGCGGAGGTCCCTTGGTGCTCGGAGATCTACCCTCGGTACCCTCGGTGACGATCGACCGGGGCACTGACCCCATTTGTATGGGAACTGCCCCGTCCGCGCCCCCTCCCGAGGCACCCAGAGTTGGCGATCTCTCCCCCATCGAGGCAGCAACACCCTCGCTCTGTTCTTCAGTGCTCGACGTCGATGAGGGAGAATCTGAGCCATCCTCATCAGAATCGTAGCGCTGCCCGGGGGTGAAGATGAGCCCGTCGAGGACCTATTCCTGAGCCAGACTGGCTGCCCGCTTGAAGCCTTAGTCGAAACCCTTCCGCAGTCATCGTCGGTAACCCGGCTCGTAACACGCAAAGGCAGCCTACTTCAGGGCTTCTTGGTATTCCTCTGAGCTCTGATATCACTCGACCGCCTCCGCCCCAGCTCCCGCTACCTTCTCCTCAAGCTCGGCAACCCTCACGTCAGCCACAGCCAACTTCGCTTCGACCTCGGCCAACCCTGCCTTGGCCTCGGTCAGCCTTGCTTTGACTTCAGCCTGCGCCACCTCGGCCTCCTCCTTGGCCTGCTCGGTCTCTCAGACCCAGCCCTCGAGCTCCACTTGCTCATCCACCCACTAACCCGAGTGCTCCGCATGAGCCCTACGCTCTTCCTCCAAAAGCTTGCTCTTAAGCTCAGCCATATACAGAGCTCGGGTCAATTGCTTGGCCTGTGACCGAGCCTCCTCCTGGCTCACCTGATCACGCACCCGGAGTGAAGTCACCTCTTGCCTAAGCGCCCTGAGCTCGGATGTCAACCGACCAATCCTGCGATCGGACTTGGCACGAACATGGGACTGGGCCATTCCCTAGTTCACCAGCCATGCCACGAAGTCACTGATCTCAGCTCCCAGCTGAGCCATGAAGATACTCCCCTCCATAACCCTTTCAAGGAGCATGGGAGGGGAACATCGCCGGAACTCCTCCCAAACAGACAAAGGCGCCAGATCTCGACATCAGTTGTACAAGGAGGCTTGGATGCTGAATCACCCATGCTGAGGAGGAGGAGCCTCTTCCAAGAGAGCTGGAGTCGGAGCATCCTCTCCAGTCATCCCCGATCTCGAGTCAACGACGCTCGGCTCTGCCCGAACCCACACTTCGACATCCTCCTCCTCGCCGTGCGTCCTATCAGCCCTGACCGGGATCTCGGAGCTGACCTCCTCCCCCCGCGCTCCTACCGACTTGGAGGAAGTCCCCCCAATCGTTGTGGGCACCTCTGGCTCGAGCAGTGGAAGGCTCAGGTGATGGAGACCCTCGGCTACGAGCTCCTTGATCGGGTGGGAAGTCTTTGCCTTCTTCGACCGACTCTTCTCGATGGACAAAGCCTTAATTGAAGCCAACAGTAGCTGCTCCTCGACATCTTTCAGCTTGGACCCTCGGTGCTCGGAGGCATCATCCCGAGGAACCTGCTTGCCCTTACCTCAGGCGGCGGAAGGACCTACTGAAGCCTGAAGCACACTCGGAGTAGTCACCCCCTCTAGCTCGGCGATCTCCCGATCGGCTGGTCGCCCTTCGCCACCACTGCATCTTGCTTCTGCCCACCGAGAGACAAATCGTCAGCAAAGGGCTAGACTGACCAAAACAAGAAAGTGCAAAAGCTAAAGCTTGAAGTCCTTACCACTAGGTGGTAGTGCTCGGCACGGATAATCCTCAATATTAGCCAAGGTCATCAACTCCACGGTGGATCGACGATTCTTCTGAAGGATCCGAACCTCCTCCTCCAGCTCTGGGGGGATCACCGACTGCTTTAGGGAGAATACAGGATGAAAGTTTGGCTGAACAGGGAATCCTCAGTCAGGATTTCCCTTACTAGCCCCGACCCAGAAAAATTTAGTCTTCCACCTTTTGTCCGAGGAATCCCAAGGAGAGAGAGTCACACAGCTCCTCTTCCTCCTCGCTTGAAGATAGAAGAAGCCCTTCCCAGCATGGGTTTGCTCCTTCATCTCGAAGAAAGCATGAAAAAGGTCCAATGAAGGGTCAAAACTGCGCAAGCGACACAGAAAAATGAAAGAGAAGATGAAGGAATACGAATTGGAAACCAGCTGGACAGGAGCCAACTGGCAGAATTGCAGCAGCTGCACGGCGAATGGGTGGAGAGGGAGGCGAAAGCCGCACTTCCAAGTCAAAAGAAAGGTGCAGAAGAGGCCCAAACGAGTGTCCAGGCTAGACTCATGTGGTTTGACCAGAGAAAAGAAATACCACCACTGTAGTTCATAGTGGGTCTCGATCCCCTTCATCTCAGCCTCACCTAATTCGCTATGCAAAGGATGGCTAGGCACCGAACCTCCCGCACCTTGTTCGGGTGTTTGGACCTCAACCACCGGATTATGCTCCGCCATGGAAGAACAAGAAGAACGAGAGGAAGAAGAGGGAACTGTGGAATCGGAAGACTCAGGAGGAGGAGGAGGAGGAAGCTGACGGATCGCCACCGCCGTGATCTCTGCTAATTGCGTGAAAACCTCTACGATCCTCCGCTCCCTCAAGTCACTCTCACGTCGCGTGGACTCTCTCCGAATGCTGGTGCAACAAAGGGGAAAAGCACTAGGTAGGGGAAATGTAAGATGCAAGCATATGAGATATTTACATATCTATCCCGGCAACCCTGGCGGGATGTGTCGTGACGTTTCAAACTCCCAGAAGGGCCTCCCCACGCCGGCTCGAGGAAAGCGTCATCATCATACTTATGCCCCAGGACAACCTCATTTAATGGCCCATGCTGGCAACGACATTCACCACTTGAGCCACCAGGTGCTACCCCATAACATACCACTCTCCGAGCCCAAAATTTAGCTCCGGAGTAGGGCGCAAGTGGAGAGGGGTAAATCTGTAGCCCAAATATACGCGCGAATCGGGACGGCCAATCTAAGTCCAGACTGGCCCAACCAGGCCCATTTCGACCCAACCAGGCCAAGCTCCCGAAAGTGACAGCCCCACGAACGGGCCCACTTATTTCGAATCCCAAACACGCACGGATCAAATCTTCCTAGGTGACCTCTCGACTCTGAAGTCTGAGTAACGGTCGCTCGGAAGAGCCTAATCGGCGTCCGAGCATAACAGTCACAGTGCTGGCCTCCACACTCGGGAGAAGCCCAAGCACCTTACCTGGGAGCATCCTTCGCTTGGACCCCAACGGACAGGGCATTTCTCCCGGCGAGAATCTCGCGGTCACTCAGAGAAGGGAAACTCGAAGGGATGGGGAAGAAGAAAGAGTCCTCCTCTAAGACATAATGCCCCCTGGTCCCTCCAGGTGCCCTATCTCCAGCCACAAGGGTTAGCAGCTATATAAACTCCAAGGAAACCCTAAGAGAAGGTAAGGTGATCCTGAGCACTCAACACCACACCCTTTGGTGGAGAGCGATCTCATGCCCTCTACTCTTTCTCCTACTCCCATCCCGCCTACGCTCTGCCAGTTCGCCGACTTAAGCATCTGAGGGTTTTCTTCGGAGTTTCAACCCTGGGCTCCTCTGATCCGTTTCTTGCCTTGTAGATCTCTCGTTAGTGGTGACAACAACTAGATCGAATGGCTCGAGACCCTGTGCGAGATCACCCCTCTTTACATATGTCTTCCAAAAATAAAGAAAATTCATGAGATATCCCAGATATCTTTTGGGGGGAAAGTGGAATAAAAAATTCACTAATGTTGCTCAAGTAAGGTCAAACCCAACGGTTACTGCTAATAAGACTATTAATGCTAGAAATTTGAATTATCATGCTAATCAAAAGAAAGTTGTTAGACAAGATTGGATTCCCAAGAGCCTATTGAAGGGATTGAGTGATGCTTGTGGACCCAAATTCTCTTGGGTTCCAAATAGCAGGATGGTTCCTTCTCCGGTCGAATGGAGTGTTCAACTCCTCTCCCATTTTACGGCTGACATGGAATGACATGAAGGCATTAGAAAACTTCTTTATAGAGATGTATCTGTATAACTCGTCTTTGTGTGCCTTGTATTGCTATTGATCTTTCCTTGATGTAACCTGTTGAAGCAATGAACAAATCAACATTCGTTTGGTCTTGCAACTGTAGGATAAAACTAGCACAACTTCAATGTCTTGGGGGATTTGCTTCTTGTGAAAGGTTGAAGGCTTCTTGAGACTTACTTCTTGCAGGAAGTCTGCAACACCTTTCTTGTCAGGACATTTGAAGCCAATGGATTCAAAGAACTTGAGCACATTCTGACAAGGACCCTGATAAATAATGGTTGTGTCCTTCTTGGCCGCCCTCCTGGTGGTCGGGCTGTGCATCTTGCTTGAGGCAGAGTGGTGAGCTGGGTCGACGTGGTTGCCCACTATTTCGGTCTTCTTTGGGGCCGTCGTTGCAGTGGCGACGGAGTCGTCCTCCTGGATGTCCAGGAGTTCGACAAAAGCTACCCCCAGGAAGTTGGGGAAGCCCATAACGGGAGGGAAGCTGCTGAACCAGGTCGGCACAACGAGGTAGCCATGCTCGACATGGCTGGCGATCATGAGCGGTCTGAATGTGACTGCCATTGGTTTCTTCAGAATTGAACCCTTGAAATTTCAAATTGAGGATGTTAGAATTTTAGGAGGAGGCCAAAAGGCCCAAAACCTTGGCGAAGAGATGAAAGGTAGCTCAGTCCCACCGGGCGTGTCAACTTGTTGGATGCACTAAAATTCACTTTGTAGTTGTATCTTTTATATTGGTTTATCATTTTATCAAGTGCGAGGGCGTGCTAGTCACCCAGGTGACAATGTGTTCGGGCTTCGAGACTGGAGTTGTCTGAAACCCGGGGTGCACTCCATCTGACTGACTAGATGATCGTGGGTATCGGGTCTGGACTGAAGACCCATCATGTCATAAAGGTCACGGCGTTCTTTACATCCCCACAGAGAGGGGAAAACCTCTAATTAATCACCATGAAAAGGGGCCTCATGGCCTAAACATCATTTTTTTGACAGAAGTCTACGACATATTGAAAAGCATTAAAATTTCCCATAGCGAGGTGCAGAAAGATATTTGAAACCATTTCGGTCATAAATCAACCATTTGATGTTCATACGGATGTCCGGTTTGAAAACATCACAATCATTGCGGTAAAACCATAGCATATGCGTCGGGGCATGAAAAATTGATTACTTAAAGAAATGGAGATATTTGGTTAAAGTCCGATCAAGACGGTTCAAAATCAGCAAAATTATTGGCCTGGTGCGAAGTCAGGCTATGACCACAATAGAGGTAACCCCCGGGGTCGAGCAAACATCGCGAGGGCACCTTTGATATTCCCTTCTCATAGGGTCTCGAGGAGAAATGAGGCTGCGGAGCGGGTGTCATTATCATTTTTCTTTAGCATTGTTTGGTTATATTTTGTTATATATTTTTAATATTTTTTAATTCCTCTGGTACGTGGAGCTCTCCCGTCCTCTATCTCTCCCTCTCTCAAACACTCTCCTCCCTCTTCGCCATTGCTTGGGTTTGGGCCTGAAACCTTTCTTTACCTGAGGCTTCCCCCTTGTGAAGCCTTTACCTTCCTTTCTCAAAAACTTCTTGAATTTCCTTATTAACATAGCCACCTCATCCTCTTTAGAGTTGCTACTTGAAGGATCTTCATCATCAGAGGTGTCCATGGCACTTGGACCTGCTTTAAGAGCCAGAGGCTTCTACTTACTTATCTCAGCCTCTTTGTCCTTCAAATTCATCTTATAGGTCATCAGGGACCCTATGAGTTATTCTACCTTGGTGGTTGCCAAGTCCTTTGATTCTTCAACCACGGTTGCCTTTGTATGCCATGCAGGAGTTAGGGATCTCAATATCTTTCTCACAATCTCCTACTCAGAATAGGTCTTACCTAGCTCAGTTAAGCCATTAGTGAGCATGGTTAGCCTAGCATACATATTTGAAATAGACTCGTCAAGTTTCATTCTGAATTTCTCATATTCAGAAATTAGCATATTTGCTTTAGTCTCATGTACCTGTGATGTCCCTTCATATATTACCTCAAGATGGTCCCACATCTCTTTTGCAGTGGCGCAAGTAGACACTCTTGAGAACTCTGTTGGGTGAAGGGAGCATTGCATTATGTGCTTGGCACCCCAATTTAGTGTTGATCTTCTTATCTGCTTCTTGACCACGTATCCTCATCTTCAGGAAGCTCAAATGGACCCTTGCTGACCACTCGCCAGAACTCATGATCCTGGGCTCTGATAAAGACCTGCATACGATTTTTCCAATAAGGATAATTTGTCCCAATGAAAAAGGGAGGCCTATTTATGGAATGCCCTTCGGGCATAGGACTCTTGGCAGCCATATCACCACTTCTCTCAAATTCGTTAGACCACATTCAGAGAGACTAGCTCTGATACCACGTGATGTGTAGTGATAGGCAGATCTAGAGGGGAGGGGAGAATAGATCAACCCCTTCTTTGCGGAAATAACAACTAGATGAAAACTAAGGAGCAGTAAAGCACGAACAACCGCAAGTTGGTGAGCTAGATGAACAAATGATGTTCAAGAACGATCCTACACAAGCATCTAGTGCCAAAACAAGGAAGAAACACAAACTACAAAGAGACAAGATTTTAAGGTGGTTCGGTCTCTACCTAGAGACCTACGTCCACCGCTCACACAACAAGATGAGGCTTCACAAGTGCAAATACACTACCGCCCATACATAGCTTCCAACAGAGAGACAACTCTCTCCAACCGCTGCCACACAGCTTGAGGGTATGCAACCCAAACACCCACGAACCAGTGAACACACTGTCCGTCTTCCTACACGCAGGTAGGGAGCAAATGTAAAAGTATGTGTTTTGAGAAAAACAAATTGAAAAAGGTAGCAGACAGGGTATATCAATAGAAATCTGTAGGAGAAAGAAAGGCCCTGTCTGGAATCTACATGGCGATCGTCGCTTCTTCTAGATGGAGTGCTTCCTAAGGACAAGATACATGAGGGGAAGACTACCCCATAAGAGAGGAAAGCAGAAGCAAAAGAGAAAAGATATAATGGTGAAAGGAGAGCAAAGCCCGTGCCCCTTCCCCAAGCTCACCTCTCTTCTCTCACACCCTCTCCCTTTTCTTCACCTCACAAGCGTAGATCGGCAGACTTCTCTCCTTCTTCAGATGCCAGAGAGCTCAGAGAGGAGGATAGCTCCAAACTTTTCTTCTCAACCAACTGGAAGCCCCCTGGGAGAGAAAGACTGACCCCTTCGCCTTGTCTCTGGCTTACCTTTTTATAGAATGGCCAGTGGGGGAGAGTTCTCGCCACCTCCACCTCGTTCATAGCACTGTCAGGAATTGACTTGTTGCGTTGGCTTCCGCTAGTTCGCGTAGTACACTGGCATCCTCTCGAAGATAGGACATTTGCGGATTTGTCGGAGCATCTGCTGCTGCTTGCACCCTCGGTGCTTGTTGATGTCGTTGCTGTCGTTGCACTATCAAACGGAGGTGGAGATAGGGATTGTGGCATTGAATGCTTTGTTCTTCGCCTCAGCGCCCGAAGCTGACAGGAGAACAGAGTGTCGGAGCTCGGATGGGACTACTTTTGGGTTAAACCAAGGGGGGGTAGGCGCGCTAGTTTAGCAGCATAGAGGGGGGCGCGCCGGTTCAGATCCCTTGGAGGGGCGCGCCGGTTCAAGATGGCTTGGAGGGGGTGCGCCGGTTTGATGACCTCCAAAGGGCACACCGGTTTAGGGTAATTGAGGCATGGCCACATCGGTTTAGGGCAATTAAGGCATGGCTGCACCTGTTTAAGTGTCAAGAGATTACGTCCTCACTTCACGGTGATTCTGATGAACACTTGCCCTCCCGTAATGCTTTAGTTGTAATGCACCACCTCTGGGGTGTTTAGTTCGAAGCCTCCGAGTCTCAGTTGAGGACTTTGAGTGATTTCTGGCACATGCGAAACCTGTGTCTGAATTCCTGGGTTTTTCCTGATTTGGCCTTCGGCACTGCCAGTTGGGGAGCCGTGGCCATATCTTCTGTTTGAGGAGCTTCTTTATCGGGTAGCAGACCACCAGGTGTGTTCTCGTCCTGATCGGGTGAGGCATGGGGTTTGTTCGGCCTTTTCATCACTGACTTGCCCTCGAGTGTCGAGATGCACATGCCATATGATCATCATCATTTTTTGATGTCCACAGCGCCCCCGACTTGCGGCAATGTGCAACCCCCTTCTTGGTTTTTGCAGGGACTTGCTGCCATCCCTGTTGCTCCCTTACAGGTGCCAGAAAGCACGCCTCGTAAGTGTGCTATGTGTTGGCCTCCACAATCTCTTTAAGCAACGCCTGATGTAAAGAAATCATACTAGCGGTGGCCCTTCTCAGAGGCATCTCATGGGGTTTTGGAGCTCTATACTCTCCCATTTCTATTTCACCCTTCTTTATCATGCCTTCAATGACATCATTAAAAACATAGCAGTCTTCAATTGGGTGCCCCAGCATATGGTGGTTGGGACAAAATCTTGGACTGTCTCTTCTCTACACCCTCCTCCACTTAAAAGAATTTGGTCCCCAAATTCAATTGCATATAGACACAGAGGGTGCAGAACACTTATGATCTTTGAAATAAGTCAGGGAATCTCTCCTTCATAGATTCTTTGATTTCCCACGTGGCTTCTTGTTCCAAACACTTGTTCCATTGTACTTTCACCATGGGGATGGTCTTGTTCCTCAAAACTCGGACCTCTCGATCAAGGATCTTCATCGACTTTTGTTCATAGGTAAGGTCCTTTTGAATCACCAAATTGTCGTTGTCGATGACTTGGAAAGGATCATGCACATACTTCTTCAGCATAGAAATGTGAAACACATTATGTACTTCCGACAGTTGTGGGGGCAAGGCAATATGGTAAGCTACCTCGTCAACTCTCTCCAGCACTTCAAAGGGACCAATATATCGCGTGGTAAGCTTACCCTTAACACCGAATCTTCGAATAACTCGTCCAGGAGGGACCTTAAGGAAGACATGGTCCCCAACTTGGAACTCCAAGTGTCTTCTTCTAGTGTCAACATATGCCTTCTACCTGGACTGAGCTATTTTGAGTCTTTCCCTGATGAGTTGAACCATCTCAGTTGTATCTCTTACCATATTTGGACCTAGAAGTTATCTTTCACCGATTTCGTCCTAGCATATGGGTTAGCGACAACTCCTGCCATATAGTGTCTCGAAAGGTGCCATTTGAATACTGGCCTGATAGCTATTGTTATAAGTAAACTCAGCCAGGGGCAAGTGGCCATGCCAGCTTCCGCCGAAATCAATGACACACGCCCTTAACATGTCTTTAATGACTTGATTTGCTCTCTCGATCTAACCATCTGTTTGGGGATGAAAAGTCATGCTAAAATTAAGTCTCGTCCCCAAGAAGTGTTATAGACCCTTCCAGAAATGAGAAGTGAAGTGTGGGTCTCGGCCAAACACCATCGACACAGGGACTCCATGCAGTCTAACGATCTTCTTGATGTACAAGGCGGCTAGGACATCAACTGACCAACGGCCCTTGAGAGGAAAGAAGTGTGCCAATTTGGTTAATCAATATATGATCACCCAAATTCCATCATGTTCACCCTTAGTCTTAGGCAAGCCCATGATGAAGTCCATGCCGATATCTTCCCACTTCCACTTGGGAATATCCAGAGGACGTAACTTTTCGGTGGGCCTTTGGTGTTCCACCTTCACTTGTTGGCATGTCAGACGGTGAGATATGAAGTTCGCTACCCCCCTTTTCATATTAGGCCACTAGATGGTCTGTTTCAAGTCTCGATACATTTTCGTAGCTCTTGGGTGAATCGTGTACCGTGATCGGTGAGCTTCTTTCAGAATCTTCTTCTTTAACTCAGGATAATCTGGTACACATGTCCTCTCACGGAATAGCAATCTTCCATCAGATGCCAACTTGAAGTAGGGTCGATCCTCTAGCTTGTCCTTTACCTCTACCAGCATAGGGTCTTCTTCTTGTAGCTTCTTGATCTCAGGTAGTAAATCTAGATGTAAACTCATCTATGATAGAGTAATACATATTATTCAAAATCGATTATGCAAATTCAGATCTAAAAGGTTATTGCCCATAAAAAGCATATATGAATTGCGGGTCAAATTCGGATTCGAAATCTTAAATTCAGATTCAGATCTGATTTGAATCCGAAACAAACATTTTACTTCAGATCGGATTCGAGCTCGGATCTTAAAGGATCTGACCCAAATCTGAACTATTGACACCCCTAAGAGGAGCCCAGGGTTGGAATCCCAGGAAAAACCCTCCGATACTTAAGTCAGTGAGTTGATATAGCGTAGGTGGAATGAGAGTAGGAGAAGAATTGAGGGGCACGAGATCGCTCTCCACTAGTGTGGTGTTGAGCACTTAGGATCACCTTACCTTCTCAGAGGACTTGCATGGGGCTTATATAGCTGCTAGCCCTCGTGACTGGAGACAAGGTATCTGGAGGGACCAAAGGGCGTTATGTCCCAGAGGGGGACTCTTTCTTCTTGCCCGTCCTTTCAAATTTCCCTTCTTTGAGCAAGAGCAAGAGCCTCGCCAGGAGATATGCCTTGTCTGTTGGGGATCCATGCGACAGATGCTCCAAGGTGAGGCGCTTGGGTTTCTCCTGAGCGTGGAGGGCAGCGCAGTGACGGTTATGCTCGAACACCGATTAGGCTCTCTTAAGCGACCATTACTCAGACTTCCAGATCAAAGAGGCCACCTAGGAAGATCTGATCCGAGCGTGTTTGGGCTTTGAAATAAGTGGGCCTGTTTGTGGGGGTGTCACTTGGGGAGCTTGACCTAGTTGGGTCGGAATGGGCCTGGTTGGGCCAATCTGGACCTGGTTTGGTGGTCTCGATCTACGCGTATATTTGGGCTATGGATTTATCCCTCTCCACTTGCCCCCCTACTCCTGAGCCAAGACTTGGGCTCAGAGTGTGGTATGCTATGGGGTAGCGTTGGTGGCTCAAGTGGGAAATGTCGTCATCGATAGGGGCCATTTAATGCTACTGTCCTCAGGGCAAGGTTATGATGACGACGCTTTCCTCAAGCCGACACTGGGAGACCCTTTTGGGAGTGTGAAATGTTGAATCCTGCTAGGGTCACCAAGATAAATATGTAAATGTCCCATGTGCTTGCGTCTTACATTTCCTCTACCTAGGGCTTTTCCCTTTCTATTACACTGGTATTTTGAGAGGATCCATGCACCGTGAGAGTGATTTGAGGGAGCAGAGAATCGCTATGGCCTTCGCGGAGTTGGTAGAGACCATGACAGTAGTGATCCATCAACTTCCTTCTCCTCCGGTGTCTTCAGATTCTGTAGTTTTCTCTTCTTCCTCTCACTCTTCGCACTTCTCTATGGCGTAGCATGATCCTTCGGTTAAGGCCCGGAGGCCTGAGCAAGATGCAGGAAGTTCGGTGCCTAGCCATCTTCTATGTAGCGAGTTGGGTGAGACCGAGGTGAAGGAGATCAAGGCCTACTATGAGCTGCCGTGGCGGTATTTCTTTTCCCCCGCCAAACCTCACGAGTCGAGCCTGGATACTCATTCAGGTCTCTTTTGCATTTTTCTTCTGGCTTGGAAGTGTGGCTTTCGCCTTCCTCTCCATCCTTTCGTCGTGCAGTTGTTGTAATTCTATCAGCTGGCTCCGATCTAGTTGGTTTTCAATTCCTATACTTTCATTTTCTCTTTCATTTTCCTTTGTCACCTATGCAATTTCGATCCCTCTTTGGACCTCTTCCATGCTTTCTTCGAATTGAAGGAGCAAACCCACGTTGGGAAGGGCTTCTTCTATCTTCAGGCGAGGAGGGAGAGGAGCTGTGTGACCCTTTCTCCTCGAGATTCTTCGCACAAGGGGTGGAAGACTAAATTTTTCTAGGTCGGGGCTAGCAAGGGGAATCCCAACTGAGGGTTTCCTGACAAGCCAAACTTCCATCTGGTATTCCCTCCCAAACATTCGGTGATCCCCTCGAAGTTGGGGGAGAAAATTAGGATCCTTCAGGAGAGTCGCCAAACCATCGTTGAGTTGATGACTTTGGCCAACATAGAGGAGTATCCCCATCGAGTGCTACCACCCGGGGGTAAAGACTTCAAGCTTCAACTTTCCTGCCTTCTTATCTCGGTCAGTTGAACCTTCTGCTAATTGCTTGCCCTTTGTTATGAAGAGGCAAGACGCGGTGGCGGCGCGGGGCGACCAACTGATCGGGAGGTCGTCAAATCGGAAGGGACGACTACTCTAAGCACACCTTAAGTTTCGACGGGTCCCTCTTTCGCCTGAGATAAGGGCAAGCAGATCACTCAGGATGACACCTCCTGGCGCCGAGGGTCCAAGCGAAAGGACGCTGGGGAGTGGCTACTTCTGGCATCGATGAAGGCGTTGACCATCGATAAGATGCAGTCGAAGAAAGTAAAGGCTTCTCGCCCGACTGAGGAGCCCATGGCGGAGAGTGTCTGTTGTTGTGTCTCCTTTAGATTTGGTGAGGTGTTTTGATGCTGGCAACAACTTGTGCTTTGATGCATCAACAACCATTTAATATCTTGCAGTATCACCTAAGTCAGATTGAGTCTCTTGTCATTTACAAGTCGATGCACATTCATACATTGAGATAGGCAGGTCAGTGCACATGTCAACACTTAGCCTAGAAGGTCAGTGCATATGCATATTTGTTGAGTTATAAGGTCGATGCATCCTCCAATTCTCTGAACTAGAAGGTCGATGTACATATGTCGCTGACTCTAAAAGGTCGATGCACATATGTGTTACAGACCAAGAAGGTCGATGCACATATGTCGCTAAGACTAGAAGGTCGATGCACAGATGCATTGTTCATCTAAAAGGTCGATGCACCTTATACACAGAATGCATAGTCAGGTCGGTGCACATTGATCACAACCCACTATTCTGGTCGATGCACATTGATCACAACACTATTCAGGTCGATGCACCTCATGTACCTTGTTCACAACACATGCAATAAGGTCGATGCTAGTGACCTAGCAACTGCAGCTAAGGTCGATGCATATTTTGGAAAGGTCAATGCTAGTCTGTTAATCTTTGTAGCATAAGGTCAGTGTAATAGAAGTCATCACCATCAAGGTTGATGCACCTTCATTAGGGTCTACCTGTGTTACAATTAGAGGTCGATACTTCTATGCAAACATATTGCATGGGTAAGTTTTACAGGCTGATACATCTCACTTATGCATCGATGTTTCTGCAGAAATGTGTGTATTCTTCAGACATAGCTAAATCTATTGAAACACTAAAGATATAAATTGTGCTAATGATTATCATTTGTGTCCTGACTTATGCCTCTCTACTTTATTCTGACAACCCAGATCGTTGTTCGAACATCTGGGTTACATAAAGGTTGACTGCATCAATCTCACGTGGGACTTAAGTAAGCTGATGAATGGCACATGATCCAAGGTGGGAAGTTGTTCTGAAGTCCTGCCACGTGGATCGTCTTATCCTATGCCTTCGACACGTGGACTTAAGAAATGTACGGGAACGTGCTTTCCACACGCCCATATTGGGAGTTCGTGGGACCACAGGAATCAGGCTCTATAAAAGGCATCTAGCGCTCAAACTCAAAGAAGATCAATCAAGAAAAAGAAGACGATCAGAGCAGATCAGCAGAAGAGGAGAAAAGAGAGCAAGAGAGTGAGGAGGGTCTAAAGAGTGAAAGAGCTAGTTGTTGAGAGGAAGAAGAAAACAGAGTGCCGTGAGTAGGTTAGAGAGAGGGAAGAGAGATTGAGAGATTCAGTTTTGTCCTAACTTCTAGATCAAATCCAGAGTCAGATTGCTCCAGTGAAGCTACATTTTTCATACTCTTTCATTATTTTCTTCATTCCTTAGTTTTCTCTTTTAAACTCTTTGTAAGCTGTGTATCAGCAGAGCAAGCTGCGGTGCTCAGCAAGCAAGATGTGAACCTCAGACAACACGCTGTGAAGCTCAGCGGGTTGTAGGGATTTTATCCCCTTCCATTCTCATTTCAAGGTGTTCAGCTTCCGCCATCTTCCCAAATCATCGCATATCATCGTTATGGTGGAGTCGGTGACCCGTATGTGCACCTGACAGAATTTATTTATGAGTCGGCCCAGTTTCGACATGACCAACGCTTGATGATTTATCTATTTGGTCTGTCTTTGGAAGGCCTAGCTCGGGATTGGTTCTTTTCTCTTCCGCAAGAGCAGATTATGAATTTTCAAGCTGTCCAAGATAGATTCATTCAACAGTTCTAGGACCAGGTTGGGCCCAGGTATTCCATGGTAGATCTGGCCCATGAGAAGATGAAGCCCAAAGAGGAGTTCTCTACCTTTGCCGACCACTGGCGGCGCCTAACCACGCAAGTCCCAGGGCACATTCCGGAGCCGGAGCAAATCAAGATGTTGATATCTAATGCAACGCCCGAGTACCGCTTCATTTTAGCCCTCAATGATATCACCTCCTAGCAATAACTCTATAGTCTAGCCTGCTTCATTCGCCAACAAATCTAAGGTTCCCTTGACCCCAAGTCTCCACCATCCACTTACACCTCACCCTCCACAAGCCAACCCTACGCTCCTATGAGTCAGCCCGCCATGAGTCAGACTTACGCCGCATCCACCTCCTCATATCAAAACTCTGCATATCAAACCTCCATATATCAACCCTTCACGAGTCAGCCTTCCGCTTCCCCACATCCGCCTGTGTCTCCACCCCCGGTCAAGGAAACACCACGTCCCGAGCAGGTGGATGCCGTCTATATACCCCCTCATACCGCTCCACATATGCCTTCACCAAATCCCTCTGTCGCCAGCCAAGCACTATTGCCTATGCAACCTTCACTTTGGTCACCACAACAATCTCCGCCATCTCATACCCCTCGGGATCCCCCTTAACCCGAAGCAGGCTCCTCATTCTCCATTGTCGGAGTCTTTTACCAACATTTTTTGGGCTTTGATGGCCACTTACGTGTTGTCGCTCCCTCCGGCTATGCCTTGCCGACCTGCAGTCGGGAATATACTTCAGTTCTATGATTATCGCCGTTAGCAAGGGCATTTGGTTAAGGATTGCCATGAGTTTCGAGAGTATATTTATGACTTGGAAGCCAAGAAGAGGATTGATTGGGCTGCTATTCACAAAGTCATTGTACATCTTCGCAGCCAGCAGCAGCGGCAACAAGAAGCGTCGCCTAAGCAGTCATCTCCATTTCAAGGCCAAGGGCACCCCTGTGATTCCTCGTCTAGTGTTGCACCCGCTCCATCACCTACCCTGTTACCTTCGCCATCCTCTACCCCATCTCTGCAACCTCCACAAACCCAAGCCTCTGGTCAGGCTAGTGCCTCCCCTTCTTCTCCCGTTACCTCTATCACTGCTTCCACTCCCAATGCCACGCGACGTGTTGTGTCAATACTCCGATGTTGGGCCCCACGGCCTACCATTTCATCTTTGCCTTCCTTGTTGTAGACTAGATGGACACGATCTACCAGTAGAAAGTGGATCTAGAGGGGGGTGAATAGATCCAACTGCGGAATTAAATATAACAAGCGTGGACAAGAAGGGGGGGTTGAATTGTCCCCCAAATAGAAATCAGATTTTAAGAAAAATCATTGGACTAAAATCAAACTAAGATATTAGAATAACCAATCTCAAGATGAAGTTAACTTCGATATGTCTCACTCTGACTTCCTATCACACTTGAGATGGCATAATAGACAAACCACACAGAAGATGCAATCACACAGGGCGAGAGAATTTTTAGGTTGTTCGGCAGGACCGTCACGTCCTCCTACATCCACCTCTCAGCAAACTGGTGAGGATTCACTTGCTCAAAATAGAGCAAACATGGAGAGTTATCTCCAATTACACACGAAGACTTAGTCTTTAAATATGATTCGACAACTGGATCTACAAATTGCACACACACTGCCAAATAATCAATAAGCTCCACACACGACCGTGCGCAGACGGTCACACACACACATAATTTCTCTAAGTTCAAAAAATAATAGAATGCTAAACACAATAGATTTAAGATCTAAATATTAAGATGATTTCCTTGATCCATAGCAAAAATTCTCCAAAAGAGGCAGATTTGTATGCAGCTTCACAAAAGTATTCTTCCTCTTCTCATCTTCTTCGTCGAGCTCACAGATCTCTCTTTTTCTCCCTTTTTCTTTCTTTAGCACACAAAATTTTCACTCTTCAACTCTCATAGATCTCCCTCGTTGTAGCTTTCCTGCCTTTGTCTTTTTTCAAAACAAGACCACTGGTATTTATATAATAGAGCTTTTTTAATTATCGAACTGGGTTCTTCTTCCAGTCACAATTTCATTTGTCCAGGTGCTTTTGGAGGGAAAATACTGACATTCTGAGTCGTACGGAACCTTGCTAGTTGTCTAGGATCCCATGCCAATGATTGGCGATCGAAGGCATGTGACTTCTTTCAGTCGCTCGTAAGCTGACTGACTTTTTAGCCTTACCGAGTTATTTTTCACCCTTAAGTTCCATTTGTCTCCCTTGGATACCTATTTGTCACCCTTCTACTACTGAAGCCATCGCCACTTATACCTTTTTCACCGTTGTCAATTCCTTGTAAGTGAAGTCGACTTCAAGATACTTCAACTCGACTTGGCTTCTATGCAATGCACGACTTTCAGCACTATCAACTATTTTACACCTTTAGGGAGCTATTTGTCAGCCTTGTTGTGCATTTGTCACTGCCACCCACTCATTTGTCACCCTTAATGCCTAAGAACCATCGCCACTACTGCCTTCATAGTTGTGGATTTCTTGGTCGATGTAGTCGACTCCAAGGTCACCTGTGTCGACTCAACCTCTTAGCTTTTCAAAGCATTCAAAAGCTTTCACCCTGATGGTCTATTATTGTAATGCCTTGGATCCTTCGGATCGAAATTAGAGAGCTTTCAGACACTTTTGTGGGTCGCGAATTGTGTTTTACGATCCACACGGGTTTTTCCCCTGTATAAGTTGTGGAATCCCGTGGAGAGTGAACTGTTGAGTTTTGAAACTCAGGGATGCTGCAAATGCGTTGTGCTCTTTCTGAGGATTGCGAGCTGTGAATACACAATGCCCAAGTGCCGTTTGCTCCCACCTTCTCTGGTTTTCGCGGTATCAGAGCGTCCCCTTTGCGTTTAGTCATGGCCAACAATGCGTCTGAGTCCTACCCCTCCTCCACTCTCAACATTACAAATTTTGTTTCGTTGAACGTTGATTCCTCAAACTACGTTCTCCGACGAATGCAGATGATGAATCTCATTGACAGTCAAGACCGTACTCACCGGGTTTATCATCGGCGAACCTCCCAACTCCACCTCTGGTCGTTGCCGCCCCAGAATCATCTGATGCTGCTGGTAAGCAGGCAACACCAATCCCAAGTATGTGGCTTGGCGATGCACCGACCGGCTCGTACGCGCCTGGATCTGCAGTTGCCTCACCACCGAGGCCCTCGGTCTCGTTGGAGACCCACCATTCACGAATACGTTTGTGAATGTAAAGGACTCTGCGATGATCTTGCCACGATCGGTCGTCCCCTTGCGGACGAGGATAAGGTGATGCACTTACTCAAATGGTCCTGGGGCCGAATACCTTCCTTCTACCACTTTTGCTATGCGGCCACCCCTCCAATCCTACAATATTTATCATTCCTCGATTGATTGATTTTGATACACACCTGAACAAACGACAACCCAGCAATGCTTCGGCATTTGTTAGCCAAATAGCATGTTCAAAGAACACCTTCAGAAGCACACGAGAGAGGCCTTTCCACTCCAATGGCCACTCGTCCAGGAGCTCTGTCACCTGAACTGTTTAATGATCCTCACTTGTACAGATGTTTGGCTGGGGCGCTGAAGTACCTTACCTTCACTCGGCCTGATCTTACATTCTTTGTTAACTATGTTTGTCCGTTCATGCATGCCCCCACCACCGGTCACTTTCAACTTCTCAAAAGTATCCTGCGCTATATTCAAGGCACCATCAAATATGATGTTGCAACTTTATTCTCAGACATCCATGGATCTTTATGCTTATTCAGATGAAGATTAGGCCAGTTGCCCAACGACAAGGCGATCCACTACATGATATTGCACTTTCTTTGACATCAATTGCATCATTTTGAAGTGCCAGGAAACAACACACTGTGGCTCGTTCCAATGCTAAAATTGAGTAGCGGTCTATGGCATCGACCATAGCGGAACTACTTTGGTTACAATTCTTATTGCGTGATCTTGACATCACCCTTCTCCATCCACCACAGCTTCTTTGTGACAACTTGAGTGCCCTTTACGTGACTGTTAATCCTGTTTTTCATGCTCGGATCAAACACGTTGAATTAGACTATCACTTCGTTCGAGAAAAAGTTACATAAGGTGCGCTTATCACACGTCATGCATCCTCTCGGTCTTAACTTACTGACGTATTTATCAAACCCTTGGCACGAGATTAATTTCACTTGTTACGAAGTCAACTTGGCCTATGTCTTCCTCCTACGCCTAGTTTGAGGGGGAGTGAAAGAGCATACAGTAGACAGATTCATCATATATGCACCAAAATAGCATATACCCTGTATAGCCATAACCTTCTATAAGACTTGGGTTAAAAATAGAGATACCCCGGCGGCCTCAGCCAACCCCCTCCACGGGATTACTGAGGGTAAAAATTACCATCAACCCAGCTAATGTGAAAACCCGTGAGGAGGCCTCAGGTAAAGTCAGGTAATCCCTCGGTGTGAAAACCCGTAAGGGCACATCGAAAAAAGTAAAAGGGGGCCAGCTCTGGTGAAAATTCGCAAGGGCAGTAGAGCTGGTAAAGAGAATAACAAAACAAAAAGCTCTCTTCCTCTCTACTCCTCACTAATAAAAGTCGTCGATCGCGACATCCCGCCGCCGACAGACTCAGCATCCCGGTACAACAATGGTGGCCACTACACCCCCGAGGGCCGGTCATCGCCAATCCCAGTCCTAGTCTTCGGCTACACTCCTCCAATGGTCAGCCGACCAGTCCTAGTTTTTAGCTACAACGTCTTCACAGGTCAACCGGCCAGTTCCAGTTCCAGTCCTAGTTTTAGTGCCAGTCCCAGCACCAGTTCTAGCATTCCAGCTACAACACCTTCACAGGTCAGCCGGCCAGTCCCAGCACCAGTTCTAGTATTCCGGCTACAACACCTTCACAAGTCATCCAGTCAGTTCTAGTACCAGTCCCAATTTTCGGCTACAACACCTTAACAGGTCAACCAGCCAGTTCCAGTTCTAGTCCCAGTTTTCGACTGCAACACCTCCAAAGGTCAGTCAGCCAGTTCCAATTCCAGTTCTGGTTCCAGTTTTGGGCTACAACACCTTCACAGGTCAGCTGGCCAGTTCCAGTTCTAGCTCCAGTCCCAGTCTCTGGCTATGACACCTCATCGGTCAGTCGGTCAACTCCAGTCCTAACTCCAATCCCAGTTTCCAGCTACATCACCACCAACGGCTAGCCGACCAACTCCAGTGCCAGTCCTCCAAGTACAAATTCCCTAGCAGTCGACACAGACTACATTTTCGGCTAACAACATGTCAGTGACCAGTCGACCAGCGACCAGTCCTTGGCTGACACACCTCAAGATCAACCAGGTACTCTAGCAACATAGATCAACACACCCTTATGGGTCAGCCTCCAACTTTCAGACTCCAGCAACATAGGATGACACACCCTTACCGGTCAGCCTCCAGTTTCCTGACTCCAATAACATAGGTCGGCACACCCTTACGGGTCGGCCTCCAGCTTCTAGTCTCTAGCAACATAGGCCAACATACCCTCACGGGTCGGCCATCAGCTTCCAGTATCCAGCAACATAGGCCAATATACCCTCACGGGTCGGTCTCCAGCTTCCAGTGTAAAGCAACATAGGCCAACATAACCTCGCGGGTAGGTCTCCAGCTTCCAGTTTCAAGATACATAGGTCAACATACCCTGACGGGTCGGTCAGCTTCCAGTTTCAAGCAACAAAGGCCAACATACCCTTGCAGGTAGGCCCCCAGCTTCCAGTTTCAAGCTACATAGGCTAACATACTGTAACGCCCGTAGTTTAGTGAATCCTTAATGGTGCGGATCTAGGATTTGTCCGGTGAATTTGGGCTATTTTTAAGAATTTTTTGGTTGTAGCTACTCCTGCAGTTGCTATTGTTCTTATTGTTGCTACTTTTCGTGCCGCTGTTATTTTCGGTTGGGGTTCTGCAGGACCCCTACTGAGCCAGTGATAGGAGGCTCACCCCTGATTTTCAGGTGTTGCAGTTCTTCCTCGAGGTTCGAGGGATCTGCGTGGAGGTTCTTAGCTATCAGCTCGTCGGGCTGAGTGTTCACTCGACATTGGGTACACTTCTCTATCTTAGACTGTACTTCTATTTGACTGGACTCTGTTGTAGTTAGTTATTTATTTCTTTTAATTATTAAATTATCTTATTTTATTTCTTATTTCTATGTATACCACACCTATCCTTTTTAGCCTTTTCGAGCCCTCCAGCTCGTGGGCGGCGGGCTAGGGTCTGAATGGTATCGGGTCATTCCCGGTATCCAGATCTTGGGTCGTTACACACTCTCTCTCTCCTACATGTGCCCCCCTAAATCCCCCCTTTAGGTAGGCCTGTACACCCCAGCCCTCACACACAAACCCCATTCTCTCTCAACCCTCCCCAACTAAACCCAACCTTTAGGCGGGCCACTCCTTCAACCCCTTAACCTTTACGTGGGAGTCTCACCACCTTGCCACCCCTTGCCTATAAATCCCCCTAGAATGCCAAGGGCAAAAAAAAAGAAGGATCAAAAAGCACTCAAAGCACTTGGAGCACTTGGAGCGTAATTGGATCGTTTGTTCGTGTTTGGCTTAGCACATGCCGAGGGTATGTCAAATCAACACCCCCCATATGACGTTTAGCCGAAACACATGAACATTCTCCTCTGCATATGGAGCGCTATGGTAACTGTGAGAACACCCATCCATCAGGTTCACTTACCTATGCACGCTATGGTAACGACATCGACACCCTCATGCTGGGAGCTACAGTATTTTGGGGTCGGTATCTGACCCCTCGCTCCGAGCCATTGACCGACTGTCCTGCCAGCCGCCCTAAGTTAGTTAGACCTTAACCTAGAAGTATCATCTCCAAGGCCTGGTCCTAACTCCCGGACACGCTGACACCTGACATGCATACCCTTCCCAGTCAACGTTAGCATCCCGAACGTCAGCCCAGTTTGCATCACTCCATAGCGCCTCTAGTCCTTTCGAGGGCCCTTTGTAAGAATAGTGAAAAACTCACATTATCAAGCAATGACTCGGGGACCGATCTTCAAGACGGAATTGTCCCGTGACTTGCTTGAATGTATTAGGTCTTTTAGTGCCTCTCTGTAATACTGGTTACGACTCGCTATAGTAAAGTGTAATGGGAAAACTCGATCCTTCATTTTCCTCCACACATGTTGGTGTTTCCGCTCCACAGCTCCCAATGATATTTGCTTCTCGGGCCAGCACTTGTCCACTCCTTACCAAGTCAGTGTCCTTGGCCCCATCCTGGTGTAGATGCCTAATTTTGGACATCCCGCGAACCTTGTCTAGCCATCATAGAAGTGACACTTTCTTTTGGATGATTGGGAGTGGGGAGTCTCATCCTTGTCTAGGTTCGGGGGCGAGAGCTCCTGAGGTATTGCCAATTCCCTTGGACCTTGACCCGCAAGCAAGCAATGAAGTAGCTGACTCACTCTAGCGGACTTACTCGCGTAGCGCTCACGGTTGCTCGTAGACAACTCAGCGATGGTAGAGAGGGTCTGGGGCGGGACCTTGACGTTTTGGGGGTTTGGTTGGCTTGAAGGCAGAACCCTTAAGGGCATGGGATTCCCAATTTCGCGGGCGTCCAGCATGCCAAGGGCGTGGGTTGTAGGGTCGCTCTTGCCTCACTTCCATTGTGGACACACAATTTGATGAAATTTGAGATCGAGCGCTCACTCACCATCCGACGTAGCTAAGAGTAATAATAAATAAGCAAGAGTAAACTAGCGACGGATGTGACAAGATGCTCACTTGATCGACGTGAAGACACCGATCCCGACCGGAGAGGAGGCGAGCGAGGAAGCGTGGGTATACCCCGCACACAGCACCTGTATAGCTCTAACTTGAAAATTAGAAGATTACACCACTACGCCTCTCACAAGAGGGGAATCTCGAAGCGGGGCTTAATTTAGTTTACATCTAAAACTACCTCCACGTAGGGAGGGGTGGTCAGTCGGCCAGGCGCGGTGGGGAATTTTGACGGCGAAAGCTGAATTGTTGGGGCAATCTTAGTCGGTTCCAATTTTGCAGAGGACAACAAGCCGACGATGGAACAGCCACGATCACCTCCGGGCACTGGAAGGAGCGGGACCGGTGCTAGATCGTCCGAGGATGAGGTAGCAGGTCGCGGCAGGGGTTGGGGGCTGTCTGGAACTCCGACTGGGACGCTACAGCTTGGTCTTCCCACGTTGCTCAGACCTTGTCTAGTCAGACCCTGCCTGATAGGGTGCCGATGTCCAGGCGACCAAGAGCTATCTCGGTCACTGATTGCGGCGAGACTGGTGCAGAAACATCTGTGACTGCTCCAGGGAGGTGCCAGCTGAGTTGTGGATCGATCAGAGTCCGGCTGTGGCCGTGGCAGGCTGGGATCAGGGAAGGTCCGATTCGGCTCTATCTGACCCAGAACCACAGGGGCCTGAGAAAACTGCTGCCATAAACTCCCCTGGGATCCGATGATGGTGAGGCTTATGACGACCCAGCATTTGGGCTCAAGTAAACCTGAAACCACTTGGATCCTGAGAGGCCTCCCAAGAGCTGTAAAGCTCCGAAGGGATAAAAGGAGTGTGCAGAGGTGTATAGGAATGCATTGAACTTCCAGATAAGGCAGTAAAAAATTACTATATTTGATCAGGATTGCTAAAATAGGGGAATAAAATTACATTTTCTACAACAAATTAAAACTAATAGCTACAACAGCTAACAAAGTCCAGTCCAACTAAAGACAAGTACAGTCCAAAGAAAAGGGAACGTACCCTCAAGTCGGGTGAAGCTTGACACTGGCAAAGCTAGCAACTAAGAACCACAAACCGCACCTCCAGACTATGAGGAAGAAGAGTAGCCACACCTGAAAAGTCAGGGGTGAGCCTTGTGTCAGTGGCTCAGTAGGGGTCTTGTAGATCCCCACCAAGAAACCACCTTTTCTTTCAATGGCCAACATGGCAGGGACGAGAATGTTCCTTTTGATTGAGTATCCTCAGATCATGTGCCCATCATATGCTCCCTGGGTCCACGTGCCAGCTTTCTGCCATTCTGAGATCACATGCCCATCATTAGTTGACTTGGGAACACATGCCTCTTCTCTAGTTCGAGCTCATGTGATTGCCATGAGTTCTCACGTTTCTGCCCACCTACTGTTCGACCGTTGGTCAAACTCAGCTTGTTAGGTTGCATCGACCTGAGCAATTACTAGCATTCTTTGCTGAATGGCTAAAGATGCACCGACCTTGTTGCCATGCATTGTTCATTAGCATTGACCTTTCAGTTACCACCAACAATAGCTGCATCGACATGTCTGCTTAGGCTTGTATATGTGCATCGACTTGTTTTAACAAGTGCACTGACCTTACTAGGTAGCATCGACCATATGTGTATAGCAGTGCCATATGCATCGACCTTTCTTTGCTGAATGGCTAAAGGTGCTTCGACCTGAATAGTAGCTATATCGACCTTTCTTTGTTGAATGGCTAAAGATGCATCAACCTGAACAGTAGCTGCATCGACCTTTCTTTGCTGAATGGCTAAAGGTGCATCGACCTTGTTGCTATGTATTGTTCAGTAGCATCGACCTTCCTTCAATGAAGACTTGGGGTGCAATGATCTTTCTTCTTCATGTGCACTGACTTGATGCCACGAGTGCTAATATGCACCGACCTGAGTTCTTCATGTGCACGGACCTTCTAGTGAAATAGCGTCAATGTGCGTCGACCTTAGTTACTGTGCCTACCTGATGTGCATCAACCTTTGATCTGCGTTGGCCTGATACGCGTCGACCTTAGTTACTGTAATCATTAAGGTGCATCGACCTTGTACCGTTGAAGATAAAACATGCACTGACCTTGTGGCAGTGAAGTTAAAACATGCACCGACCTTGTGGCAGTGATGGCAAAACATGCACCGACCTTGTGGTAGTGATGGCAAGACATGCACCGACCTTGTTGTCAACCATTAGTACAGCTTGTACTATCTGGAACTTTGATTGGCCAAATAAGACTATTGACTTTTCTCATTGACTATGTATTGACTTTATTGACCATGTTGACTTTTCTTGTTGACTGTACATTGACTTCTGATTTTTACTGGCTTTCAACCTGTTCTTTGTAGAATTCAACACACATCTTCTACATATATTGAGATCATCTTAAGAGCAATTATGTCAGCAAAAATGCAATGTATCACATCCATCAATGCAACATCAACAGTGTTTGGCATCATTAAACCATATTAATTTTATGACATCACCAAAATCACATAAATGCAGCATCAACACTAAATGCAGTATCAACACATATGACATCATGCTCCAATGACTCATAGTGTTTGACATCATCAAAATCACAGGGGTACAATAATCTCTCCCTTTTTGATGATGGTAACACTATGAGTCATAAAACACCATGCTGACTCATATCAAACTATTCTCCCCCTTTGACTTCATCAAAAAGGAAATAATAGTTGCCAGTACCAGTACGGTACCGCCCGACAGTTGGCCCCCCTATATTAGAGTACATATATACATGGGTTTAAAAATTGAAAAAATGTAAAAAATCAGAAAATAGGAAATGTTAATAGAAAGTAAAATCCAACATGATTGAACACCATCTGACACATATATTGAGAAATTGAGGTATTGACGTAGTGAAATTTGATACCTAGTAATTGAGAAATTGACTCAATCATGTGCACCTGTGGTAGGGGGTGGGCCTGCGAATGAAGGGGAAGGCTAGGGCTCTCAACTCATGGGACTGCAAAGTGTAGCTCGTGAGTTGAGGGAGGTCCTTAATCGGGCTGTCCCGATGGAACAAGCCGGGCCAGATTGGCCCCAATTCGTCTATTTTTTTTAAATTTTTTTAACAGGTATCAGTACCAATACCGGTCAATATTGGACCGATCGGGTCCGGCACCGAGACGTACCACCTGGTACATACTAGTACCAAGCGGTACTACAGACTATGACCCAAGGAACTCTGGGTCCCCATCCGGCTAGTAGGGCCCCCCTCATATTTTGCAATGATTTCAAAGCAGCGTTGGTTGTCAGAGACTTCGAGACAGTTCCCAGCTCAGTCAGGCTGGTAGTGGAAGAAAGCAGGTCGTAGCTTGACCTGATGGTGCGAGTCTCCAACACGGACGCCATTCCAACAGTTGTGACAGTGAAGGCCGGAGGAGAGGTCTTCCTAGTGAGAACCGTGTTGCAGCCTGCTGAGGAGCAGGGCAGTAGGTTGGAGGAAGAAGACACATATTGACTAGACCGTGGAAATTCGAATTTCCAGGGCAGGCTTAACAGGTCTAGGTCATCATTCAGGCGTGTAGCGAGCCGGGCCACCCCAATACCCGCTTCGGAGGAACAGACAGTTGTAACGATAGGCCTGGGTACCCGAACCCGAGAGACAACCAGAAAGACGATCCTGATGGAACCTGACCAATATTTGTCAGACCGTGACTTACCCGAATCTAGTAGTCACAGGAAAAACAGATCGGGGGGAATCGACGCTGTGCTTCTCCCCTGCCCAATATCACCTAGCCAATTGTCCTCGTCCACACAGTGGAACAACGCCATCCCCTCTATAGCTCACACCCCGATGGCGGCCTCAGCAGTCACCCCTTCGGTGACTAGCGAACAACTAGTCGAGTGGCGAGAGATGTTCTCCCTGAGGAAGCCCGTGAAGGTCCCAGTGGATGGCCCACGACGAGGACAGCTAGCCTACCGTTTGAAGCCCCTACAGAACACGGTGGTGTGGCCCCCCTATTGCAGTCCCTTCTCCTCTGGCCGTGCTCTCCTGCGGTGGTGCAACAGGAGAGCAAGAGGGTTCCAGGAGAAAGACCGAAGCTAACAATCGGAGTGGATTTTGATACAAGCTTGGCCGATGAGTGCTTGCTTCCTTCTGCACTACTCCGACCGACAGTTCTATCCAGGTAGCCAGCCCCTCTGCCAACGGGTCCTCTACAGGTCAGCATGGGGCAGTTGCGACTAGACATAGACGATGATCACTGCCAGGCGGTGACACCGACAAGTCTGGTGCACCAAGCTTCTAATGCCTCACCACTGGAGGCAACTAGACGAGGGAGGTTGGAGCATCAAACCCATGGAGACCCGGTGTTGACCGGGGACTGTCGAGGCTCTGCCTGGAACACTCTAGTTAGTGGGACTCCCAAGACACCCTAGCCAACAGGACAACTACTAGCCGCAAGTGAAGGTCATCCAGAAGGAGGGGTGGACGCAGGAAGCCGAGGGGGGGAGAAAAGTCATCTGCTGAAGACCTACTCCCACCTACGGATGAAGAGGTGGTATCGATCACACCGAGAGAGGCTACAGAGAAGGAGGGGGTAGCTCGAAGGGAGAGGGAGCTGAGGAGATGGCCAGGTTGGATAGGGAGGAGGTGATGAAGCTGATGGGAGTGGTGGCGAAGCTGACGGAGTCGTAGGTGAGAGAGCTGTCGGACAAGCTGAGGGTGTCTTTTGGGGGGCTAGAAAGAGACCTCAAAGGGGTATGCATTAAGGTACAGAAGAGGTGGCTGATCACCATGGCAAGGGAGGTGAAGAGGGGGAAATCACAAAAAAAAAGGTGAGGGTGGGTTGAGGGAGGAGAGTAGCATTGTCCACATGAGGATTGTCTCCTGGAATGTAAGGGGGATCTATGAGAGGTGAGAAGAGAAGGGTGATGAAGGAGCTGGTAAGAAGATGCAAGATTGACACCATGTGCCTGCAAGAGTCCAAGTGTGAAGGGCATGGGGAGTCAGTCATGAAGGAGATTGGGAGAGCAAGGTTGTCAAAAGGGATGGCCTCCCTGGCAGTGGAGAGGGCAGATGGTATCATGGTTCTATGGAACCATTTTGAGGTAGAAGAGGTCTGTGGCCCCCTAAACCAGGGAAGGAAAGAAATCTCTATGGGATGAGCTGCTCCTATACCATCAAACTTAGCACGGCCATGGTACGAGGCTGGTGATTTCAATGCAATCACAATGGCTTGAGAGAGGACGAGGGAGATCTCCCATACGGGGGAAATAGAGGATTTTTGTGACTTCATAGAGGAAGCAGCTCTTATCAACATTAGCTTAGAGAATGCTCAGTTCACATGTTCCAATATGAGGGCAACACCTACTTGCTCAGTTGCTCCAGGTTGGACAGATTCCTAGTGTCGATGGAGTGGGAGGATCACTTCCCTCATGTGCAAGCATCTTTTGTGGATAGGTCGGTATCGGATCACAAACCGATTCTACTGAAGACTAGCCGTAGGCAGGAGTGGAGGAATTGCTTCAGGTTCGAAAGATGTTTGTTCAGGGATGTGGATTTCATGGAGACCGTCAAGCTGGCTTGGAATGAGCAAAGGCAAGAGCAATCTTTTATGGCTACACTGGTGAAAAAAGTTAAGCATCTGGCCCAGGTGCTTAAGGATTGGGGTGCTGACAAAACCCTACCTCGCAGAGTAGCAAAGGATAGAATCACGCAACAACTGGAGGGTCTAAACAGACTGGAGGAGGTAAGGCTAATGGATGGAGCTGACAGGAGACACAGGAATACACTAAGGGCAGAGTTTGAGGAGATTCTCACACGTGAAGAGATCTCTTGGAAGCAGAGATCAAGAGAGAAATGTATCAAGGAAGGAGACAGGAACACTGTCTATTATTAGAGGATGGCTTACGAAAGAGGGATAATCAACCACATTGCTTCAATCAGAGTAGAGAAGTAGACCATCACTAGGGAGGAAGAGATCAGGAAGCGGGCCAAGGCTTTCTAGTCCAATCTTTTCACCGAAGATCACAGTTTCAGACCTGGGACTGTAGATGGCCTACTTCCTCAGCTTACAACTGCAAAAAGTCAAGCTCTCTCCAGCCTCTTCTCAGAGGAGGAGGTCTGACAGACAATTTTCTCCCTTGCAAGTGACAAAGCACTGAGCTCAGATAGTTTCCCTTTGGACTTCTTCCAGAAGTGCTATGGCATAATCAAGAACTTTCTCCTCCAGTCACTAAAAGAATTTCAAGAGGGTAGAGGCCATCTGAGGGGTATCAACGAAACTCTCTTGATCCTCATCCCAAAAAAAACAAGGTGCACAAGGCTTTCTCGATTATAGACCCATTAGGTTGTTGAATGTTACTTACAAAATTATCATAAAGTTACTAGCTATGAGACTTGACAGGGTGATTGGCAGAGTGGTTAGTGGAACAGGATATCCCCACACCCTATTGCTTATGAGAAGAGGCAGAGGAAAACTTAAACCACCTCTTCCCAAGATTCGCTTTCCTAGGGAGGTATGGACAAAGGTCGCCATTGGATTCACTACACTATTAGCCAGTATGAGTGTGCATAAGCTAGTCGACAGCTGGCACAAGAAGTGGAACTTGAAGGGAGATAGACTTACTTGGTGGCTCATCCTGCATGCTACACTATGGCCCTTTGAGGATTTATAACCATACACCTACTCCGAGGGAAGGTGGAGGAACGTGAAGTGGTGGCGAGAGGCATAATAGATGATGGGGGTTTAATGGAGGGTATTCTTAGAAGGGTAGGTGGAAGTGGAGGTTCAAACACGCCGAGCTTCACCTCTTGCTCGGAAGTAGGCGGGGTCGGCTCGGGTGCAAAAATGGGTGGACCCTACTCATGTTCAGCCATGGGTTTAGGTGAAGGCTTAAGTAGAGGATTAGAAGTGATTGGCTTTTAGATAATGGAGGGCCAAAGTGGCGGCAATGGAAGGCTAGTTGATTTGGAAATTGGAGAAGTGGCAAGCTCAGAAGGCTTAGTGAAGGGCTCGGGGTAGGCCGATGGCATGGAGGTTAATTGTATAGTTGGAGGAACTGTAACGGTGGAAGGCTTGGTGCGGAGGAAGCATCTGATTTTGGTGGGGCGAGAGGTTTTAAGGGTACGGTCTAATTCATGGTGCATTGACACTGGTTGTTGGAGTATTGACCCATCATCATAACATCACGAGGTTTCATAAATGGGGGTGGGGATGGTGGCATCATCCTGAGCAGGGGTTTCTAATGGAGGGAGAGGAAAGTGAAGAAAAGTCGAAGTAGGTATATCTTCAAAATCTTCATCTTGTGCTGTCTCCAACTCTTCATAATCATCAAGTTCAAACGGACGCCATGGTGGAGGCGTATTAATAGGTGGTGAAATATGGGGATTTTGTGGACGTGAATGCGATGGCGGAGGGCTATATGAATGAGTGGGATGTATAGGCGGTGGGCGAACAACGTCCACTTGATCATAAAAACTTGTCGGCTCTTGCTCACATGTATTTGCGATGCCATGCTCATCTCTTCTCTCCTTCCAATCTTTCTCCATCTTAGTTATGTTATTCATGAAAGCATGAAGGGGATTGACTTGAGGAGGAGGAGGAGATGGCCGCGGGCTTGAAACCCTCTTTAATTGTTCCTCAATCTTGGCAATCTTGTCAATGAGAAGTTGTTGGAGGGGATCCATATGTGAAACTGAGAGTTGGCCATGAGACCTTGGAGGAGTGGCTTGATATGAAGGCCGTGGAGGGGTAATGGACTGGCCCATAAAAAGACCCGATTGGACCAGGTGCAAAGAGTATATGGGCCTTGGGGCCGTGAAGGAGGATGAGTAGAAGGAGGCGGGTGATGGACCACCCGAGGGAGAGGATGGATAGAAGGAGGCGGGTGATGGGCCATCTGAGAGGAAGGATGGATAGAAGGAGGCGGGTGATGGGCCACCCGAGAGTGAGTGGAAGGAGAATGAGGTGAAGGAACTGTCCCCTCAACAATAGCCTTAAGGGCTTGGATTTGTTGAGGGGTGAGATGCAACACTTGGAAAACCTCCTCATTATATGGAGGAGATAGTTCTCGGTGAGTAGTGACTTGCGATTGATGTGAGAGATTATGAAATTGAGAATTGCCCATGAGGTGGACAAAACTATGAGAATTAGAATGATATCCCTTAGGAAAATTATGGTGAGAATCATAAATTGGAGGGTTGCATTTCCTCCCTATTGGTATGAACTTGGGTAATCTCGAGGGTGGGGAGGGGTTTCGATTAGCGTCTATTCCCTTGTGGTTGGGTGTGGGAACCATGGTTTCCTCTACCAAGGGGATGGGAAGGTCTTTTATGGGTGGGGTGATGATGGCTGACATATAGTGCACTCGGGGTGGCAGGTAAGGGTAGACTTGGGTTGGGATAGGGAGTGGAAGTAGCGAGGGTCTATGTTGGGGTCTGGTTGGGGTAAGAAGTGGGAGGTGGGTTGGGTGAGGGGGTTTGGGTTGAAGTGGTGTGCCCTTCATGGGGGTAGGAGGAGAGACAAAGGCGGGGCCCAATTGGTTTTGGGAAGTGAGGGCTAGGTGGTAGGGTGTAGCGACAGTGGCCGGGGTAGGAGAGGTGGGGAGCAGTGGGGGTTGGGTGATTTGGGTGGTCTTATGATGGCCGGGTGGGAATGGAGTTGTAGTGCTTCTCGGGCTATGGCTACCCGGATAGGAGGGGGAATGTCGGGGGACGTAGGCCTTCCTAAACTCATCCTTCATTTCCACCCAAGTGTCATTTGGGGCTTACCCGCGGATCCTCCTTAAACCCTCAACTATTAGCCAACGAGTTTTGGCTTGCTTGGAGAGGTGGTTTTTGGCTAATATCACTTTCCTCTCTTTGGCCAAGGGGTACCAATCAAAGTATTGGTCCATCGAAACCTCCCATTCTAGATATACACCAGGGTTGTAGAATCCCTCAAAGGAGGGGGTTTTGACTTTCAAGAGCGCCAAGAGGTGGTCATCTAGATTTTTCTGGGGGGAACTCTCATTCTTCCTTGGTGCGGGACTACTTCCATCAAGTTTATCGAGTTGGGTAGTGATATCATCAAGCTGCCCAAAAATGTTGGGCATGGCCTCCATGATGGAGTGGATGAAGTCAACCTTGTTAGCCACAGGGCTTCCATGGGGTTTGGGATCCATTCGGAGAGACGAAGGGGACAGGTGTGATTGGTGTGAGGTAGCCATACAAATCGGGATGATGCATGTGGGGAATGGATGCAAAAGCCCTAGGACTAGACTTGTAGAGACAAGTCTAAAACTTGATCTGATACCACTTAATGTGGCATAGCCAAGGGTGATGCGAGGATTACTTGATGCGCCTAGGACCTAGACCCGCAAGCATACATGGACGGGTGATCGAACTCTAGTCAATGGGCTCACTCGCGTAGCATACACTATCTCCTGCGGACAAACTGGGGATGGTGGTGAGGGTCCGGGGTTGGACCTTGACGTTCCTGGGGGATGTGGCTTTACTTGTGCTATACCCCTAAGGTGATAGGATTCCCAACTTGTGGGCAACCGGCATGCTGTGGGCGTGGGTGTGGGGTGGCTCTTGCCTCTCACTCCGAGGTGGGCACACAATAAGTGTAATATGGAGTGGGTGCTCACCTCACCGTCCAACGGGCATTAAGATGTGATACTAGACAAGAAAAAGTCAACCAGCAGGGGGAGAAACCAGATGCTCACCTGATTGGTGTGAAGACACCGATTCTGATTGGAGACGCCAAGAAATAGACTCGAAATAGACTCAAAGAGGCTCCAAAATAATAGTTAATTCAAGACATTATGGAAGATGAATAAGAGAAGTAACTCAACTTGTAGGTTAAAAACGGGTGTCAACAGGGAGGAAGACAATATCATGAAGCCCGTCTACTATGTGAGTCGAGCACTGCAGGGGCCAGAATTTCAATATTCGCAAACTAAGAAGTTCGCTCTAGTGCTAGTCATGGCCGCATGCAAGTTACGATCGTACTTCCTGGCATACCCGATCGCTGTCCTCACTAACCAACCCCTACACCAGATCCTCTAGAACCCTGACGCTTTGGGAAGATTAATCAAGTGGACAATCGAACTGGGGGAATTCGATATCTGCTTTCTTCCGAGGACCGCAATCAAAGCTCAAGCCCTCATTGACTTCGTGGCAGAGTGCACGTTGCCCAAGGAGGATTCCTCAGAGTAATCCCTAGGGCTTGTGTGGGAATGCTATGTCGACGGATCATCCTGTGCCGCTGGCAGCTAGGCAGGGCTAGTCTTATTATCGTCGGAGGGCGTGGAGCTACAGTATGCCCTCCGCTTCAATTTCGCGACCACAAATAGTGTGGCTGAGTATGAAGCATTGCTTTTAGGCTTACAGATGGCAAAGCACTTGGGGGTGACCAACTTGCGAGTCTACAGTGATTCCATGCTCATCGTCAATCAAGTCAAAGGTGAATTCGAAGCCTGAGAGCCAGCCATGATCCAATATCTCGAGAAGGCCAAGGCAGCAACCCTGGAGTTCTCCCACTTCAAGATTGTGCATATCCCGAGATAGAAGAACATCCGAGCAGACGCCCTATCCCATCTGTCATCATCAAGGGCCATCTTGACAGAAGAGTTGTCGACGTCGAGCATAGAAGAACCGACATCCCAAGTGAATGTCGTAGATTATGAGCCTTCTTGGATAGACATGATCCTAGATTTCCTCATGCGACAACATCTCCCCAACGATCGTGCTGAAGCGCGCCACACGTGAGCATGAGTAGCACACTTCACCGTCATGGATGGCCGCTTATTCAGGCGCTCGATTTCAGTCCCACTTCTAAAATGCTTGTTCCCCACAGAAGCCAAGCAAGCAATACAGGAGGTACACGAATGGCTCTGCGGAAGCCATATAGAAGGACGAGCACTTGCACGGACTCTCATTCGACAAAGATACTGGTGGCCGACACTGTAACAAGATTGCCTTGACTACGTCTGGAGGTGCCCTCGATGTCAAAAGTTTGCGAACTTACACCACTAGCCAGCGATGCAACTTCACGCCCTGATAGGGCTGTTAATGGGCCAGGCTGGCCCGACAGGCCCTCGAGCCTGGCCCAATTTTTGGTCAGGCTGCAAGGCCTTTTTCAGCCCGTGGGCTCTTAGCCGAGCCTAAAAACCTGGCCCGACTAGGCCCACGGGTCAGGCTCAGACTTTAAGTTTAACCCACGGGTCGGCCCGGCCCGTTCTCTTATTTTTTCCTTCCTTCAAAATGTAAAAACTACTTAGCTAAAATTATATTATTCTAAAAAGGCTGGCAGAAATTCTTCCCAAAATTATATCTTTGGAGCAGACAACATTTGTGAAGGGGAGACTCATTGTTGAAAATATTGCCCTTGCTTAGGAATTAACTAATGATCTGGGTAGAAATGTCATGTTTAAATTAGATATGGCCAAAGCTTATGATAGATTGGAGTGGGACTTTTTGTTTATTATTCTTCATAGGTTTGGGTTCAGTATTTCATTTATAAATCTGATTGAAAAGATGGTCAAGAATTACTAGTTTTCTATTCTTTTGGATGGGGACTTAGCAAGTTTTTTTAAGTCATCAAGGGGTGTTCGACAAGGAGATCCTATTGCCCCATCCCTCTTCATCATTGCCGAGGAAGCTCTAAGCAGATATCTAAGGGAAGCCTTCTCAAATGGGCAAGTTGAGTGGTTCTCTGGTCCTCCTAGATGTTCGCCAGTTTCTCATCTTTTGTTCGCTGATGACACTTCAATTTTTAGCAAAGCAAATCTTACCTCTATCAGAAAGTTGATGAAAGTGTTACAGATTTATGAAAGTGCTTCCGGTCAGCTTATCAATGTTAGTAAAAGTGGCTTCTTTATACATCCCAAGGTGCATGTGTCTGTTGCCAATCAGATTCAACACATAACAGGCTTCACCAAGCACTCATTTCCTCATAAATACCTTGGCTTTCCTTTGGTGCTTGGAAGAAATAAAAAGGTTTATTTCGCTGGTATTGTTAACTCTATACAAAAGCGTATCACAGGTTGGAAATCAAGTTTACTTTCCCAGCGTGCAAAATTGATTTTGATAAGGCATATTCTATCTTCTATTCCAATCTACTCCCTGTTCTCTTCTCCCTTGCATTCAGGAACCCACCAACTTATTGAGAAGTCTTTTGCCAATTTTTTTGGGGGTTCCTCTGCTAATGAGAACAGAAGACATTGGAGATCTTGGCAGGTCATTTGTAGGCCCATATCTCAGGGGGGACTTGGTATCATGTCCTTGAGGCATATGGAAACAGCTTTAAGGGTTAAGATGTTATGGAAGGCACTGCATTCAAACTCCCTTTGGGCTAACTATTTTAGGGCCAAGTACATTGGATAGCATCATTTAAACAATGTCCAGTTCAATAATATGAATGCTTTTTCTAGACGTAGTTGGATAAAGGCTAAAAATCTTATACTATAGTACAAAAAAATTATTGTTGGGAATGGAATTCATATAAACTTTTGGTTTGATAAATGGCTTGGGAATCAGTGTTTGGCAGATTATGTCCCAGCTAATCTCATTCAAAATCCTAATAGTTCTGTCAATGACTTTCTGATGCACCCCATCATTGAGGATTCTGAGCTGCTGGACAGGTTGGTTCCCTTCAGTATTAAGTCAGCAAGCAGAAGTGTTAATCTGAACCATGAAACAGACTTTGAGGCTTCGAGCCTGTCTTCTTCAGGTAATTGCACGGTTGCCTCTACTTATAGTATTCTGTCTGATAGTAATCCAAACCAGTCTACTCTTCCTTGGGCTCAGCTTTGGTCCAACTGGCTTCCCATTAAAATCGAAGTCTGCAGAGAAGAAAGCTGAGTTGGAGGATTTGAAAGAAGTATCTTTAACAGAGCTTGAGGAGATCATAGAAGAAGAGGAATTGTCATGGTATCACGAAATTGAGTAGTATTGTAGGGATGGCTCATTCCCAGAGTTGGCCAACGCTGAGTAGTGCAAGGCCATTAGAAGAGTCACCTCGAGATACACAATTATTGCAGGAGAATTGTATAGGCATGTGCTTAATGGAGTTCTTATGAGGTGTCTAGATGATGATGAGGCTTGGAAGGTAGTTGAAGCAGCCCACTCAAGTGAGTGTGGAGGGCATGTCAATGGTCAGTCCCTCGCAAAGAAGATTCTTAGGTACGGTTACTACTGGCCGACCGTAGAGGAAGATTGTTCCACCTATGTTCGTAGGTGCCTTGAATGCCAACTCCATGTTGATAAGATTCATGCTCCTGCTTCATCTCTCCATCCTCTTTCCGCTCCTTGGCCATTCTCTATGTGGACTTTTGACATTATTGGCCCACTAGGTGATCCTAACTCTCAGACCAAGTAGAAATCCTTCATTCTTACCGCCACCGAGTATTTCACCAAGTGGGCCGAAGTTGAAGCGTACACAAAGATCAAAGCTACCACAGTATGCCTCTTCATCCTGAAGAATATCATCTCACGATTTGGAGTGCCAAGCGACATCGTCACTGACAACGGGCCTCAATTCATGTCACAAGAACTCTGAGACCTCTATAAGAAATATAACATCTCATTGCAGCATTCATCACCATACTACCCCCAAGGCAACGGCCAAGTCGAGGCCACCAACAAGACTCTTCTTAAAATCATCAAGAAGACATGTGACGCCTACTTACTGAATAGGCTATGTCTGGTCTGAAAACATAGCATACATCAGGCTGCCTACAACACCTCGAGATTATTGGGCTGACAAATTGATAGAAGCTCTATGGACTTATCACACCTCTATCTGTACCCCCAAGGAGCAAACTCCTTTTTCTCTAACTTATGGGATGAAGGCGGTACTCCCCTATGAAATTCTAATCCCTTCCCTAAGAGTGTAGCTTGATAAGGAACTTAATCTCGACGAGCATTGAAAGGCGTTGCTAGTCCAGCTGGAACTCTTAGATGAGAAGAGGCACAATGCGGCCAATCTTGTCTTCGTTTATCAAAAGCGTGCCTCACGTCAATTTCAAAAGAAGGTTATTGAAAGAAAATTCCAAGTGGGTAATATGATTTTAAAACGTAAATTTGTTAGATCAGGAGGTCTGAGGTCTAAGTTACAACCCAACTGGAAGGGTCCATTTGTAGTCAAAGAGGTGTATCTTGGGAACGCCTATCGCTTAGTCAACACTGAGGGTGAGGATTTGTCTCATGCATGGAATGGGCTATACCTTAAGCATTTTTTTTCTTAAAAGAGTCCGGCTAACAAACGGCTGGGTAGTGAGGTAACCTTTGCCTTAATCACTAGGGAAAGATTCCTTAACGCGCACCCACACACTACACGATACCCCCGGTCTGGGTTTTCCTTCTTTTTATAACATCTAGACTTATGAGCTTTCTCTAAGATCAATTTCTTAGTATCAGTATGATCCGATATACAAACTCGATCCTTAAATAACAATCTTCCATCAATTGTAATAGAGAAATCCAGCCGTTGCTCCACATTGGCCTTGATTTCCAGCAATACCGGGTCATTGTCATGCAGCTTGACCAGATCTTCTATTAGTGTAGGTTGTTTTCGGATATTGGCTATAAAGCAACCCCCCTTCTTCTTCATATCAATATCTAAATTCAACTGAGCAAATTTAGAAATGAGATTGGTCATACCTTTTATGAGACTTGATAGCCTTCCCATTAGTTTCCTGTTGAGTGCATCGGCTACCGCATTCGCCTTGCCAGGATGATATTGGATATCAAAATCGATCTCTTTATGGTACTCCAACCATCGCCTTTGCCTCATATTCAACTCCTTTTGAGAGAATAGATATTTCAAGCTTTTGTGGTCCGAATAGACTGTGAAATTCTCTCCATAAAGGTAGTGACGTCAAATCTTCAAGGTAAATATGATAGCTGTCAATTCTAGATCATGAACATGATAATTTTCCTCATGTCGCTTCAATTGTCTGGAAGCATAATAGATCACTTTGCCATTCTGCATAAGTACACAACCTAAGCCAATGCCAGATGCATCGGTATAAACTTCAAATCCGCCACCTTCTATGGGCAATGCTAGTACAGCTACCGTAGTGAGATGTTCTTTAAGAGCTAAGAAGTTTTCTTCACATTTCCTTGTCCACTCGAAAGGATTTTCTTTCTTAGTAAGTCTTGTTGAAGGAGCGATGATTTTGGAGAAATCTTTGATGAATCGCCTATAATAACTAGTCAGGCCAATGAAACTCCGCACTTCAGATACGGTGCTTGGTCGGCTCCAGTTCTTAATAGCCTCAACCTTAGAAGGATCTACTGCAACGCCTTCTTTGGAAATTATGTGGCCAAGGAAAGAGACTTCCTTAAGCCAAAATTCACATTTTTTCAGCTTAGCATAAAGTTGGTGCTCTCGTAAGGTTTGCAAAGCAATCCTTAGATGTTCTTCATGTTCCTCTTTTGTCTTCGAATAGATGAGAATATCATCAATGAACACGACTACAAATTGGTTGAGATAAGCTCGGAACACATTATTCATTAGTTGCATGAATGTAGCCGGTGCATTAGTTAGACCGAATGGCATAACCACGAATTCGTAGTGTCCATATCTACTTCGAAAAGTAGTCTTATGTATGTCTTCTTCCTTAATCCTTAGTTGATGATAACCCAACCTGAGGTCAATCTTGGAGAAGTATTCTACTCTCGTAAGTTGGTCGAACAGTTCATCAATACGCGGCAGTGGGTATTTATTCTTGATGATACGTTGATTCAACTGCTGGTAATCAATGCATAATCTGAGAGAACCATCCTTCTTCTTGACAAATAGGACTGGCGCACCCTAAGGGGATGTGCTAGGTCGAATGAAACCTTTTTCTAGCAGCTCTCAAAGTTGCTTCTTTAATTCTTCAACTCTGTGGGGGACATCCTGTAAGGAGCGTGACTCTTAGCTGTCTCATTGTAATAGGACGGTGGATCATATGTCAATACCCGACCACCCTCTAAAAGTCTATCAAAAATCTTCTCTGTATCTCCCTTAGGAAAGGAGCACCGATGAGAAGGTCGCCACCCCTGGTACCATAGAGCGGATTCAGGGCTAGGTCAGTGAGAGCTGTCTTCTTCGCCTGAGGGCTCGGGCAGGTGGAACGCCAGTGGCGTGTGGATGATGTTGACAGAGAAAGTCATTTCTTCCTGCCCATGAGGCTGTGGGGGGGCGCACCAATGAGTTGCCCATATCAACTATCCCTCGCTTGATGAAATCTTCTGCGAGGTCCTTGAAGGATTGTCAGTTAAAGATGATATGGCCCACTGCCTCATGGTAGGGGCAATAGTCTTGGTAAAATCGAGCCTCTGGCTGCTGGTGACTAGGCAATGTTGAAAGGATCAACAACCCTGCACGGCAACACGCAAAGAAGATTTGGAGTGTCTGCTCGCGGCGGAAGGAGTATAACTTTTCAGGCTCTGAATCCTCGGATAAGTCTGATGAATCTTCCGAAAGCCACCAACCCAAATCGGGTCTTAGCAGGGCGGACGGAGAGACTCCTGCCCCCACCCCGCGCGGAGCCGTAGGCAACCTAATCGGGCCTTGAGGGAAAGCCGCCAGCTGATCATCTAGATTCTGAAAGAACTGCAACAGCTCCCGCTGCTCCCGCCTCAGCTGACAAATCTCCCTGCGGATTTTCTAGAGGATCCTTCTCACAGCGAGGCATTCCACCATTGGCCAGCACGATGGACCGGGGGTGACTCATGGTCACTGATTAGATGACCCAGCCTCGGCGGCGTCTGAGCTTGAAACTGGGGCCGCCATATAGACCACATTGGCTGACCGATTTGGCTGACTCCAGGGGTGTGGTTGTGGGGGCTCAACCGCATGACCCAACATATTTATTAGGCCTTTCTGAATAAGGTCTTTGACTATGTCTTTGAAGACGTAGCAATCTGCAATAGTATGTCCCAATCACCGGTAATACACACAATAGTTGAGATCATCTGTCTTGTCTACCTCCGCTGGCTTCCGCGGCTCTGGCAGAGTGAGCAGCTTCTCCTTCATGCATAAATCGAAGAGCATTTTTGTGTGCTATTTTATGAAGGAATATGGTCGATTCATGCGCTCCGTTAACACGTTGGCGGTCGGCATGGCGTCAAACTTTTTGCCATTGTCTTTTGTCTTGGTTTCTCCCTTGTCACCATTTGTCAGGGAGAAATCGACTGAATTCACTTCTTTGCCACCAGCTGGGCGATCTTTGGATGTCTTGCCCTTGGCAGAGAGATGTGTTGGGTGATCGGTGAAGAACATTTTGATCTCCGCCACCACGGTGTTGAGTTGGTCAAAGCCCCGAAAATTAGAACCCAGGAGCTTCTCACTAACTTCTGTTGCCAAGCCCCAGCGGCAAATGGTGATGGCATCTTCCAACGTGGGAGGGTTATCATAGTGCATGCTAACATTCCTCCACCTTTTGATGAAGTCAAAGCCGTTTCCACCGAAGCCACCTATCAAAGTGTTGTGACCAAGATATTCGATGGGATACTACACAACATCTTCGAATGCTACGTTGACAATCTCATCGTCATAACAAAAAGGCAGGAAGATTATTTGCACGACATGTGACAAGTCTTCGACAGCATATGACAATATGGGCTCAAGATGAACTCCATGAAATGCACCTTTAGCATAACCAGTGACAAATTCCTTGGTTTCATGGTTAGATACTGAGGATTAGAGCTAGATCCCAACAAGATCAAAGTGATCTAGGAGCTTCAACTGCCTAAAAATATAACAGAGCTTAGGTCCTTCTAAGGAAGACTGACATACATTCGAAGGTTCATCTCCAACCCCACCGGACGATCTGTGTCCATCGACAAGCTCATGAAGAAGGACACCCCATTCATATGGGACCAGGACTGTCAAGACCCTTTTGACCAAATAAGGAGTGCTTGCTCACTCCTCCAGTCCTGGGGGCACCTGTCAAAGGCAAGCCTCTCATATTATACATCGCCACCATGGACGCCTCCCTAGGAGCGTTGCTTGCGCAAATCAATGAGAAAGGCAAAGAGCAACCGCTCTACTACCTCAATCAAAAGCTAATCGATCCTAAGCAGTGACACTCTTCCATGAGGAAAGTCTGCCTAGCGCTAGTATTCACCGTCAAGAAGCTACGACACTACCTCCTGTCACACCGGGTGGATCTCATATCCAAGAGTGACCTGCTCACGTTCCTCCTTAAGCAGCCCATCCTTTCAGGTAGATTGTGAAAGTGGACTCTCTTCTTGATGGAGTATGACATCACATACGTCTCGAGAAAAGTAATCAAGGGAGAAGGGATGGTAGAGTTCCTAGCAGCGCATCCAATGCTAGAGTCACCCTTCAATAGTGAACTCCCTAATGAGGAGGTTCTTGCTTCGCAATTGCAAGACACGGTGGAACAAATAGAAGATGTCTTGCATTACACAAAGCAAGATGCCCTCACAGTCAACCTACCTTGTTGGGAGTTGTACTTCGACGGCACCTCCCAGAGGCTTAGCCAAAGTGATAGAATCATAGACATCATAGTCGGTGCCAGAATCATCTTCCTGACACCCCAGGGTGGAGTTTTGTACAACTCGTCTGCCCTCATGATACCCTTGACCAACAACGAGGCTGAATAAGAAGCTCTGATCATCAGACTTCAAATGGCACTCGACATGGGCATCAAATGCCTCAAGACCTATGGGGACTCACAGTTGGTGGTCTGGCAAGTCCTCGACATCTGTGAGGTGTAAAAGCAGGAGCTGGTCCCTACCATGTCGCCATCACTAGGCTCACATAAAAGTTCTATTTCTTCAAAATAGATCATGTCTCAAGGAGCAACAACACTCAAGCAGATGCTTTAGCCAAGCTGGCCTCAGCCATCAAACTTCTGCCAACAGGTGAAGTAGACATCACCATCCAGCACTGAAGGCTTATGTCGAGCATACTCGACGACGAGTCCAGCTTCACCATCTATGAGATTCACAACCTTGAGGAAGACAACTCCCCAGATGGGGTTTGGGAGGAAGGTATGGAGGGGCAAAAGGAAGGAGAAGGATGAAGAGAGGGATGGTGGGAGAGGGAGGGGAAGGGAGGGAATAATTGATCATGATGGGTAGTGATGCGATAACTGTCAAGAGACAGAGATAGGGTTCAAATAAATGGATCTTTAATGTCATTGATCCACAGAATCCATTGTCTATAAGGTGCACTTATGGACGGAAATAGTAATACCCATTTAATCTCTATACCTCTTTTGTGTCTGCTACAATTAATTTTCTTCGTGCATTCACGCTTTCCTATTCTACTTATTTGTGATCTTGCTGCGCTAGTCTAAAAATCTATTTTTTCTCCACTTTTTAGATCTTGAAAAGCAACTTGAATCTGCAGATTGTCATAAAAGACTGGAACTTCTGCGTGGATTCTTCTTTTGGTTGAAGGTAAGCAATTAAAGTTCATTCCTGAACCTGAATTTCAATAGGAATCACCAATGTTGGAAGGATTGTCAGAATTCTACGAATTGGTGGGTGTCGAGGACATGATGATTTAAGATCACGTCTATAGACATAAGAGCTAGGCTTGTCACTGGTGTTATTTACTCCTTGTGTAATTTGTCTGGTATAAGAACAGTTGTTAAAACTGTCTGGTCCACACCAACCGTTACTAGAACGCATGAGGCAGTGGCACCATTTCGTTCAGTTTATAAAACACTAGTGGTAATTGTTTGCGAAATAAAATAAGGTGACCGTATGGTTCGATCTTTTATTTTGCCAGCAGTAACCTTCTGTGAGGGTTTATTACAGCTTTTTGTCAACGTAGAGAGCTACTCGTGAAATGTTGGGGAAAAATTGGACGATTCATTGGAGCTTGACTTGTTCAACTTTTATTCAGTCAAATCAAAGTGGTGATCAAGCCAACTATTTTTCTTCTTTTGTCACCTGCAGTTGTCCTTTCTTCTTGGTGTTTTCCAACTCCAAACTGGCATTTTTAGGAAAGCCTTATAAGACTATCCATAAAGGGTTCAATGTAATGAGCATGTTGATCTCACAAAAAAGTTCCTTTCTTTACATCTTTCTCCATCAGTGACCCCTAGTTAGGCCTCACAAGGACGCCAGAAGTTCTTGCAATGAAGTATGCTTATCTCACAACTAAAGGACGTGGGAAGTGATTCCATGCACTGTAACACTGTTTCCATGGCTTTAACTCCAGCTCCTTGCCTTCCCAGTTTTGAAAAATGTCACTCTGCTTTGTTTGTGCTGTGATAATCACACAGTTGGAATACTTGCTTGGACTCCTCAAAACCTTAGTATGTGCACGAGGGTCCCTAAGGATTAGGGAAGGCTGGAATTGTCTGACAAGCATCACTGACACGTATGGCTTTCGTTATAATTGGTGTCATGTTTTCTATGTGCAGATATGATAAGGGTATATTATACTGGTAATGACAATATTAATAAGGGGCACATGCATATTCCCAGAATCTTTAGCATTTTACTCTACCCCTGTATTATTTATATTGTCGTGTATACATTGTTTTGGTTTTAGCATTTTTGCCTTGTAGATAATAAGGTGATGAATGATGCAATGCAATCTTGTACCTTTTGCAGAGGTCCTGAAGGTCTTGAGAAATGAATTGCAGCCAGTTATTGGTGATAATGGTGCTTGGAATGCCAAACCTGGTGATGATGTTCTTCATGATGAACTTGCAGACCGTTGATGCTTTGATCTCCATGTAAGCTTCGGTTTTGGCCCATTTGGTGAAGTGCTCTATTGTAGTAAGGATGAAGGATTTCTGCGTAGTAAGGGAGTTGGGATCACCGAGAGGACCAATGATGTCGAACGCCCACATGGAGAAAGGCCATCGGGAGGATACTGGATGGAGTGGAAAAGATGGCGAATGAATTTTATCGGCACGAAGTTGACACTTAACACACTTACAGATATAGATAGCACAATCCTCTTCCATGGTGGGTTAGTAAAAGTCTTGCCGAAGGATCATCTTAGTAAGCACTTGGCTATTTACGTGGCCACTGCACACACCTGAGTGTGCTCCTCAACACATTTCCAGACCTCGTTGTCATCAAGACATCGCAAAAGAACACCAGTGAGGCTCCTCCTATACAACACTCCTCCGCCTAATGTATACTTCTGTGCCACTCTCCTTATGACTTTTTTATCCTCCATTATGGCTTCTTCAGGGTAAGACTGATCTTTACAATATTTGACAATCTCATAGAACCATGGTTTCTCATTGTCTGTCAATTCTTCTTCTAATTCTATCAACATAATTTCCCTCTTTTCAATAATTTCTCCCTCTTGGACCTTTCTCGACAATTCTTCCTTAATCTTCAGAAAGGTAGTGTCTTGCATAGCGGGGGTAAGACGTCCGTGAATGATGATAGACTCAAAATGTCTACCTAGAGGGAAGGTTAATGATGATGCTAATGAGGCGATGACATCGGCCAGAATATTCTGGTCACAAGGGACATGAACAAAGATCAGCTTGGTGAATAGTTTTGCATAAGTAGAAGTGAGCTCCTGATAAGGCTTGAGTTTGGGATCAAGGGTTCAGTACTTGGTGAGCACCTGGCAGAGAATGAGTTGACTATCACCCACAATTTGTAATTCAGTGACGCCAAATGAATGGGTGGCCTCGAGCCTAACTAGAAGAAGCTTATATTCAGCTATGTTGTTGGTAACTGGGAATGCGGGCTGAAAAGCCAGTGGGATGGTGACACCTTTAGGCGATAGGAGGATAATGCTGTTGAGTTTTCCCAATTGATTTTGATGATAACAAAACTCCGAAATGGCTAACGATCGTGTGCCATGCATAATTGCTCAAGAGCGAACATAAGAAGGCAAATTAAGGCCATTTTTCGTTATGATCAAATGCTCAAGTGTTTAAGCTTCAAAAATGAATTGAATGAGCCAAATGACCTCTAAATTGAATGTCAAGTTTGTCAAATGCAAAGCATTCTCATATGGATTTGTTTTTTGGGCTAATAGACTAGTTTTACAGGTTTTACAGAGTTCGGTCGACCAAATAAACTTGGTCGGTTGACCAAATTTCCCAGAACCTAGAACTCTGAGTAGTATTCATGCATATTTCTTAGCCCTAAATGAATTAAAAGAAATTCTCTTGTCATAATATATGAAACCCATGTATATTGTTAGCCTATCTTCATTCTATCTTGCTATAGTGTTTATATATGTTGGTTTCCAGGCATGATATGTTTTGGGTTAGCATTTAGTTAGTTTTTTGTTAGCCGAACATAAGCGGCCTAATATTAGACCGCCAGACGTTGACTCGCGGCCCAATGATAGACTGCTTGTCATTGTAAGCGGCCCGAATAAAGACTGTTTCGATTCCAGCGATTTAATTTTTGTAAAACCATAAGCAGACCTACGATAGACCGCTTAGCCTATATAAACGGCCATATAGTGGACCGTGTACGTTCTAAGTTCTATCAACTCGAGACTGAATGAAGAACAACCCATTTAATCCATAATATGCCTAGATAAGTATGATTCAAACCTGTTTAAGTATTGTTTCTTATTCTGGGTTTCTAATTACTGTTCACACTAGTAGATTTCATGTTCTTGGAATTATTTTTAGTATAAATTAATCTCATGCCAAAATGATATAGTTTCATAATTAACTTAGACTTTATATGGTTCATGGACTTGTATAGTGGTTTGATCACTGTTTTATCATAGTCTCTTCTCACCTATAGAGTCACTTTCTTAAGTACATGGCATATACCCCGATATATGACCATTAGTTACACTATTACACATTAGGCAACTAATCTTAGACTTCATGACCTCTCCTTTGGATATTCCTTCCAACGGACTAGGAAATCGTATTTCAAGGCCTCCATAAGTCTCCGCGAGCCTGACATTCTCACTAGGACGCTGAGCTGGTTGTACTATTAAAGCCCAATTGACTAGAGAGTACTACCGTTAGTTTTCTGTATTCTGGACATAAACGGCCTAGAATTGGACCATTAAGGCCCATTAACGGCCCAATCTACGACTGCTTGTATCCAGATGTTCAGCCCATAAATTGGGATTTTGCTCCATATAAACGACCCATTACCAGACCGCTTGACTTTCTAAACAGTCCAAGATTAGACCACGTGAAATGCTTAAATGGCCCAGTAATCGACCGTTACTCTTATGTACCATTAACCCAAGGTTTGACCCAAGGACTAAGATTTTCATGTTCCTAGATGGACTAATGACTTTCTAAGACTTGACACCTTATTCAAGACATCTAAATTAAGTTATGAAAAGTAAAGAATGTACCGTTATGCTGTCAAATTTTCTCCAAGGCATAACCTAGCTATTAATGTATTTCTTGAACTCTTATATTCGTATTTGGTGCATTCTCTTGTTGACATTGCATGCTGTAAATAATTATTGAACTTGTTACATTCATGGCCAACCATTACTGTTATACATGTGGAAGTAGCTTGATTTATACTTGAAGATGCAGTTCCAGCACTGATTGTGTTCAATGGCTCTATGCTAGTCCCCTCGACTGATTGCCGAAAACATACTGTAAACCATGGGGTATGATGCTACTGGCGTCGCATTGCGCTGGGAGTACTTTCTTTATAAATAAGAAATGGATCCCACATTGGGGCATAAATGTTCATAGATACATATACGTCGGTCACTTACGGACCGTTCCTTGTTCGGACGAAAGTCTGTATTGGTAGTGTAAGAGGCGATGATAAAATCGTACAAATGCCTGCCGTAGGTACGGCAAGTTTAATGCAAGTGCGGGATTAGATCCCGGAAGGAGCGGGTCAGATTAGCGAACTATTGGCCCGAGACAGTTTCAGACTGTGGGCATATCGGGGTTCCCGAGGTCCACGTTCGATGCCATGGGGCATCATTGCTCTTCTCTACACACTCAGTCCAGAGGAGGGAGGGTCCCAAGGTAAGCATGGCTATAGCGTCTTTTATTATTATCATCGTTCTAATTGTTAAATTATGTTGTTTGTTCTCACAAGGGTGGTTCATATTCTTTCATTTCATTTGTTAGCTTAAAGCCTTTTCTTTTATTTGGTTGATTGTTTTTTTTATGAGGCACACCAGTTAAGGAAGATGCCAAGGGGAGAGAGGGGTGCGCCAGCTAAGGCCACAAAGGGGGGGGCATGCCGGTTAAGGGCAGCACAGGAGGGGGGGCGCGCCGACTATGGGTTGCACAAGAGGGGCGCGCCAGCTGTGGGCTGCACAAGAGGGGCACGCCGGTTATGGGTTGCACAAGAGGGGGGGGCACCGGATAGACACCAAAAAAATGGGAGTTGTTTTGAGTGTGGGGCTAAACCGGCGCGGGGGGGTATCACGCCGGATTAGCCTGCGCCGGAATAGACCCACGTCGGGTTAACTTTTGTAAGTTTAGTTTCATTCTTTTTGCTTCTGCTTCTTCTTCCTTTGACCTGCAGATTGATCAAATGGTTGGATCGCTTGTTCAATTGATGCATTAAATCAATAGAGGGAAGGTTTGAACAATCCTTATCATTTGGTAAGGTGAGTTAGCATAAAAGTTTAAGTGTTTTGTTCAGAGGGTTTATTGCGCAGGTGAGTCAGGGGCTTTAAGTATATGCAGCTCTTGCCCTCAAAGAGCCTAGTTCGGATCATTCATTCTTGTGTGCATTTGTTCTTGGTTCTTATCGTTCTTGGCCCTGACAAAAATTGGGCGGCACCTCCCTCGGACTGAGGCTTGCCAAAGGAAATAGAAGATCACCAAACGAAGTACTCCGGGGTGATCCTCAAAATTCAGAGTGGCCTCTCGACAGTCCGATAACCCAAAGGTGAGTGCAGAGACCCGAGGACTAGCCTTGGGCCCTAACAGCTCATGGGTGATGATTTTACGAAGCGGGATGAATGTTTGTCCCGAAGGGCCATGAATGTTCATCCTTCCTATGGGTTCCTTTGAAGGTCGTGCCATGGTAAGCAGGCTTCGAAGACCCCTGGATGAGTAGAAGACTGGAAAAGAAAATTGGAGGCTAAACAAAGAACACTGTGCTTGCCAAAAGACCTTCTATTTATTCATCCACCAAAAAAGGGGGGAAAAGGTTTAAGTACAAGAGAGTTTTATCCCGGAGTAAAAGGGAGAATACATTGCAGGAGGGCAGGGAAGAGATACACCGATGAATAATCCGTCAAACAAATCAAATCCATTTCATTCATCCAAATCCATTGCATTGATTCATATTTGCCCAATTTGTTTGAAAGAAAATATGACCAATATATGTGTCAATACCAAGTGCATTTCATTCATTGAAGTTCATATTATAAATTACATTGACATTGAGATGATGCAAGGCCGATGGGATGCAAGACTCACATATGGAATGCAAATGCCAAATGGCAGACACACATGCAAACATACATCATGCATAACATATATAAACCTAAGTAGCTACTTGTCCCCCTTTGGCATCATCAAAAGAGGGGATGTGATATAAGAAAAGTGGATGAATGGCAAACTACAGGACCCAAAAATAATGACTAAGGTGAAGAACCAGAAAGTCCTTAATGGCTGTCTGCTGGAGGGGGCTGATCGCCAAGGCGGCGACGGATATCTTCAAGAGTGTGATCTTGAAACTGAAGGTGATGATGAATATCTGCAAGGGAGGTCGCTTGAGCCTGGCCACGGTGCTGAAGGTCCAAAAGTATGTGGTTCATGAGATAAAAAATGTGGCCTGAATCTTCATGGTTGGAGGAGAGGGTAGCCACTTGGGTGGACATGTTGGCCATATTGGTGGAGAGGGTGTCCAAGGCGGTGGAGAAGGAATCCATCCGGCCAATCATGGTGTTCATAAATTGTTGAGTCGATCAAGTGATGACCCAAACTGAGTGTCAAGGTTGGAAACTTGTTCCCTAAAGACATCCATACGATTTTTGAACCCAGAAAAATCCCTATACAAAGTCTCATAATCTACCCAAGAAGGTGGTCCAGCACCTTGAGTAGAGGACTCCTCGTGAAAGAACTGCGGTGGAGATGGCATATCCTAAGCTGCAGGTGGAGAAGGAGGTGGCTCCTGCTATAGTGGAGGAGGGGACTCCTCAACTTGAGCTGGAAGAGGGACTTGGGCTTGATCTTGCTCCTGTTGATCTTGGTCCTCTTCCTCATTTTCTGATTCATCTCTATAGATTATGACATTTCTATATAAGACTCCATCCGGACCCCACTCATACCCAAAAGATGAGCGGAGTTTGTGCTGATTGTAGATATCATCTTGTCAGACGTAAATGTTCACTTCCCCGGCCAAACCAACTCCAACATGACGAAAGACGCCAGTCAACTGTGAGGCATATGGTAGGGATCATCTTCTTTGGGTACGACTTGACCCAATTAGATCCGTCATAAGGTGTCCCATATTAATGGGGATCCCATCAAAACATGATAGAATAGAAACTTGTGCACCTCAGTTACAGCATCTCTGCTCCCACCCTTAGGATAGATAATAGTGGTGAAGATGTGATGCAGAATCTGCTGCAATGGTGGGAAATAGTTGGCATTTAGAGTGGTCAAATTATTGACTCTGTGCACATACTCACAGTACGTCATGAGCATGAATGTGTCCTCCACAGCACCATGACCATATGCCATATCTTCTCCTCTAGCTGAAACACCTAGGGCACTTGCAAATAATTCTGGATTGATTGTAAACTCCACTCCTTTCACAATGGTAAAGAGACGGTCATCCCTCATATTCAAGTTGCCATAGAACTCTTGAACTAAGCTTGGATAATACAAGAGATATCTCATTGCGAAATCAATCCATCCACTTTGAACCTCAAATGCCACACTTAAATCAGGAAGGATGTCATTTAGCTCATCAAAATCGACCAGACGAGGGTCAAGTATAGATCATGGGCGCATCGGCTGTGCCCGTGGAGGTGCAGCTGCCCATTGTAGTGGAGGAGCCAGAGCCTCAGCTCTTCTGGCACTAGACTCCCCTAGGGTAGAACACCGAGAACTTTTTCTAGGTGCCATCTAGACAGAAATCGTAGTAGAAAACCTAAGGGGAATAAATTTCCTTCCTCGGGGAGGAATGGAATGAAAAGATGCACCACGATACCGTAGAATGGGTTTCTCCACACACTGGAACCCTAGGAATGGCTTCAAGGTCGTACAATCCACCGCGGGGATTTCATCTCGAAGTGATGATGAACACGTCAGATCTTGTGCAGATTGAAGAACAATGGGGTTCTAGGGCTTCAGAGGAGGTGTATTGGGGTTTTTAGGGCTGGAGAGAAGCTATGTGAGTGAGATAAGGTGAGAAAGTGTGTGAATGGTGGTGAAAACATCCTTAAAATGGACTTCAGACGTGGGTTCGACCAGTCGATTTGCCAGTTTCGATCGACAAACGTTGGTCGGTTGGTCAACCGAACTGGTCGACCCCCCTAATTTTTAGCAATTTTTTGAATACTTTCATTTTTTATTCATCCTCATGTTTCCTTTGTTTTGATACATCCTCCTTTTTTCAAAACTTTCATCTTTTTTTTTTTGATACATCCTTTTTTTATATATACATCCTCCTTTTTTTTGACTTGAAGGAATGAGTGATCCTTCTGAGATGTCTGCTATAGGAGTTTTTCTGAAACTCCCCCTCAGTAAATGCCTCTGATCCTTAGGTCTTAAGATCCACATTTATTTAGCAAGGAATTATAGGCCTTAGAAACATTTCAAGGAAGGGCTATATGTATAAATACAAACAAGCATGCATTGGTGGTATATCATCATACAAGAAACTAGAAATGTACACACAAGGTATGCATGTTTTTCTATGCAATCTACCCTTAATGCAACTAACTCTTCTATCTATGCAAGACTTAGCCTCAATGCCAACTTAGGTATGTATGCTCTCACCTTTGCACATGTTAAGTTCCCTTCTGATTTTATTGAATTGCTCCTAGTTTAAGGGTTTTGTGAAGATATCTGCCAGTTGGTTGTGTGTGTCAATGAAATTTAATTTAAAGACCCCTTTTCCTACATGATCTCTTAGAAAGTGATGATGAATGTCAATATGCTTTTTCCTAGAATGTTGGACGAGATTTTTTGACTAGTTGATTGCACTGGTATTATCGCACAAGATTGGAACACATTTCATCTCATCATTCAAAATAAACAATTGATTTTTTTTTATCCAAAGTACTTGGGCTCCACAACTTCCGACGGCTACATATTCAGCCTCGACTATTGAGAGAGCTATTGAATATTGTTTCTTGGAGGCCCATAAAACTAGGCACCCACCGAGAAACTGACAATATCCACTAGTACTTTTGGGATCAACAATGCATCTAGCATAATCCGCATCGGTATATGCAATCAAATCAAATGAGCTGTCGATCAGAAACCACAAGCCAATATCTAGTGTGCCAATTAAATATCAAAAAATCCAGTTTACAGCCAACAAATGAGACTCTTTAGGACATGACTGAAAACGAGCATATAGACATACGCTGTATTGATTATCAGGGCGACCTGTTGTCAAGTACACTAGTGATCTGATCATACCTCGAAACGGTGTGGGATCAACTGTTTTACCATTTTCACCTTTGTTCACGAGTTACAGTAGCTTTCTTTCTCCTTTGGCAACCTCCCCTTCAATCCTTGGATCCTTCTTGTGTTTCTTTGCCCTAAGAGGTATTTTTATTTGTCTTGGGTTGGTCAAGGAACCTCCCCAGACATAGATCCACATTTCCTGACGAATTTGGAGGCTAGAGGACTGAAAAGTCCACAAGAGAGGCTTGAACATGTTGGTGAAAAACAAAGTCAAACTTGGCTACTTCAGGGGGTTCGGTCGACCGAACTGTAAATCCCTATAATTTTTTGAGCGCTGAAAATTTCGATCGACCGACCCATACCCTTAGGTCGACCGAACTATGAAAAATTATAGATTTCTGAACGCTATTAATTTTGGTCAACCGACCCATGTCCCTTGGTCGACCGAACTCTAGAAATCCTGTAAAAATAGATTGTTAGCCCAACAAAACTTAGCCAAATAATCAAGCCTTGGATTGAATGTTTGTTAACATTGATTTCAAGTCCATTTGAGCTCATTTTATACATTTTGAAGGCTAGGAATAATGATATCCAATATCATCTAGATGCATATAGACACAACAAGAAAGTTAATCCACCTAATAGAAGACTTGGAATGGATGAAAAAATTAAAACTAAGAAAGAGAAATAAAAAGGCAAGAATTTCATGAAAACAAAAAACTGCACAGCTACCTACATTGCTGCACCACAACCAAAAGGTTTGTGTAAGTCCATGTTCTTAGACAACGCAGAGCACGGACCTAGTCACACATCTTCCATGAAAATAATGGCAAAAATATAGTGCGATAAGCCTCCTTTTATCAACTTTCTCATGAATTCTGTTTTAAATTTTCATGTACATTCAGATGAGAGATAAGGGCAACTGCAAGACGTAAGACACAGAAGTATACATGTTAACATATTTCTTGGTCAAAATGTGGGATACATGGGCACATACTTCTGAACAAATGATTTTCCAGACTGCCTTTTGGCATAAATTCATAAACCAAAAGCCGGTTATCACCCTCTGAACAGTACCCAATCAACTTAACTAAATTTGGATGGTGAAGTTGACCAAGATATTGGACCTCTGTCTGCAATAAGATTAACAAATGGAAGACAGCAATTAATTTAGAGAAATGAAGATCCATGAAAAGAAAACAGAAACAATACAGATGGAAAATTTTTTAAAACAATATGTGACTAACATACCAGCCACTCCTTGTGGCCCTGGAAGCCCTCAGGCTTAAGCCTTTTAACAGCAACCATCATGCCAGATCCAGGCTTCGATGCAGAAAGAGTGTGTTCATCAATCCAACCCTTGTAGACATAACCAAACCCTCCCTCTCCTAGAAGGCTGTCGGGTCGGAAATTCCTCGTGGCATTTTTCAGTTCATTGAAGGTGAAGGCCTTCATATTCGATGATGACAGGATCTCGCCTTCGGTCCTCGGTGTAGGAAGACTCTCACTGGTGCTCTTTCCATTGTAAGATGGCACGGTTAAGCTTGAAGGCGTTGTAGATGATGCTGTCCAAGTAGAAGGGAAGGATAAGCCTGTTTTGCTGTTTACTTTAGAGGGAACTGGTTGTAGAACAGAGGAGAAGATCAAGTGTCAGTATCACCAGGGCGCCAGAAACACATTCAGAGGAACCCAAGCCAAAACCATGAATCACAGGGATAAAAGAAGCAATACTTCAATTATATGAAATGTGCAGAACTATAGGCTCAAAGAGTAGTTCAATTATTGGGCAAAATAACTATTTAGTGTTTAACTTGAAAACTGAAACTACAATTGTACATCCCTTTTTACCAATTAATGAAGTTCTGCTACAATCCACTTCCAAAAAACAATGTTAAACGTGAACAAAAACAATTGAATGAATTGATAGGTGATCAAACATTACTACCTATTTTTTTTAAAAAAAGAATCTTAAAAGAAAACATAAAACTATAGGTGAATGATATTATAAACAGCCTGCAGCCAAAACAGACGTAAATCTTGCTTATAAAAATGAGATGCCCAAGAACACAGACTTCAACGAGCTTCATAAAAACCAAGGACAGGAACCACTTCCACCATATGGGTATGAAGGAGAGAAAGGGGTTGCTCAGAGGGGTCTACAGAGGAATAACGAGATTGCAGCATATACAAATGTGCTGGATCCACCACTAGTTGCACCCCCCCTTGCCGCTCCAGTAGGCGTGATTTTATTAATGGCTCCGGTCAAGCTTCCTCAACTCACAGAAATTGTTGATGAAGACTTCGCCTTTGATCACTCTGCCAAAAAAACCTTGAAGGATTTACAGTCAAATTTGGAAAAAATAGTCTTCTGTGCAACTCTCTATATCAACTCTTCTTTATTAGGAAGAGGCCATTTAACAAATCCTTCAAGGTTTAACATGGGAGACACATGTTCTATATTTTTATTTAACCTGGTTGGTAATTGTAATCTATATGGTTGTCGGAAATGAGATACGACTGAATTTGTTAAGTGGAAGATACAACGAGAAGCTTGTTCCCAAGCAACGGTTTGTAGTAGTTTCGTCAGATACTCTCTTGCTGGAAGATTAGCATAAAGCTGTCTCCTTCATACCCATATGCTAACCCAAGAAGCAAACATTTAAGAGCCACTCATGTGGTAAGCCGTTTGTTCTTATCAAAGTGGACAGTTCAAAAAATATGAACTCAATTATTGGCCTGCTGAAAAGGAAATTCTTACTGCAGTATATGAAGTACAAAAATTTCATCCCTATCTAATAGGGGAACCATTTATTCTTCACACCGATTCGTCCACATTAGGAGGACGAACAATACATAGACCATCTTTATCTAGAGTTCTAGAGAACTGACACAGGACTGCTTACGGTCTCGAACAATGAAAAAAGTGTCAAATCTTTATTGATACGGGCGCCAATATTAATTGGTGCAATAAAAGCCTTTATAACAATTGGCTTTATTCTTTCAATCGAAAAAGTATACTGAGCAAGTAAAAACTGCCACCAAACATAGCGACATAGTTTAGCATTATCTGCTAATCTGCGCTTCAAGAAGGCTCCTAATGTGGATGAATCGGTGCGAAGAATAAATGGTTCCCCTACTAGATAGGGATGAAATTTTTGTACTCCATATACTACAGCAAGAATTTCCAAGGTGCTCTTTATAGTTACCTATAGGTCAAGTGGGTCCAGAGAAAATAAGAAAAATAAACTTTCTTTTATATTGACTATGCACAGTTAACCGTGGGTTGTTCCTGTTGTGGGCCGGAGATAGGCACACAATTCTTAATTCTCCTCTTACCTGTCTGTGTAGATAGGTGTATCTATCTTTCTATCTATCTATCTGTAACAACCATATATATATATATATATATATATGTTGTACACTCACGATATAGAAGGACCCAATACCGTTCAGACTTTCATCATTTTTTTACGCTAAAAATTTAGTTTCCATGTAGATCTTGTATGTCATTAGATCACGCGAGTAGTGCGTGTGGCTCTCGTCATCTGCCCACCTTTTTTCTATTGCAACAATTCTCAATACAAATAGTTATTTGCCACTCTTTACATTAATACTGACAAACAATTAATTAAGAGAGATAAATAATTTTATATTCAAAAAATTCAGGGATTCTGCATCCTCCCTCACTTAAGAGAATTTGGTCCCCAAATTTAATATCTAAAATTTTAAAGGATAGTGTACTTACATGTAAATATTTCTGGGAATCTTTTGTGCATAGCTTCATTCGTTTCCATTGTCGTCTCGTGTGGCCAAGATTTGTTCCATTGGACTTTGACTATGGGAATATTTTTATTTCGAAGCTGACGTACTTCTCGCTCAATTATTTTGAGTGGCCTTTGCTCGTATGTCAAGTCTTCTCGTATCTCCAGGTTATCATAAGTGATGACATGGAATAGATCAGGGACGTACCTTTTTAACATTGAGACGTGAAAAACATTATGAACTCCTGCTAGTTGAGAAGGTAAGGCTAGTCGATAAGCAACATCGCCCACCCTTTCAAGAATTTCAAAGGGGCCTATAAATCTTGGGGTAAGTTTACCTTTGATGTCAAATCTTCGGATACCTCGACCCGAAGAAACTTTGAGGAATACGTGGTCTCCTATTTGGAATTTCAGGTCACGCATTTGATTATCAGCATAAGACTTTTGCCTATCTTGAGCCACCTTGAGTCTTTCTTGAATCAGCTTGACCTTTTCAGTAGTATCCCAAATGAGTTCTGAGCCTAAAAATTACTTTTCTCTAATCTCACTCCAGCATATCATTGAATGGCAACTCCTGCCATATAATACTTCAAATGGTGGTGCCAATTTAATGCTACTTTGATAGCTATTATTGTAGGAGAACTTCGCCAGAGGCAAGTGATTGTGCCAACTTCCACCAAAGTCAAGTACACATGCCCGGAGCATATCTTCCACCACGTGATTGGTTCTTTCAGTTTGACCATCGATTTGTGGATGAAATGTAGTACTAAAATTCAGCCGGGTCCCTAGTGAATATTATAGACCCTTACAAAATTGAGATGTGAATCGAGAGTCTCGATCCGATATAATGGTGACAGAGACTCCATGTAGTTTTACAATTTTCTTTACATATAAGGTAGCCAAGACATCCACAGACCACCGACTCTTAATCGGTAGGAAGTGAGTCGATTTGGTCAAGCCGTCAATAATCACTCAAATACCGTCATGCCCTCCTCTTGACTTAGGTAGACCCATAACAAAATCCATCCCTATACTCTCCCATTTTCACTCGAGAATATCTAAGGGATGTAACTTCCCAGTGGGCTTTTGATGTTCTGCCTTAACTTCTTGACAAGTGAGGCAACATGACACATAGTCTGCTACTTCTCTTTTCATATTGGGCCACCAGTAATTTCTTTTAAGGTCTTGATACATGTTGGTAGCACCTGGGTGAATGGCATACTTTGATTTATGTGCTTCATCCATAACCAGCTTTTTAGTATCGGCATGATCTGGGACACAAACTCGTCCTCGAAAAAGTAATCTCCCATCATTTGCAATAGAGAAATCTGGCCATTGTTCAATATTATCTTTGATCCCCATTAGTGTAGGATTATTCTCTTGCAACTTGACTAGGTCTGTTATTAATGTAGGTTGTGACCGAATATTGGTGAGTTATCCCTCTCGAATTAATCTGTCTTATATTTTAGTCTCATTTACTTTGATAGGCAGTGGGTTAAAAGAAGGGTTAACTCTATTCCACCTCTCATGGTGGAACAAGTTAAGTGGATTAAATTGGAGTTATACCTTATTCTAACCGGATTAACTTTTTTAATCTACCAAAATAAAAAAGGGATAGATTAAGGGTTATCCCCGAGATAAGTGGGGGATAACCCCCAATCAAAGTAGGGCAAAGAGAATTTGGTCCCCAAATTCCTTGCATGAATTTTATGGAGAGTGTGTTTTAATTGTAGCTAATTAGTTGCACTAATAATTAAGGCAATACTTAAAGGCGAATTGGCCAAGATGATACCTTCAATCATTTTACCTTCCACATCTAAGACGGCATTTAATCGGCCTTGTCACCATCGTCCATTGTTATTCCATAAAGATTACTCTTTTATGAGGGGACACATGGGCATGCGATGCTCCCGGCTCCCACATCGTAAACAAGCTCCAAGATGCTTCGAACACTCTTCGGTCGAGTGCCCGAACTTCTCACAAAGGGAGCAAGCCGTCATGACTTGCTTCTCCTCTTCTTCCTGAACTCTTTTATTCTTGCCATTGCCATTGCCATTCCCTTTTCCATTACTATTACTATTACCATTTATTTTACCATTACCGTTGTCATTGTAGGACCTCTTCCTATTGTTATGGGGTTCGTCATCCTCCGTAATGCTAAACCTTTCTTCTTTTTCCTCTCGCCTATCATATTTTTGGCTGGGCTTTTCATCATTTTCCCTAACTTTCTCTACCTTCTGCAAGGTCCTTTCACATAAATACGCTCATTAGACCATCTCAGTGTAGGTCTAGATATTTTGTAGTCCAAGTTGATTTATGAAGACGAGCCTCAATCTGTCCATAAAGCGATTAGCCTTCAAGATATCTGTGCTGACCAAATGCGGAGCATAAGGAGCCAAGCGTGAGAATTGGAGCTCATACTCCACCACAAACATCATCCCTTTCCGAAGGGAGGCAATTTCATGGCCTTCCTCTCCTTGACATGGTCGGAGAAATATTTCACATGGAAGAGTTGCAAAAATTCCGCCCAAGTGATTTGTCTATTTTGAAGAGGGGTTGAAGTGGCCTTCTACCATGTGTGTGCGTCTTTAGTGAGTTGAAAGGTGGCCAAAAGGACCTTTTTCCCGGTCTGCACATTGTATGACGTTGAAGATCTGATCTATTTCATCCATCCAATTTTTCGCTTCGTTAGGGTTCAATAATCTAGAGAACTGCGGAGGGTTCAAACTCCAGAAATTTTGATGTAAATCACCAGCACCCGCCCTCGCATTGGCTTGTGCCACTGTTTGAAGGGCCTGGGTGAGGCCCGCAACGATTTGTTGCATCTCATCCCAGTTTATACGGTGAGCCATTGCGAGAATATGGTACCTGAGAAAATAATTAATTAATTAGTGCTCCTATGGAACTTATGTAGCATCCCGTATAAAGATGATAATAATAATAATAATAATATATAGACTTTTTCCCAAATAAGAATTTAAGATCTATGTTTTCCACCAGGTTCCCAGGTTCCACATAATGCTCCTGGAAGCAGCAAAAGGAAAATTGTGTTGTGATTGTCTTTCTTGCTCAGGTTGTTGGTCTAAACCAGTTTGAACCAATGACACCATCAAGATGAAATGCTAGTACACATTTTTCTCAAAACATATATCTCATGTGAGGCATGATTACCACTTTGGGATTAAATTGACAATGGTTCAGAAGGAAAAAAGGATATCAGGGTATCTATACTTGATTTTATTAGTGTACTGAATAGTTCACTCTGTTCATGTTCTTATTTCAGAAGCACCCACTTCATTTTGCTTTTATTTGTTTTGGATCTAATGAGAACTATATCCATTACATGTGACATCCCAATTTCTTCTAGTCAGCCATCAGTCCATTAGAGTATTGGGTCTGGTGATCACACATGTTCTATGAACAAGCCTTACTTTCAAAGGTTCACTTATTTGGTTACCCTTAGGCCACTGCAAATTGTTCACAGCGTTGTTCCATTAAAAGAAATGAATAATCAAGAACTTCTGAACAAGCTTCTTTTCCCAGCCAATCACACGCAGAATCCCTAATACTGCATAGCAGTAGATATTACTTTCTCAATTGATACAGAGGCTTGGGGTTTTGAGATTGTCAGACTGAACCTAATTGGCCAAGGAGAGTAGACACTAGAAGCTGTCATAAAGAGTCTTTCTTCTACAGTCCATCATTTGCTTAAGAGGCTACGTCAGGGAACAAAGTGAACCATCACAGACTACACATCTCCCACATTTTAAATCCCCAGGAAATACAAAAATAGAAGCGTACAATAAAGGCAGTGGAATCTATGAGGAACAGTAAAAGCTTATGGGATTTTCCAGAAAAATATTCAAAGAAAATTGTTTCTTAAACTATGTCCATTATTTACTTGATCTATTTTGGAGAGACCACTGATATTAAATCTACCAAGTTTTCTAATGGCTTTTCACTCCTTTTTACAAACAACATGGGATGAGGATGACCGAATGGAAATCCCTCAGCAAGGGACTGAATCATGGAAGTTCCCACTCGTAAAAGCATATTGTGGATCTCAGGGCCCTTGACAGGTTTTGACTTTTTGAGCATTGGCATAGGCTAACCACAAGAAGCTAATTCAGAACCTTGATACCTTAGTTGATGACCAGACAATGCAAAAGTGCCATCACTCCAGTAGTGTCTGAGGAGGGTGCTTAAGTTGATCTGGGAATAGTAAGGAAACTCACCTGAAGAGTGTCACCGGTTGGATCAGACATACAGCTTGGTTCATTCATCAATTCCCATGCAAAGATGGTTGGATCATCTCTGTACTCAATTCCAGTCAAATGGTTCTTTCTCGTCAACAGGGTCTGCAAAGAAGGAAGATCAAGTTAATTTGGAATGCTGGATCGTGTTCTCAGTTCTTTTACAAAGCAGTGAACTTTCCTAGATACCATAAGATCTTATCTCTCTTTCTTTGTGAAAAAGATGACATTGAAAATTAAAAACTGGTATGCCAAAAAGATCACATAGCTCAAAAAAAGGATGAATTTTTGAATTCTCCTCCATTATCAGATAGGATGGTGGTGATTTTGAATTTGCCTTCTTGCTTTACTTTTCTGAAGAAATTTTGAAACACAAGAAAGGCATCATTCTTATTAGTGAGGAAGAAAATCCATGTAAAGTAGGAAAAGTCATCAACTATCACATATCCAAACTTTTTCCCATTAATGCTTGTTGTTCTAGTTGGACCGAACAAGTCCATATGCAAGAATTTGAAAGGAGTGGATGACAATGACTCACTTCTTGATTTGAAGGATATTCTTGTTTTCTTACCTAGTGAGCAAGCTTCACAAACCTAATCAACTTTTGTGTAAGCCAATTTTTGCAACCCTTTAACCATATCATGTTTGATCAGTTTGTGCAGAGTCCTATAGCTCACATGTCCCAACCAACGGTGCCATAGACCTACATCACTTTGTTGATTGACAGTTGAGCATAGGCTTTTAGAGTTAGAGGCATCAAGGTCTATCATATAGACATTGTTCACTCTCTGACCTATATAAAGAGCACAGATTCGGAATTCTTTTCAAAGATTTTACATTTACTAGCATCAAACAGTACATTGTGGCCTTTGTCGTACAATTGGCTTATGCTAAGCAAGTTGTGTTTGAGGCCTTCAACAAACATTACATTTTCAATAGAGTTGGAAGCGTTCTTACCAATTGTCCCTGTTCCAATCACTTTTCCCTTATCTTTGCCTCCAAAGGTCACTTGGCCGCCTTCCTTTTTGATTAGGTGGCTGAATTTCTTCTTATCTCCCATCATGTGCCGTGAGCAGCCGCTGTCCAAGTACCATCGGTTGTGATGGGCTGCTAGGTAATCCTGCATAGAAGGCATCAAATAGAGATCTTTGGAACCCAAACAAATTTGGGTCCACAATCATAGTTCAAGTCATGCAATAAATTTTTTGGAATCCACACTTCCTTAAGTACTCTATTTTTATGACTGAACCAACACTGGTTGCTGGTGTGTCCAGGTTGAGTGCATGCATTACAAGCAGACTTCATAAATTTCATGGAGTGTCATTTATATTGAGGTCTGGCTCTTGGGTTTCCAGAGGTATTGAGGTGGGTATTACACATGCTTGGCTGGCCATTGAATCTTCTGATATCATTGAAGTGGTTTTTCTTTCCTGAGTGGAAGAATGACCTGCGTTGGGGCAAGTGGCTGGTGCGTCGACCTGTATGACCCTGGTGATCGCTGAAGTGTCGACCTGTCCAACCACAGTGTCGACCTTGTTGTGTGGTGTACCTGCACTGAGCTCGTGATTTAGCCGCGTTGCTTTGGTTCTTTTGTTTGGTAGCTTGGCCTGATTGAGCAGCATATTTGCCAAGATTCTCTTCCACTGGTTCTTCAACAATGAGCTTCCCTTTCCCTTTCTCAGGACAGAATGACATAGTCTTGAATTCAAATGGCCTCTTCTTAGTGTGATTGAACCCAAGCCCCTCCTTTCTGAAATTAACCTGGGTACCTAAGATGGCATCTAGGTTAGACTTACCCAAAGGCCCAGATTGCTCCGGGCCCAAATCATGCCTGTCAGGGTGAGGCAGGTACTGGCGACGCCTACCAGAGCGTCTATTTCGCCGCACTCACCCTCGATCCACCCGCTCCGCGTCTATCGCTGGTACTCACCGCTAGAGCTCAATCACGAGCGTCGGCAGCGCCCTGCTCTCACGGGATGGACAATCGGTTGCGGCGCAAAGCGCCTATGCTGAAATAAGTGACTACGCTGCTTTGGCACCGGTCGTCAAGCCATAGCGCCTAACCAAGGCGTTGAGCGCTGTGCGCAAATCCCCGAGCAGGTGGTCAAGCTGAACGTCCTGCACCAGCACAGCATACAGCGCGCCGTTGAGGTTTCCCATGTTGCCGATCTCAATCTGCTTGGCCATGATGGCTTTCTCGGTCATTTCGCGAGCCGCCATGATGGTTCGATAGCGCGCGACATTCTCCGCATTGACGGACTGGCCTTTTGTGGCATTGAGGTCAACCGCGCCAGGCTGACGAGGGGCTTGGATGCAGCGCAGCCAATCCTCACGTTCTTCCAGATAGGACATGGCCGCATCGTACTGCCCACGGGTGATGTGCCCCTGCAAGCAGAAGCGCCCCACAGCACATCCGGCCATCTGGTCGCGCAGGCTGGATGGATCTACCTTGTGGACACGCCAGCGGGCCATGAGAGCTGTGCCCATGGTGTCCCAATCAGCCGCGGCTACATCGGCCCTGTCACGAACCTTGCGGTCCTCGGTCTTGCGCGAAAGCCTGCCGTTCGGCTCCCGATTGCCCGTCTTGCGTTTGCGCCCCAAGGTAGTTGTCCCCGTATTGGAAGTGGTTAGGTCAGTCCTTGAAGTCGTTGATGCGCCACTGCTCGAAGGCCCTGCGATATTCGTTGCGAGCGTGGTCAGCGCGGTCCCGAGCAATGCGAAACGCCGCTTCCTGTGCGATGCGCTTCTCGTGTTCGACCTGAGTGTTAGCCATCCCCTGCCCTCGTTCGATTGCTTCGAACTCGGCAAGCTCCCTGGCCTTTTCTTCCACGATTGCCCTAGTGCTCATGATCCTTGTTCTCCATTATGGGGTTGGTCTTTGACGAGGCGCGCGATCTCCTGCATCGCTTCGTTGGCCTGGCTGGCTTCGCGGGCAGCAGTCATGGCGGCGCCGAAGGTCAGTCCGAGCATGGCGACCACGAGCCAAAAGTTGAGGTCGCTCATTCCCCTGTTCCTTCCTTTGCCTTGGAGAGCATGGCGCGGTAGACTGCCGACAGACCTTCTTCCGGTATTGTCTCGAAGCGCAGGTCGTTCCATGCAACATCGAACCCCGCTTCGATCATGGCCTCGTCTGGCTCCATGAGAGCGTCGATGACGGCAATGGCGATGCGGTCGTACTTGGCCCGCGTGTCGGCGTTGAACCCGTCGTAGTCAAAGTTACCGGCAGCCTTCGCCGCTGCCTTTGCCACCCTCTCCACCATTGTCTCTTCCTTTGCTCATGGGGTTTTAGACTCCGGAACGGATGGAGGTGGCGACTGGCAGGTTGCCTACTTCGTCAGCAAGGGCGATGATGCGTTTCCCCAAATCGTAGGCCGCTTTGCCACCGACCTTTTTGACGATGCGTCCCTGAGCGTGCAGGGTATTGCGGATGCCATTCAGCGATAGCTCGTGGCGATGCACCTCGAACAACTCCTCCATGAGCACAGCCATGGCCTCGAGCATATGGTCGCGGCTTACATCGACGCCGAGCACAGCAATCGCCTTGTCGATCGCTACCTTGTCTTCTTCCGGTATCGTCTCTTCCATGGTGATGGGACCTTGGTTAGGAGGGGGTGGCCGATCCATCAGCGACCCTCGTCAGGATAAGCAGAGAGGAACTGCCTGGCAGGCTCAGCCAACCACGGCATCCGCCACTCCAAGATCAGTGAGCCGATCCGCAAGTGCGCCGCATTCGCAAAGCGCATCTTCTGGGTGAAATACCGATAGCGTGGCGAGCCATCAGAGTATCTGAAATCCTCGCCTATCGGCTCCCACCGAAAGCGGAATAGCTGAGCGGTCCCCAACTAGGCTTTCTGCGCCTTGGTTAGCTTGGCCCAGCCCTTGCGCGGGCCCTCATAGTCGTCGCTCATCTCGTTCTCTCGCTTTTCCTGATGGATGGGGGATTAGGCGGCTGCGTCGTCGGACTCCGGAGCGCCGGTAGAAAATCCGCGCTTCGCTTCGCCCATACGCTGAAGCCGCACAGTTGCAGGACCGAGGACAGCCCCAGGCGCCTTGCCGGTGCGCAGCACCTCGTTCTGCTCGTCGATCGACAGCTTGGTCATATCGATGCGTCCCTGTCCGAAGTCGACGCTCAGGATTCCGCTTGCGAGCTGCGGCGGGGGCTGGTCACGAACCTTGATCGCTTCGTCCCACTGCCGGACATTGCGCGCCAGTTCTGCCGCAGAGGGAGCAAAGCGTCCGTCATGGCTCTCGACCCGTCCCGATACAAACTGCTCGACGCTGCGCCGAATGGCCTCTACCGAGTAGCCATCCAACGCCTCCAGATAGGTGCGCGCGGCCAACACTTCGTCAGCCCGTGCGGCGGTAGGGAAGGCTGAGAACAGTCGATCCAGCAGTTTGCCGACCTCGATCTTCGTCTCCCGATCCATTTTCCAAGTGCTCCACCAAGTCGCTGAAAACTCCGCCTATGCCTCTCGATTTCGGCACCGGAGAGCCGCGCGCCGCCGGCTTAGTAAGCCAGGCAGGCTCGAACCCCTGCCAGCCGTTGCCAATCATCGTGTCGGCGGCGGCGTTGGGGTCAGGGCATTGCGCGAACTTTCCGGCCAAGAGCTTTGCTGCGTGGCCGGTGAGTGGCTTGCGAAGGCGCTGACGATGCTGGATCACCGCCTCAGCGTGATCGGCATCCAAAACAGCTTCGAGCGCAGCTCGAGGCGTAATCTTTTCTGAAGATTGGGTATCTGTAGTTTGAGGTTTATCTTCTACGCGCGTCACCCGATCGCCCGCGAGAGAACGGTCACTGTGACGTAACGTGATGTCACGTGACATATCGCGCTCCCGCTTACGGGACTGCCGATCGGCGTCCGACCTGCGGCGCTGCTCAAGCGCATCGGCCTGGCTCTGCTCGTAAGCAAGGATTTGCTGGCGGATCAGTTCGTGATCCACCTTGGCATCCAGCAGCGGGGCCAGTAGCGCGCTTAGCTTCACTTGCCCGCAACCTCCAGCATGCGCCGCGTCGCGGCAGCCCCAGCCTGTGCTTTCCGCCAATTGGCGAAGCGACGGGCATTGGTTCCAGGGTCGGCAGCCATCGACCCAAGATCGAAGATCGGCGCGCTATCGCGATTGACGTATGGCTTGGCCTTGCGCGGGCCCTTGTAGTCCATGATCCACTTGCCGAGGTCATCGACATCGACGCCAAGCTCGGCAGCGATACGGCTCAAAGGCTTGTCGGTGTTGCACTGGACGCGAAGGTTCCGCCAGAAGGCGTGATCGGTCAGAGGCGGGAGATTGCTCACAGTCCGATCCCCGCCAGTGCCTGCTCAAGGTTCGGCCCGATGGCGATGCCACGCCAGCGCTTGCCCTCGGGAAGATGGATCAGACCCCTTTCAGCTAGCGCGTGGACAAGCCGATGAACGCCCGACTTGGAGGCCAGCCCCATCGCGTCCTTGATCTCATCGAAGCTGGGCGAGTACCCGTTGCTCTCGATGTACGTCTCGATGAATTTCAGCGCCTCGTGCTGGCGCTTGGTCATGCCGTAGGCTATCATTGCGGTGCCTCGCTGGTGACTGTGACCCTGCATGGATCGCCCTGCTCTACCCATCGAGCAGTCACCGACCGGACGTACCTTTGGTCGTCGCCTTCGATGATCCCATGGGTGACCAGCAGGTCCACCGGGCCCTTGATGAAATTGTCGGTATCGCGATTGCGCTTGTCGGGAGGGACAAGCTCTATGAGGACCGACTGATCAGCATCCAGAGTTGTGCCTGTGCTCATTGGTGTGGCTATTGTCTTGCAATTCTCCATATTGTACCTTTTCAGTAGTTCTGAAAGATACTTGGCCTGGCTAATGAAACATCCTTCCTTGCCTTAGATAATTTGAAGACCTAGAAAGAATTGTAATTCACCCATGAGGCTAATTTCAAATTCAGTCGTCATTAAATCTACAAATTCCTTACACATCACAGATTTGGTAGAACCGAACACTATATCATCAACATAAATTTGAATCACAAGAATATCATTTCTATTTACCTTTGTGAACAGTGTTTGGTCTACCTTATGTCATGAGTAGCCTTTGTCCATGAGGAATGAGCTCAGTCTCTCATACTAGGCTCGAGGCGCCTGCTTCAAACCATATAATGCCTTGTCTAATCTAAACACATGATTAGAAAATTCAGCATGCTCAAAACCAGGGGGCTGTTTCACATACACCTCTTGTTTTATTACAGCATTTAGGAAGGCACTTTTTACATTCATTTGATGTAATTTTATGCCATGACTACATGCAAATGCAAGCAATAACCAAATGGCATCTAACCTATCTACATGAGTAAATGATTCTTCGAAGTCAATGCCTAACTCCTGATCATATCCTTGAGCCACAAGTCTGGCTTTATTTCTAACCATTTTACCTTCTTCATCTAACTTATTTTTGAAGACCCATTTTATACCAATGATAGGATGTGATTGTGGTCTAGGAATTAAATTCCAAACTTTATTTCTTTCAAACTGGTTTAATTTATCCTACATGAAATTTATCTAATTTTCATCTTTTAAAGCTTCTTCAACATTGTTTGGTTCAATTTGTGAGATAAGAGCAAGTTGGTCCAATTCTTCAACTATTCTAAAATGTGATCTTGTTTTAGGTGGATCAAGCAGGCTGCCAATGACATTGTCTAAGGGATGATCTTTATGAGTTCTAATATCAAAAGTATTGTTACCTTCACCGGCAACAGTTGCCCTTGAATTGCTTGACTCTCCCAGGTCATCATTTCCTCTTGTCTCATGATCATGTTTTTCCTTTGTTTCGAAACTCCCCATCATCGTGTTTCCTACAAAACTTGTCATTATCAGATTTGTCATTGTATTCATCAAACGTGACATGGGGAGATTCTTTCACAGTTTGACTTTTGAGATGGTAAACTCTATAAGCTCTAGATCTATCAAAATAACCAAGAAAAATACCTTCATCACTTTTGGGCTCAAACGTGTTCAATTCCTTTTTATCATTGTTATGTATAAAACATTTACATCTAAACACTTTCATGTGTGAGAGAGAGGACTTTTTACCATTGAGCAACTCATAAGGAGTTTTTTTGGTGAATGGCCTTACCATAGAGCAGTTTATAACATAGCAAGCTGTGTTCACTACTTCTGCCCAAAATCTCCTTGGGACTTGTCTTCAGCTAGCACTGTTCTTGTGACGACCCGGATCCCAGATACCAGATATACCCGATAGGACTACCGAGTAGACCCGATACCACTTGGAACCCGCGAAGCTGTGTGGATTTTTCCAGATCCGTGTGTGTGTGTGTGTGGCTTTCCTTCACATTTCTGTGTGGTTTGGTGCTTGTACACCTTTGTGGGAGTTCTAAACTCTTCATAAGTGTGTGTGCTTCGATCTTGTCATCCTTTACAAGATAGTGTGTGAATCCTCACAGATCGTGAGGGGTGGACGTAGGTTGTCTTTGTTGCATCCGAACTCCCTAAAAATCGTTGTCTCTTGTGTGGTTTGATCCTTTTCTCCTATCTCCATTCTGTGCAAGCACACACATAGTTTAAATCCTTTGCATCTCTTGATCTAGATCTAGCATAACTTATCATTTTCACATTAGATCTCCAGTATATCAAAAGGTGGGTTCGAACTGCCCAGGCAAATCTTGTCAGGAAGATAACACTTTGCGTGAGTAGAATCTTTGGATTCACACATTCGCCATAGTATCAAGGATCCATTGTATGTGATAAGTTTTGACAGATCCAATTGCTAAACAATCGATCTAAATTTCTAAAGGGGTATTTCATCATATCTGTTTAATTTGGTAAAAATTTCTTAAAATTTATAATCACCCAATTCACCCCCCTATTGGGTGTCATTGATCGCGGGACTTCAACTCGGACCCTCAAAATAACATGAGCATGCTAATAGAGATAACATGATACCTCTAGACACCCAAAAATATGGTCACCGTCCCTATGGAGTGTCCAAGACATCTACGAGGCCAAAGGTCAACCAAAGGGTCACAACCAGGTCGACCGGGATCCAAAATGGGCCAAAAGGGTGCATTTCGGTCGACCAACCTGCATGGGTTGGTTGACTATGCGCAGCCGGGATGAATATAGCTTGGGTCGGTCGACCGGCCGAGGGCTCGGTTGACAGACAAGAACACAGTTGGGGACCTGACCACATTCTCATGAACGCGGTTGGTTGCCCGACCGTGACCTCACAGAGGCCCTCCTGTGGCCAACAGTCGATCAGTCGACCGATTCACCAAATCAATTGTCCGATTCCGACAATGGACCTATGGAACCCTATCCAAGGGGCCCTAATCCATGCCCCAATCACCCTGGGTGATGGGGAGAACAAGGGGAACCCATTCCCTAACCTCTAGACCACCAAGAGGCGCCATTTAAACCCAAAAAATGCAATCAAAATCATGGATCCGATGCTCACCCCAAAATCATGTGAAATTAACCATGATGTGAAATAAAATACCCTCAGTCTCACCTCGGCCTACAAAACACGGGGAAATGGAATACGCGGGCTAGAGATCCATCCCCCTACCTCCACGAAAGATTACCCATGCTGAGAATGCCGATTGCTTGGGAAAATGCCGCTTGAAACCCCACCGTGTTCGTAAACTCGGGAATGGAGAATGCCACACCACTGCTCTGTTCCTCACTCTATCCTCACTGCTCCTCGCCCTACAAGCCTCACCTCCTCACCTGCCTCTAGCCCCGTCAACAACCTGGAGAAGAAAGGGAGAGAAAGAGAGTACTGAGAGGAGAGAGAGAGAGAGAGAGAGAGAAATAAGAAAAAACATTGAGAGACTCAATGCATTGGGGTTCAAGTTGGATCTTGAACTGTGCATTGATCTTATTCTCCAGTCATTGCCTGACTCCTTTTCTCCTTTCATCGTAAAATTCAACATAAATAGAATTGAAGTAACTCTCCCTGAGCTGCTCAACATGTTGAAAAGTACTGAAGGGACTATGCAGAAAGATAAATCATCATCTGTAATGGTTGTTGGTCGAGCCAACAAGAAAAGGAAGGCCGCCCAGACATCCACCAAAGGGAAGGGAAAGAACAAGGCCAAGGGTAACGAAATCGCCAAAGGTGACAAAGGAAAGGGAAAGAATAATGAAAAAGAGGACATGTGTTTTCGGTGTGGACAGATTGGGCATTGGAAATGGAATTGCAAGGCAATTCTGAATGAAATTATTTTTATCATAGACCTTAATTTGCCATATGTGAAATCCACATCATAGGTATTGGATACTGGATGTGCATCTCATATCTGTAACTATTTACAGGTGCTGGCAAATAGGAGATAGCTGGGCAAAAAGGAGATTGAGATAAGGATGGGCAATGGAGCTTTAGTTGTTGCTAAAGCTGTTGGGACTACACGCCTCAATTTACCTTTAGGAGTTATTATGGAACTGAATGGCTATTATTTTGTTCCTCATATCATTAAGAACATTATTTCAATCTCTAGTTTGAATAACGTTAAATATACATTGAGTTTTAATAGCATCGGGTCCTCTATAATGAATAATGGTTTAGTGATAACCAATGGTTCATTAGTCAATGGTCTTTGTGTATTAGATACTTGCTTTAATGTTATGCAGGTTTCCAATGCCAATGAAGTGAATCCTATATACCTCTGACATTGCAAGCTTGGTCATGTAGGTGAAAAGAGAGTCTCTCACCTACACTTAAATGGGTATTTGATTTCATTCGAATACAAGCCATTTGATAGCTGTGAGTTGTGTCTCATGGGGAAGATGACCAAGGCTCCCTTTAGTGGACATGGTGAGAGGGTTGCTGACGTTCTCGAGCTCATACACTCAGATGTGTGTGGACCCATGTCCATAGAAGCAAATGGGGCTTACCTTTATTTCATCTCCTTTATTGATGAATTCTCGAGATATGGCCATGTGTATTTAATAAGACATAAATCGTAAGCTTTTGAGAAGTTTAAGGAATACAAGAATGAAGTAGAGAAACAGATTGGCAAGAGTATTAAGGCTCTTCGATCAGATCGAGGGGGAGAATACCTTAGCCATGAATTCACTTCTTATCTTAAGGACAATGGTGTATCTGAGGGGAGAAACAGGACCTTGCTAGACATGGTCTGATCCATGATGTCCATGTCAGGACTACCCTTGTCTCTCTGGGGCTAAGTCTTAGAGACTACACCCTATTTATTGAATAGGATCTCAAGTAAATCTGTTCCTTCTATACCATATGAAATATGGAAGGATAGGAAACTAAATTTTAATCACATTAAAATTTGGGGGTGTCCTGCCCATGTAAAGAGGAACGATTGTGATAAGCTTGAGTCAAGAACCGATAAGTGTAAACTTGAAAACACCCAATTCACCCTCCTCTTGGGTGCCATTGACACGGGACGTCAGCTTGCCTCTGCGGTGCTTCAGTGTTTGCCCTATCTTTGAACTAGATGCACTATGAGATCCCATATGTAATGACTTGGGTTTTCGGATTAAGAATTCATAGGTTTCAGAGTGTTTTCACGGGATCTTAGATCGTGTTTTATAATTAAATCAGAATTTTGGTTATCAGGTCCTTGGATCCCCGTATGTAGTGAAACAATGTGTTTTCAGGCTCCAAGGTGTTGCAGCCGAGTTGTGTGGTTTCCGAGGATCGTGGAGATGATTTTTTCCCATTTTTTTATTTTTCAGATTTTTAAAATCCCAAAAGGTTTTTCTATTTAGACCCCTTACTCCCCTCTCACCCTCATTCTCTCATTCTCTCCTCTCCTCTTGTTTCTCTCCCTCTCCCCACCCATGCTCCGGGCGGCCGACAGAGGACAACGTGCCCGAGGCGGTGGGTTACGTGGGACAACAAGCAGCGAGGATGGAGCGATGAACGAGGTGGTGGCGCGACGGACCTCATTCGCGGATTTTCGAGCTCGGCGTCGGTTCGAGGGGCGATTTCACGTGGAATAGGTGTTTTCGGCTCAGATAATCGTCGTGTGAGGTAGGGGGATGGATCCCTAACCCGTGTATTTCATTTTCCCGCGATTTGTAGGCCGAGGTGAGGCTGAGAGTGGTTTTCCTTCCATGTCGGGGTAAAAATCATATTTTTGGGGTGAGCGACGGATTCGTCGATTTGATTGTGTTTTTGTGGTTTGTACGAGGTCCCCCTGTAGTTTAGAGGTTGAGGAATGATTCCCCAATGTTTTCCCTCTCACCTGGAGTGAGCGGGGAGTGGTTTAGGACCCTATGGTGGGGGTCCCGTTCGGACGTCGCTGGAATCGGTTGACCGAATGAGCAATTCAGTCGACTAGTTACTCGTTGACCCCGAAAGGGGCAGTTTGCACTGGATCGGTCGACCAACCCAGTCGGATCGGTCGATCAACCCTGCCCAGCAAACAGTCTGGCCATGGACCGGTCGACTGACTCAGTGGGCCTGTCGATTGACCCAGTGGATTGGTCGACCAATTCAAGGTCCTTTCGCCCTTTTTGGCCACTGGTCGAAGCAGAGATTAAGAGAGAAATGGCTGAAGGAGACAAAAACACTTCCTATTTTCATAGGGCGGCTTCAGCAAGGAGGAGAGCAACCTTATCTCCTCTATTAAAGTGGGGGAACAATTTTTACCAGGGATGAGTGACATCAGGTTGCAGGCCCGGGACTTCTACTCCAAGCTCTTCATGAAAGATGGTTTACGAAGACCAGTGGTGGTGGAGGGTTTCCTACCTTCTCTCACAAGAGGAAAGGGAAGCCCTAATCTTGAACTCGTTGTCCATCCCTCTATGTTCCATGTTGCCACTTTCATTGGTTACCCATGATAGAGCCAGACTTTCATGTTTTGTTGCATTATCCGTTCTCCATTGTTTTTCGGCCTGCATGGCTTTTTGTGAACCATATACATTTTGGCGAGATAGGTTTGCAGGCGTGAAGAGAAGAAATAAGGATAGGATGCTTCCTATATTTGATGTCAAGGAAAGAGAATCATGGAAGATCCGATTTGTGGAAAGAAATTCTCCTATTACAACAATTGATGTCAGCATAATGATCACATAACCAATCTACGCCTAGGATGGCATCGTAACCTTCCATGTCAAGGCATATGAGATTTACAGAGAGATTATGGCCTTCTATGGTTACCTCGCTGTTCGGGTAGTAAGTTTTGAGTTTGATTCTAGGACCAAAAGGTGTGGTAATAGCTAGGTCCGAAGATAAAATAACAAGTGAAACTGGTAAAGTTTTAGCAAAAGTGGCAGATATAAAAGAATGTGAAGCACCAGTATCAAATAATACAAAGACATGATGTGAATAATTTTGAATTGTAGCTTCCATTAAACCATCATCCTTTGGCACTTCCTCATCTAGTATGGCATTTAAATGAGCATGCTGCTTACGTCCACCATTAGGAGGTTGATCTTTCATAAGAGGGCAATCAGGCATGTAATGCTCTAGGCTTCCCCATCGAAAACAAGTGCGAAGGCGCTTCCAGCATTCCTCGCCGGAATAACCAAACTTTTCACAAAATGTGCAAGCCGTCATTACTTGCTTCTCTTCTTTCTTCATCTTCTTATTTTTGTCATTCTCTTTGCCATTACGGGGCTGCTTCTTGTTGCCAGGGGATTTGTAAGTCCCTATGATGTTGAATTTCTCTTTCTTCCTTCCTTGTTTGTCAGACTTCCGACTTGAGTCTTCTCCCTTGCCCTTGAACTTCTCAACCTACTCCAAGATCCTCTCGCATAAGTGGGCCCTATGGACCATCTCCGTGTATGTACGAATATTTTGAGGCCCAAGTTGCTTGACAAAGATGGGGCGTAGCCCATCCATAAAGCGATTGGCCTTCAAGAGCTTTGTAGCAACAAGGTGTGAAGCATACGGCACCAGCCTAGAAAACTGTAATTCATATTCTGCTACAGACATCATACTTTGCCTAAGAGAGGCAAATTCCATAGCCTTCCTCTCGCATGCATGCTCAGAGAAATACTTCTCACGGAAGAGTTCAAGGAACTCCTCCCAAGTGAGTTGTACATTCTGTAGATGAGCAGAGGTGGCTTTCCACCACGTGCGAGCGTCCTTGTTGAGTTGAAATGTAGCAAGCATGACCTTCTCTTGGTCCGTGCATTTCATAACATGAATTATACGGTCCATCTCATCTATCTGAAAATTCAGCCTCATCTGGATTGGATGAACTTGAGAACCGTGGAGGGTTCATACTCCTAAAGTTGTGATGTAGGTCTCCGGTGCCCACACGCCTGCCAGCCTGTGCCACCGTTTGAAGCGCCTGGGTAAGACCCACAACGGTTTGTTTCATAGCTTTCCAATTTGCATGGTTAGCAGCCATTGTAATGTTCCTGAGAAAATAAGTAATTGTCAATTTCTCATAGTTTATAGAGGTTAACTTAGAGATGAATTTCTAAATTAACTATCTCATCTGGGCTCTACCCAGTTCTGTTAATTAATCCTTCTGAGCTCCGTGGCTCGTGGGTAGCGGGTCAGGATTCTAGTTACACTGGTTCCTTTCTGATGCTCGAATCTTGGGTCGTGATTAATGGTATCAGAGTGAGGTTGTGGACATGCATAGGAACTTGAGATAACTATAGAGTCCAAAAGTCCAGAGTGTCTGGTACAGTTAGCAACTGGCATAGGGTGTCATGTCTTAATTACCAAATGGTTGTCTGTGTATGTGCTAGGGAGGCAGAGGTGGTGCTAAGAAGGTGAATCTGACCCTTGTCAGAGTTATCAGCTAGGGCTCAAGAGGAGCAGCATCATGTGCCACCTTCTCGGATAGCAGCAGCCCCAGAGGTGACGGGTTAGGCCGAGTTTTTGGCAGGCTTGCAGCAGTTTTTTGTTCAACAGCAAGATCGAGAGGCTAGAGAGGGTTCTTCAGTTCGACAAGAGCTTGTGCAAGTTTTGAGGGAATTTCTATAGTTCCTTCCACCTCGTTTTAGGGCCAGCCTGATCTCTATGCTACAAGATTTCAGTTGGAGGTTGTGGAAAGAGTGTTTTGGGCTATGGAATGTGAAGATGATGATAGAGTGCACTTGGAGAGCTATCAGTTGTAGGGCGTGGCTCTGATATGGTGGGCTTCAGAGTGGGAGATGACCTTTTAGTCTCGTCAACTTTGACAAATTACATGGTAGGAGTTTACAAGAGCTTTTGGATGTGTGTTCATTCCCGAGTACATCAGGATAGAGAGGTCATGCCAGTTTTGGAGTTGTGGCAAGAAGATATGTCAGTGCTCCAATATCAGGCGTGATTTGTTGAGTTGGGCCGGTATGCACCACAGATTATGGCAGATGAGGAGATGTGAACTTAGCAGTTTATCAGGGGCTTGAGGCCAGATCTTTGACAAGCTATGATTTTGGCCTGTATTGCCGATTTGGATGCGGCTTACTAGACTACGGTGGCCTTGGAAGCATAAGTGTTGAGGACCCAAGAGCAGGTCAGGGCAGAGCAGTTCCAACAGGGTCATTCCCAGCAAAGGTTTTTATAGCCGCTTGATGTCGTTCAACAGTCTTCGAGTTGGTTAGGATCGTCTTCTGCGGCATCATCTGGTTCGAATACCACTTCCTTAAGATCAAGATTCAGGTAGTTGTACAGGAGGAGTGGCTCCCATAGAAGTCAGGGGCAAGATCAAGCATCGCCAGGGAGCAGACATGCAGTTTCTATCCAGACGAGCCTTGTATGGTGAGCGCGGCGGATTTAAGATGCTTCAAGTGTGGTCAAGTGAGACATATAGTCCGTGAGTGTCCCTTAGGACCACGTCAGTAGCCATTGCAGTTTCAGCTGTAGCACCAATGAGTTTGTGATATCACACCTCACGAAAGGTATGATTTGTGTTTGCTTAATTATGTGTTGTATGTTTTATGAAAATTTCATTTTTCCCGTTTTCTTTACATTTGTGAATTTCCTCAAGCAAGTCTGGGAGTTCTTAAGAATTTTTCGTGAGTTGGTAGTGGAGCTGACTGAAGTTGTTTTATAACTGTGGTGTGTCCATCCAGTACCCAACAAGCAGGCATATGTAGAGGAGTACAAGTCTGGCGTCACCTCGGCCAACACGAAAACTAGCCACAGCACTGCTGCCACCACCACGCTCATCGAGAAAATGCACCCCTCATCACAAGAACCAACATCGGTCAATGCCCATGCTCAATGGACCAACCTAACATCAGCTCCACAACCCGCTGATAAACTCATGCCCTGCAGCGGGGGAGACCATCACTGAGCTTCCACCAGCTCACACCTGGCAAACTGAACACCCATGGCAGCACGGCCAACCCTACCAGAAGACAAACTCCAAGCAAACCCCAGATCCAATCCGGGAAAAGGCACACCTCATAATCGACCACCCAAGGCCCCGCTGGCATACGGCTCACGCCATTCTCGAGCCCCAACAACCAGCATATTTTGTCTGTAAAAGGCCATCTACCAGTCATCAGATACGTGTCAACGGGAAACCTTGACTTGCTCAGCTTCTTCCTTCTTTCTTGGTCCTGCACCAGATCTGAAGGGCACATTCCCAATCTCGACAGGCCATCCGCTGACTCTCCCACAGACCATCACCGCATCACAAGCCAATCTCGCTAGGACACCGCAACCGATCTCGAGCCTCACGCCAACTCTACCCTCTCAGGGGAGCACGGTGAAGGCACATGATAGGATCTCTCCTCGGTCCTCATGTCACTGAGCTCAGACTTACGGGGAAATCTTCCCTTGCTGGTCACAGACAAAGGATCACCATATCCAACGCTAACGTCTCATCAGAGACTTTCGCACACAGGCATCGTCTTGACTCATCAAACCCTTCGCCTCAAAATGATCCAAAAGGACTCATGTCAATTCTGGATTCGCTCTTACCATAGGGCCACGGGACACAACCTCTTACAATCTAAGGCACACTTCTCCAGAACTGACAAAATGTCGCCTGCTATCTCAGCAAGCTGATCGATAACACCGCGACCAATGCACACGGGTCCCCAGATAATACACTTCTTACCGTGGTCGATCACTTGGTCAACCCGACCAACCGCTCACGGCCACTGATCGGGACCCATAATCTTGCCAAAGATCACTTCTCCAAAAACACGATCTGATCCGAAGACACAGCTTCCAACGCAAGAACAGGGTACTCATGCGGCAACCTTGCCAGCACATTTCCCCCAACTCTCAATCTTGCCAGTGCCACAAATCATGATGCCTCAAGCAACGGTACGGCAACAACACGTCTCACACTGAGGAACCAATCCTCCGACGCTCAACACATCCTCGAAAATCCACATGTAGCAACCAACGCTACGACCTTCTGCTACGCACTCAGATCCACATGCACAGCCACCATAACGACAAGTCGGGATCCTCCATCCCGACAATCCTCTGCAACTCCACAGCCTCCGATCCTCATCACATCGAGAACCACAACACCAGCCACAAATTCTCACGAACACCGCCCAACTGGCACGCATCCTTCCGGAGCAGCGCCAACGCACCCTTACACATCAGGGAATGGGCAATGCTTCTCACTGGCAACCGAGAAAGAGCAATAAAAAAATTACATTCACCACCACAAGTGCCCCAAGATGGAGCCGCTCTGAATACGTCACTTTGTAAAGGCGCAGGTAATCTTCACTATCCTACGCGTGTGACTCCACGAGTGTATCACCCCACTGCCAACCCTCGTACTATTCTAGAAAGCACACCCGCCAATCAACACAAGTCACTGGCCCACGTGTTTTCCTCCCAACGTGAGGTGGCACAGTCATATCTACCCATTCCTAGGCAAACCCCAAAGTCTGCATGGCCAATCGTAGCTGAAGTGGCTCGATTTCATTCAGACAATGAACCCAAAGGTCCCGTCCGAATCAGGCATGGCCTGTGATGACCCACGACTGGTCGGCATCGACCATGCCCGGATAAGGTCTCCAGATCACCTACGGTAGCATGTGTATATCTTTTTAGTCACCCATTCAAAAAAAAATAACAAAAAAATAATAATAAACAAACAAAAATAATTCCACCATCGTTGCAGGGAACTCTTGTAGCTCACGCCTAAAGGCCATCAACTGGTAGGATAGCGAGGCTGTGCTCATAATAGGCTACCACCGCCGAGCTAGTGGCACCACCATCATACGCCACTGTCGAGCCCTCCCCATTGAAATGTAGTAATAACTCCGTAACTGTATCTCCACATGTCATTAGAATTTCATGAAATAGATTAGTTGCATGTAAAAAAAAATTCACCTGGAGGAACGGTGTAAAGTCACTCACAGTCACCTCTCGATCTATCCCTTGGGACAGACCTGCAAACAAATGCACCAATACGGCAGCTCCCCAGGCATACTGCCCTACTCTCTCTAGGTCAACTAAGAACTCCAAGAAGCGACAATGGATGTCATCTCCCTTCAAACCTAGCAATAACCTCCCCAGCAGAAAGAGGAGGAATCTCCTCAAGTCCATATTTGACTTCTCCTAATTGCTGGCATCCACGCAATACATAGCACGGGATCCTCTTTCAGGTCTCTCCATGAATTCCTCTAAGGACTCGTTATCATGTGGACGAATGTCGACAAGCCCCAATGTCTCCATGATAGATGTCCTGACTACTGACCTATTTATTCGGTCCTTTAATTCCAACCCCAGTAGCTTTTGAGTGCTCTCTCGATAATCGCGGTAGGTGACCCCAGTCACCGCTTCGCCATCCACTCTAAGGCCAGTGATACGAGCAATATCCTCCAAACTTGGCACCATATGTCCCCAGGATATCAGAAAGGCCCGACTCTCTAGGTCCCATCTCTCACGCAGCGCGTGGATAAGGGCAAGGTCGAGCTTAATTGGTTCGATCCGTAGGAAGGCGCCGAATCTCATAGCATCCAACCAAGCTTTTTGGAAGTCCAGAAGGCCCCGATATGTAGCCACCACCAATTCCCATTAGATGAGTGACCTCATCATACTCTGCATATACAAGAAATAAGAAAGAAGTGCATAAAAGAAAAGAGAAAGAAATGAGAAGAAAGGATAAAGAAAGATATGAAAGGAGTCGAGAAGATAGGATGAAGGGAGAAATGAGCACGCTTGTTTACGAGCTGTGATTGGGTCCTCTCACTAAGGTGTCCTTTGATATTGGAGAGCCTCCGAAAACTACTGTTGGATCTACTTCTCTTCGAGGAGCGGGAAGACTCGCCCTCCATTCTGAAACTAGACTCACCCTCCATCCCAAAAGATGATAATCTTTCCCTTCCTTCAACCAAATCTCACTATCCTAATCAGCCTCCGCTGCTTTGAGTCTTCCAGGAGAACTAGAAGGGGCTATTTATAGAATTGGAAGAGGTCTGATCCCAAACGATCGCCATAACCTTTAGCAGAGGCACTTGTAACGTGGCACCCATTTTTCACTTTTATATGTTACTTCGTCGTTCACTCGGAGTAAATGAGGTTGGTGGCATAGCTTCGCACCCTACGTGGATGGAGGTTCCCTGTGCTCGTCATGTTGCAAATGAATTTGGGGTGAGCTCATCCACACGGGAAAGACAACCAGGGGTCGGCATCGTCGAATTTGGTGGTAGACTCATCCACAAGAAAAAGGACTGGAGGTGCTCATAATTAAATTTGGGGGTAGACTCATCTATAGGAGAAGAGACGACCAAAGGATGGCGTCATTAAATTTGGCGGTGAACTTTCCTGAAAGGAACGCCCAATAAATCAGAGACACGATCCATTATTTCAGGGTGTGATTTTGCCAAACAGGTCATGTGAGAACAGCGTGGAAGAGAGGAGGCGTAGAAGAGAAGGAACGTGCAAAGGGAAGAGAAGTAACATGAACATAAGCCGTTCCATTCATGCGTCTATATAAGCTGTCATGTACACCATAAGCAAAGGGGTGGGTGTACAAGCAATTCACCAAGTCTCACCACCACCCTCCTGGTCATCTCTCCCCCTCTTGAGGCTGATGTCCCTGGGAATCCTCCTAGAGCTCTACGAGGCATTGCTCGCCTCACCTCGTAGTGCCCGATCAGCCTTAGTAGCATGATGCTCCTTTGCTGAGGAAAGGAATAGGCTATCAACAAAGAAGGATCCAGGCTGACAGAGGCACGCCACACGCTCTCATCCTCTGTGGTAGCACTCCTCGTCGACCTCCAACCTCTACTTCGCGACCCCAAGAATCAACCAGAGCTCCATCACCTGGGCTTCCAGTGCCCTTCTCTCGTCTCAACTTCGATGCCGCTCCGCCCTCCTCTTCTCTCCTTCCCTCTCTCTTTCTGCCCTCTCACGCTCTGCCTCTCTCTACCTTTTGGAGAGAGAACCTCAGTTCCAGCACGTCTCGGGACAACCCCTTGCGACGTCGCTCCTCCTCCTCTAGCTTCTCCATTTGGGCATTGCGCTCTGCCACCTGAGCAACACGCTCCTCCTCGACCCGTGCCGCGCGAGTCAGGGCATCTCGGATCTCCACTGTCGGCCAAGGCCGATCATTTCTCAACTTAACAAAAAACAAAAAAATAAAAAAAGGAAAAAAGAAGAGAAAAGAAACGAGGAAGGAGGGCAAAAATCCATCGAAAGTCCATGTTTATTTGAAGCAAAAGGGACTATATCAAGGGTTGGGCACTATGGGCCTCAATTTCCCTAACTCAGTTACATAAGCACTCCACGACTCTCGGTCTTCCTCTATATGCACCATCGCCTTCCGTGGAATGCTTGTCTTCCACGATGCTTTGATCGCCTTCACATCCTTTGCATCACCTTCTGTGGCTAGCTCCCTTTCCTTAATCAAAGGAAGGACGGAAGGCATAGGAAAAGCATGGCGAGGGAGGCCAATTTGGGGGTAACACCGGTGCGCACTATAAAGAACAAATTCAGTTGCATCAATGAGTGGGAGCTCCACAGTAGGGGATGATCTTACAAGAAGCTCGTGCGAGAGTAAACATGTCGGCGCGTAAGTAACCATGTCTTGCGCCATGGTACTGAAGTCAGTACGCCAGTCTCCGCGTGCCATCAGCCGAGGAACGCGATTCACCACACTCCCACCAAAGCCGAACACATCGGCCATGTAATAAAGGGGGCTTTGTTGGAAGATTCTGGAAGTAGTTCGCGCCTCCTCGCAGTGATCAAATTTGCGGTTCCTTCAACGCGCTGTCCAGAAGCTTGATGGCGACCTTCCAGTGGTGTTTTTCCAGCTGTTCTGCCGACAATCGGGATAGATAGGCGCCAGCGTCTCCTATCGTCGCCAACGTTTTCCCGTCGATCAGAACCAGGGGGATCGGCAACGTGCTTGTCTTATCCAGCAATAGCGAAAACTCTTTCGTCAATATGCGATCGTCCAATGTTCAATCCTTCGGCCACGGCAATCTTTCCAACAATCTTAACGAATTACCACGTAGCTGACGCCCAACCAATGAGCGATTCGGGGTTAGCAAATCGTGTACGGCCGCCGCCGGGTTCCCGAGCCGCTTCCTGCCGAAATAGTTCTGTCTCACAATTCCCATAGTTGCAGGAAACACCACCCTAAGTGGGAAACACATTTCTCAGGAAATACATGTGTGAAACAAATTTGATTTGTTTGGGAAATGGCTGGAAAACGTTGGCAGGAAATGCCCCTTCCAGCAGGCTCTTGTTGCTGGCCTATGTGGCAGAAGAGCGAATGGAGGAGGAAGAAAGGCATCAGCTTGCACAGCTGAGGACAAGGGCAGCCTGCTGAGCAGGCCAGGATGATGGTGGCGGCATGTTGTGTGGGCAAGAGCAACTGCGTGCACAGCCACTTTTCTTCCTCCTTTTGTCAAAATATTCATTGCAGATTTTACTGAGAAACTTCCATTGGTTTGCCATTTCCATCTTTGAGCATCACTCTGATTAGGAACAATGTTAACCTTCTGAAGTATATTCAGGTCCACAATCTCCTATGTTTTTAAATCAGTCTGATTTATGCAGAAATTCAAATCCCACACCAACTGCTGACTGGTCTCTGAAAGTAGACTCCTAGTCTTCTGATGGACTGAATAACTGCATAAAGATTTGGAAATCTATCAGCCAAGGGCCTCTGCTTCCACCATGGGTCTTCCCAGAACAGTGTGGGTTGACCATCCCCAACCTTGATTTCAGGTAAGAATCTAAAGATTCTATACGCTTGGTAATGTGTCTCCAGACAGGTGGCTTATAGATCCATCTGAAATGACCATTACACCAGTAAGATCTTCCCTGCCTATATATCAGCTTTACAATTCTTCCCACAATGAATGTTCTTCCTTTTCTAGCCTCCACAGCCATTTGACCGATACCTTATTAATAATATCAATAGGAAGCAGTCCTATCCTTCCTGCTTCTGTAGACACATTTCCAGATAATAGGATGAAATCCTTGCTCCTCTGGATGTCTCCCTTTCCAGGAAAATGCAGCTTGAATGGATTTTAGCTTGTCACATGTTCTTCTGGGAAAATTCTGAAAATGGACAGATCATATATGGCTAAACTTGTCAAGAGAGCTTTTGACAATATCCATCTCCCCCTGGCTGATAACAAGGCTTCCCTTCTAGCTTGCTAAATGTTTTCAATTTTCTTTATGATATCATTCCGATATGCACATTTTAACCCTCTGTCTGACAAAGGTAACCCAAGTACTTGATTGGAAAGGCCAAGCAATTTGGCGCAATGGCATGGGCCATCCTCTGTCTGAACACTTCACGAATATTCATTCTAATCAGTTCACTCCTAGAGAAGTTGATTTTGAAACCATTATTGTCTCTAAATCTTCAAAAAGGCCTTCAAGTTAACATTTTTTTCCTCCTTTGCTACAGAAAATAAGATGGTGTCATCCGCATATTATAAATGAATGACATGCTTATCATTTCTTCCTGCTTTTATCCTTTCTATCAATCCACAAAGCCTGGCTCTTTCCAACACCATATTTAGCACTTGCTGCAAAAGATAAAATGTAATGGGAAAGAGGATTCCTTTGTCTGAGACCCTAAGCTGCTAAGAAGCCACTTTTTTTTGAACGTGGGTAGTACCACTGGTATATAAAAGCGGGCAGAAAGAGGGTGAACTGTTGTCAGTTCAAAGAAGGATTTTTTCCGTAACTCCAAAAAAAGGGTGGGGGAATATTTCTTCCATCTGCAGAAGGTGTCAGCAAAAGAGTGGAACACCGACTTAAAGTCGATGTTCTCAACTCCATAAGTACAGAGGCACATTAGAAAGGATATAAGATCATCAACAGTTTATATAGAAAAAGATCTAGGCAGGTACACATAAAAGAAGGACTAGGCATGTAAAGGAATACAATATAGAAAAAACTATGCATGTGATATAACACTTACTAATTAGGGTCGTGTGGGGGTGGCACCCCTGAACATGTAGTTTTGTGGTGGCCTAGTTGGGCGCACCTACTGCAGTGGTTATGTGTGTGATCTTTGTTGCTATCCATATGCATGTGTAGCCGCGTGCTCCGTGGATGACCACTTGGTTGCCTAGCAATGTAAGGTGCTAGTGTAGCACCTCGGTGAGGAGGCCAAGAATGGGTATCTATAACAGGATGAAAGACAGTGGTATATGTCTGTCGATAAGCTGCTGTTGTGTAAAATTGTGCAGAGCAATTGAAATGAGAAATATTTGTTGAATATGAACTACAAGATGCTATAATGTGGAGACAAGGAAGACCCATCAACTGATAATAATTGCACGTGCAACCACTTTGTGGACCTAGGATGTCCTTGAGCATTGGTCACTTGGAGCTCCACTCTTGAAAATCTCACCACTCTACATTTTCTTGCCTCCTCCTCAGTAATCCGGAGTACTGTTTCCACACTTGGGGTGAATATAGATTATTAGATTCCATCCTCACGGTGCCTACAGAAGGTCTTTTGTACTCAAGCCTGAATAGGCAAACCACATGCTCTTTTCAATACACTGTTAAAACTCTCCGAAACATTTGTAGTCATGATGCCCAAGCACTTTTCTCCATCATATGCCAATGTCCACCTCTCATATCCAACATCTTCCAACCACTTCTTTGCTGGAGGATTCATTTTCTCTATTCTAGCCATAACATTCTAATACACATTTTCTCTCTGCTGCAAACCACACTAGTTGTGTCAATGTAGCATCACGAAATTCTTTTGCAAATTATCTGCTAGATGCCACATACAACAATGATGATAGCCAATAGGTGCAGGGAACATCAAAGGTATTCTACTCTCTAACCCTCCATTTTGATCAGAAGTGATTGTAAGGGCATGTCTATTTGTTATCTTTTCCCTGATACAAGCTAGGAACCATGTCCAACTATCACCATTTTCAGATTCAATATCTTATGCAATGGCGATTTGGTCATGACCATGGTGAAGCCAAAATAAGCCCGACGGCTCCTCCCACTTCCCTTATCTGTTCCTCAAAGATGGTAGACTTTCAGTCTCACCCAAAGTCGGTTTGTGGGCTTCCCACTAGAAGTTGAGGTCTTCTAAAAAATTCTGTCCATACTCTCTCTACACCAGGACTGGCTCCTCATCTCTCGGCCTAGTGGTGGGCCTGGGCTCGGCTATAAGTGGGGCCTCCACGGGGTTGGAGGTGTACGTATCAAAGGCTGATCAACCACATCTTCGAAGACTAGATCGAGCAAAACGTCGAGGCCTACATTGACGATATGCTGGTCAAGACACCCAAGGGCGAAGACCATTTTGCCGACCTGGCTAAAACCTTCAACACTCTCTAGAGGTACAACATGAAGCACAACCCCACTAAATGTGCCTTTGGAGTTAGATCCAGAAAGTTCCTGGGATTCTTGTTGGCACAGCGAGCGATCGAGGCCAACCCCAACAAGGTCTAGGACATCCTAGACATGCGGCCACCCACTTGTGTCAAAAACGTTCAGCGCCTGACTGGAAGAATTGCCACACTCAACCACTATCTATCTCGGGCGGTGAAACGATGCCTACGCTTCTTTAAACTACTAAGGTGGCCCAAGCTGGCATCTGCCACCTTTGCCTGGGATAGTGAGTGTCAGAAGGTGTTTCTCGAGCTAAAAGAATTTTTGGCTTCACCTCTAGTGCTGTCAAAGCTAGTTCTCGGAGAGGCATTATACCTCTTCCTCTCGGCGACTCCCTCCACAGTAAGCTCGGTCTTAGTTCGAGATGATGAAGGTGTACAAAAGTCGGTATATTACGTCAGCAAGGTGCTCCTTGAGGCCGAAATAAGGTACCCCGCAATCGAGAAACTCATGCTAGCGTTGGTAACCTTAGCAAAGTGCATCCAGCCCTGCTTCCAAGGACATTCCATCATGGTGCTGACTAGTGAGCCCCTGCAGAAGATTTTGGCTCACCCCGAAGATTCAGGTTGCCTCGTCAAGTGGGCCATACTACTCGGGGCCTCCGACATCTCTTACCGCCCCCGCACAGCCATCAAGGGGTAGGTCCTCGCAGACTTCATCACGAAGAGCATCGTCCCGATCGAAGAAACATCCCTGCCAACGTCTGGCCCCACCTGGGACCTATTCGTTGATGGGTCCTCCAACTCGACTGGCTGCGGAGTCGATATCTTCCTCAAATCCTTAGAAGGAGTAAAACTATAATATGCCCTAAAATTTGGCTTCTCGGTGTCTAACAACATCTTTGAGTATGAGGCTCTCATCTTTGGAGCCAGGATGGCGCAATGTTTGGGAGCCGAACAAGTCAAAATTTACACCAACTCCCAATTGGTTGCCAACCAAGTCAATGGGGACTATGCAACTCAGGAAACGCAAATGATTAAGTACCTCTAGCTGGTGAAGGAAATAGCTTGACTATTCGAGAGTTTTCAGATAATCCATATAGTTCGAGAAGAAAATTCCCAAGTGGATGTCCTCTCTCGCTTGGCCTCCTCGATCAGCCCAGAGGGCACCCGATCGGTCCTCCTCGAGGAATTAGAATGATCGAGTATAGAAACTGAGCTCATGGCCATTGTACAAATATCTTCTAGTGACTGGTGGGCCCCATATATATCCTGGCTCTGGGACTCCCAAGAGCCCCCCAACCCTCGGGAAGCTCGAAGACTAAAGTATCAAGCTCGGTGTTTCATCCTCCTTGATGAGACCCTATACCGAAGATCCTATGCCAGTCCTGTCCTCAAGTGCCTTCATGTCATTATTGTGGGAATGTGGGGCATGTTATGAATAACTATTTTGTTATGAGACTTGATGATTTGAATGCTTGGAATTCATGGAGAACACCTATTAGAGGTGTAACTCATTTGATAGGACCCTAGAATTCTTGGGTTCCCAAAAACTCTAAATGATTTTTGCTTGCAGGTGTGCCTTGATGGCAGAAAATAAAAAGGGGATACAATAAAATCAAGGCACATGAAGGTCAGTCAAATCCCACTTTTTTTTCTTCATACTGATGTTTGAATAATTCTTTTTGAGTGATTGTATGTCTGGTCAGATTGAATTCACTAATATTAATTGAGCTTTCCTATCATGCTAGTCATAGTTTTAATTTGAGAATCTACTGCATGCAATTCTACATGAGCATTTGTATAGTGAATAGTCATTCATTATCCATGTCAGAAGCATCTCCATGTTTTTGGTATATCAAATGGTACGCTGGGAGAAGGGCAGACCACTTTTGTCTGAAAACCCACATCATGCATAGAGGCTAGACCTCCGTCAAGTACCAAGGGTCTAACTTGCATTAGTGTTAGATTTACATTTTGCATTTCATATGTGCATACATGTGTACAATGAAAAAGAGGACTGTTGTTTGGCTGAAATTGATGCACATATTGAGGGGGAGCATGGTATGTTCAAATGTGAGCTGGCAAAGGGTATTTCGGTGGAGGAGAATGAGGTAATGTGGTCAGAAAAATCAATAATGATCTGCTTCAGATGTCTGAATAAGTGTTCTTGTAATAGCTGCTGTTTGGAATCTTATAACGTCGGGTCTTTTCCTAGTAGAGTCAATGTGATACTGATATTTGGCTGAAACATCCGATTGGATATGTGATCAGGTCGATACATATGTTAGGTGCACTGACCTTACTAGTCCAGCAGGTCAAAGCATATGAAAGGTGCATCAACCTCACTATAGAGGGATAAGTGCTTGTCCCTGTCTATCTTGTGAGATGCAGTTAGGAGAGCTGTTGCTGTGGCTTATTTTTTTTTGGCTGAAGTGTATACATTGGTTAAGCTAGTAGGTCGATGTTTATGGAAGGTGCACCAACCCTACTATACCAGTAGGTCGATGCATAAGAAAGGTGCACCGACCTCGCCATGCCTAGAATGAGCTATTTGCTGCTTTAAGATGTTGTGCTTCATGAAGAAGACTTAATTCTGATGAAAGGCTATTGAGGTTGTGCCTATGGTTGCCTGCAAATCTGACCTTAGCTTTCCTTATTCTTCGATGTGACCACCTACACTACCCATCTTAGCTCTCTTCACCTTCATAGAATTATCCATTCCTGTCCTCTCATCTATGTCATCTACGTCAAGTCTTTCCTATTCTTTCTTAAATGTTTGTGCATTCATTCAGGGGGAGTGCATTCATTCAGGGGGAGTCAGCCATAAAAATCTATTCTCTTTACTAATCAAAAGAAATCATTACAAGATCACTCAAATCTAAGAGAAACTATTTGACCTTACAAAACTGTGATTTGCTGTTTATTGGGATTAAATCTAATACAGCGTTGTAGTAACCGCATGACGAATCCCAGCAAGATTTAGGGCTTCGCCATAGTGATGCAGAATGCTAAAGAACCATTCAATGGCTCCCAAGTGAAATTGGTGAGAAGAAATAATTGACCACTTCCCATAATCTTGTCCAATAAGCATGACTTTTCATACCCCTCTCCTGCATGTTGAGAGCTTGAAGGGGGGTCAAAAATAATCCCAACACTGGTGGGGCCAGGCCTATGTTGGCCAAACAACTCCCAAGCAGCAGGTGTCAGACTACACGCGCGAGTATGGCAACTGACATCGGAACCGAAGAACCCAAGCCAATCCGTCGCAGGAAACTGAATCTGGCTTATAAAGCCTATGGGGAAGCTCGGAAATGAAGCGGCGCAGGTGCCTAGCATACTATCTCGGTGCTCCAGGATAGCCCTCTCTAAATAACGACGCTCAGTCGGTAAGCAGGGGTCATCCTCGTCCATATACGCCGGAACATAACTCTGGATGAATGCAAATAAATTCTTGTCCAGTGGTAAATGCCGAGGGTAGTCCCCAACTCGCTGGTACTGATAAATCCCTCTATCTCTTACAATTAAAGAAAGGTCAACCTCTCCTCCTCCAGTAGTGTCTTCAGGCAGGGGGCCTTCAGCAATCATCTCCAAGCCCCGGTCGAAGGAGAAGAGTTATGCTTTGTCATTTGGGAAGGACCCAATGACGACATTAACACCTTCGATAAAGAAGGGGTCGAATCCCTGTCTCTCCCATCACCTCTCCGAGCACGGGTCTCACGGATGCGAGACATGGTGAAAATCTGCAAAAGGGAAAATAAGAACAATCACTCCTGGAATCATATAAGAGCAAGCAATCAACTTATCAAGGCTGAAAGTATAAAATTATAGACGTTGAGCAGGTTAACAAGGCGCACGGGCCACTTGCCGTTGCCTTCGGCTCTGACGGGCGTCTCGTGGGGGGCATTTGTTGAGTCCTACAATAGTCATGCCATAAGTTTCTGATTAAATTTTAGAACTAAGAAATTTAATCAAATTCAATTCTCTTGATGGCGCGAAGTGATGTTTTTCACGGCCGGATCAAGTTCGAATGCCCTTGGTATCTCGCCGGGCAACGTTTGATACAAAAAGATTGCGTGTTTTGACACAGTCACTTCATCAAACACCTGAAGTCAACCCCACCAAATGATGGCATCAAGCGATTTAAATCGCAGCCGTTATGGTGGGTTTAAGTTTAAGCGCCCTCGGCATCTCATTGGGCGAAGTTTTACACAAGAATTAGTGTGTTTGTACACGCATAAATTTCATCAAACACATGGCGGGCGGGTTAAAATTACACACCTACACAGCAAGAAGACAAGTTAATGGCAGTCCCTGGTGTCCGAGAAGCGTTTTTCAAGGTGTCACAAAGATGTATCTTCACCCCGGCACCAGTGACAGCAAGACAAGGGTCCAACCAGGGTTTGACGTCCCGGTCCGGGACGCCCCGACCCGACCCAGTCGGTGGGCAGGACGCCCGGGTCGTGACCGGGACGCTTCATTGATATATGTATCTACACATGTATATGTAATATATTAATTGGGCCCCACTATCTCCCCATTCCCGGTTGACAGTGTGAATTTCCTTCTAACTCCCTCCATGGCATCCGAGTAACAAGGTAGATATCATGCTCGGTGGCCACCGACCTGGGGCTCATCCTAACCCATGGATATGGCTCTAAGGTTGCCAAGAGTCGACGATGTGCGAAGTTTCTTCCCCTTGCGAAATCGTACGAATTTCTTTCTCCTACCACCCCGCTTTGGGATTTGGACCAATCTAATGGCCATGATGCTAAAGGGGTGAGGCATATGGGATTTGATCCCAAATTGACCACTCTCTTCATAGTGTGGACCCCGGGGGATTACTCGTGGGTCACTGGGGGCTCACTTCTTCAGCAATCGTCCCAGAACAATGAAAGATTGTGGCCTGCCGATGAACGAGAGCCGAAAAGAATTGATAAAGAAGGTCCACTCGAACAGTTGAAGCCATATGATATCCGAAGAAAGACCAGGGATCCCACAATTCATCCCTTTAATAGCTCGGTAATCCCGAACGGTAAGCCGAAGCCAACAAATTGGTACCGACTCAGTCCTACCCAACAAACCTCGTCCACGAGGACAAAAGGAACCCCTGGTGGTCCACCACCTGAAGAAAACGCCTTCCGAGGAGAAAAGACATCCCTGGTCTCACAATACTGGTTTTTGAAGGGCGTATCAGCAGGAAAACATGAGTGGCTGAATTAAAGTACAATCAGCATCTGAAGTCGTTTAAACATAAGCTTAAAGCCTTCAAGAGCATGTCCCACAATAACTCAACAAGGCTGAGGTGATATCAAGCCCTAGACAGCCTCGGGAGCCAGTCTGAAACCCAAGAGCAGACCCAGCCCGAACAAACTGCCGATAAGAGATTCTAAACGACGTGGTCACTGCTAAAACGGTGCCGTATTAAATCGACATGCAAAGCTGCTTGAACCAGTGCAGCAGTTATCTGACGAAGCTGTAAAACAACACGTAAACAAAGGGGCTGAGGAGAGTTAAAATGACACGTAAAAATGCAAAGGCAGTGGAAACGATGTGCCAAATTGCTAAAACGACATGAGAAAGGGTGTTCACAGCTAATCTGGCATGACATCATACCCACCGTTTCACCCCATTTTCGCTACAAAAACCCCCAAATCTGATCAGAGCGCCCTAAGAAGAAACATCAGAGAGTGAAGGGTGGCTGGAGAACTTCACGAGGGCAATCCTAAGAGGGGAGGGAGCATTCCAGAAGAGCCATCCATCTTCCAGGGAGTGAAAAGGGAGAGTAGGAAAGGAGATTTCAATCCCCTATTTTAGTGAAGCTGCAAGTGGGTGAGCGACGGCAGCCAATGTAATGCCCCAGATATTTCAGATTTTTTTTAGATATTTACGTGTACCTTTTTCTGATAAGCCTTCAGAATTCTGTGTAGGGTGAACCGTTACGTTCTGCTACTTCGAGACTGTACCGACGCGTTGTGCTCTTTCCGAGGATCGCGGAGGTAATTTTTTCACATTTTTCATCGATCAGGTTGCTATTTATCCAGAAGATCAGGAAAATACTACATTCATGTGTCCGTATGGCACGTTTGCATTTAGAAGAATGTCGTTTGGGCTTTGTAATGCCCCTGCCACCTTTCAACGGTGTATGATGATAATTTTTTCAGAAATGGTGGGTGAATTTTTAGAAATCTTTATGGATGATTTTTCAGTATTTGGTGACTCATTTGATTGCTGCTTGGAGAATTTGCAGAAGGTGCTGGCACAATGCATTGAATCTAATCTGGTGCTTAGCTAGGAGAAAAGTCACTTTATGGTGAGAGAAGGAATTGTGCTAAGGCACATTGTCTCAGAGAAGGGGATAGAGGTTGACAAAGCTAAGGTGGATCTGATCTCCAATCTTCCCGCCTACTTCTGTCAAGCAAATCCGTTCTTTCCTTGGCCATGTCGACTTTTATAGAAGATTCATCAAGAATTTCTCTGCCATTGCTTGTTCGCTTACTCAGCTTCTAGTCAAAGACACACCTTTTCAACTAGATGACTCTTGCTTAGAGGCATTCCATCCTCTGAAAGTGGCCCTCACTCAATCTCCGATTCTTTAATCTCTAGATTGGTTACTGCCCTTTGAAATAATATGTGATGCCTCAAATTACGCTATAGGAGTGGCTTTGGGCTAGAGAATTGATAAGAGGCCTATGGTGATATACTATGTGAGTCGCACCCTCGTCGACGCTCAGATACATTATACCACCACAGAGAAAGAATTGTTGGCTGTTATTTTTGCCCAGAGAAATTTTGTTCATATCTTTTCGGGGCTAAGGTTATTGTGTATTCCGATCACGCAACTCTATAGTATTTGCTCTCCAAGAAAGATGCTAAACCTTGTCCAATTCATTGGATTCTCTTATTGCAAGGATTTGATCTTGAAATCAAAGACAAGAAGGGGTTAGAAAATGTTGTGGCTGACCATCTGTCAAGGATAGTGATCCCAGAAAGTGCTCCCATGTCTGATTCCTTTCTTGATGAGCAACTTCTTGTCATTTCCCACACTTCAACCCCTTGGTATGCTCACATTTTTAACTACTTGGCAGTAGGATAAATAGTGAGTGGGTGGACTAGACAGGAAAAGATCACTTCTTTTCAAAGGTCAAGCATTATTTATGGGAGGACCCGGAACTATTTTACATGGGTCATGATCACATAATTTGAAGGTGTGTCCCCGAAGAGGAAAAATAATCTATGCTGATTTTCTACCACAATCTAGCACGTGGGGGACACTTCTTAGGTAAAAAGACTACGACTAAGGTTTTACAGAGTGGATTCTACTGGCCCGCGTTATTTAAGGATGCCTATGAATTTTCCAAAATATGTTTAAGGTGCCAAGCTGTGGGCAGTAATTCGAGGAAAGATATGATGTCGTTGAATCCCATTCTAGTTGTGAAACTTTTTGACATTTGGGGTATAGATTTCATAGGACTATTTCCACCATCCTTTGGGAATGAATATGTCTTGGTGGCGGTCAACTATGTCTCAAAGTGGATTGAAGCAATAGCTACGAGGACCCTCTCTCTCTCTTTCTTCTTCTTTTCTCTCTCTTTTTTATAGATGTATGTATATATTGCTCATGCATATTAATTAATACATGTGTTGATGCCTTCTACAGACAATGACTTCTTCAAGCACCTCTTCCTCCCAGACCTCTACTACCTCCGAAGCTGCACTGATGGTCGGTCCCCCTACAGTGACTTGGGCAAATTTTATTGACTTGAATAGAGAGCACACTGAGATAGCTTGTCTGGCCGAGTCTTCAGATTCTGACATTGACACAATGGATTTTGGCCATCTTTCATTGACTGAGGAGGGTTTCCATTTTGATCGGGAACGGGGCTACCACAATGATTACCCCAAGGACCACCACTTAATTGACTTTCTGAAGCATTTCAGTATTAATGGGAAACACGATCAGATAACAGCCCGCCAGATGGAGCGTGCTATTTCTGAAGCATTTCAACTTACCAGGTCTTTTCTTGGCCCCACTAAAATGGGGGTTCAAGGAGGAACCTTTCTTACTGGACTGCTTAGCCATCTGTTTCAAGTATGAACTAGCCGTAGGATGGTTTGCTGATTTGAAGGCTTTTGATGCCCATTCTTTTTGTGAGAATGCTATAGAATTCACAGATTATGTTTTGCATAACTATGCATCAATTCTGATCACTACTGGAATTTATCATAGTGTGTATGCCTCTCGATTTAGGTATCCTATATCATATGGGCTATGCTATGGCATGATGGAGGTCTTTAACCCTGAGTTGAACACATTCTACACTACGGAAGGGGAAACCTCCTTGGATCTATGGAGCTTATTTTAGCTATTGGGCTTGCCCATAGGCGGTGAACCCTATGAACAGGTGTGCCTCCCGGAGCTAGCCAAAGATGAATCAAACAGAGAAGGCAGATACACTTTGGGCTTCTCATATCACTACCTGATGAAAGTCTATCAGGAGCTATTTTTGTCATATCATGAAGGTAGTGACAAGTAGCTGAAGAGAGCTGAGCAGAAGAGGGTCCACATGGCATGTGACTGCAATATTTCTTCAGGGCGAAAAGAAGTATGATGATTTCCCCTCAGTCGAAACCACAGCAAAGTTGAAGAGGCGAGGAAGAAGGAAGATAGACCTCTAGGGTTCTACTTTTAGGGGTCACAAGAGTGGACCCAACCCTATCGACATTGATGCCATGATGCACCATGCTGCATACCTGACCTACTAGCTGTGCGCTTTCACCCTGCCCTATGGTGACGAAAGTGTCATTCGGCCATAAGCTATTTATCCTGCATGTCAGATGGCATGGGGCATCAAGCTGTCTATTTTTCGGGCTATCCTATGCTTAATATATCGGGCCCTCAGAGATATCAGTAGAAGTAGGATCCCAAGAAGCTTGCGGATCATAGGGACACTGCACTTCTTTTGTCACGCCCCGAACCGATAGCAGCGAAACATGTTCGTTTGCTCGGAATGTGGCAGTTAAACAGTCGTGTCAATCAGAACATAGCCATATTATTGGATAAAAATAGAATTTTTATTTCAAATATAAGTTTATTACCCGCCACCTGGGTTTCTATGCTAGTCGTGTTTCGTTCACATCGTTCACATCCCGGTCGACCCGGTTGTGACCCAGCGGTCAACCTTTAGCTTCGTGGATGTCCCAGACACCCGTGAGTTCTGTGTTCATATTTTGGGGGTGTCCGGAGGTGCCAAGTTACATCAATTAATGTGCCAGTGGGTCTTTGGGGGTCTGGGTGACCCCAGGTGGTCTGGGTTTCTATGTTTTCGCTAGATCTAGTCGTCGTGAGTTGGAATGAGTGAGGAGGGCTTCCCCCGCAAGACGTAGGTTTCTCTAGAAAGTGATTTCCCAGTGGGCCAAGCATATGGCCTTGGACTGTGAGTCCAGTCACCCAGCCTAGGGCTGGAGGCTTCTTGGGTTCCCTTTTCAAAGGGATGCTATCTGCGGTCGTAAGCTGCCTCAAAAATTATCGTGCTGTGGTTTTGACCCTAAGTTTAGGGCAGATTGATGGCATGTGCCGTCCTGCACCACGGTCTTGACCCGAGTCTCTTGACTCAAGGACTATCGGGTCTTTAGGTCTAGACAACTGTCCTGCGTTGGTGGCCCCAAGCCACCTGTTACTTTGCATTACTCGCAATGGGTGCGTGCGTGACTTTCGGTGTTCACGTTGGTGACCCATCCACTAGTCGTACCTTTCCTGCGCACATGTACGCAGACCCACTTGGGAGTGGTGGAGAGCGTGGCCCAGAGAGAAGATTTTTAGGCTGATTTCCATTGGGCCCCTCGTCTATGTAGCCTGAGTCTGAGCTGGGGGAAAAACCACCTGGAGGGCCAGACCTAGAGCGCGTGGTCTGTGCGTGCACACGTGATTGGGGGCGTCGCACCCGTGCTGACGAGCGTGACCCCAACAAGTCCTTATTTGTGGTACTTGTACGGTGTCTCAGTTTCTGCCTGTGACATCGCAGGGAGACACCAGAGACGCAGTCTAAGATGTCAGTAGATGCATCTGGCCTTGCTTCTGGTGGACAGGTACTCCCGTCACATAATGTGAGCTTTTCGTGACTCGAGTTCTGTTTCTCATCTGCGAGACATAGTTTTGTGTGCAATCTTCCAGTGTCTTCTCGATGTAGAGGTCTAGGGTTTTCAGTGGGCGTTATCGAGGGTTCTCCTTAAACGTGTAGAGATCATGACAGTGAAGTCGTGATCGTGGTTTCGAACTGTGTGGTCTAGTAGTCGGCCTTCATCTGTGAGGATAGGTCTCTACGATAGAGGTGTCATGATGATTTCCCCTGGTGGCATCGGAAGGGTGGTTCGTGGTCTGGTAGTCCCCTGACCGAGGGATTAGGGTGTTGGTTTTCCATTTCAGTAGGTGTAGTTGTAGAACCGTGGTTTCATCTACTGTCGTGTTTAGAGATTCAAGTACGATTGTTCCCTCCATTGTCGTTGCCGTCATTGTTGCCGTTGCTACTCCTGCTGTTGTTGCTACTTTCCATTACCACCATTGTTTTATGGTTGGGGTTCTGCGGGACCCCTACTGAGCCAGTGATAGGAGACTCACCCCTACTTTTCAAGTGGTACCATTTCAAAGAAAAGCTCAAAGCCAATGTCCTGCTGTGGCTACAGATTAAGGGTGACAAATAGATTCTCATGGGTGACGAATAGAAGACTCAGTTGAAAAATGACTATCTGGGATAACAAATGACAAATAGTGTTGAAGCCAGCATGAGTCAATAGTTATGCAGTGTTGCAGCAAAAGTAAGAGTCAAGGCCACTTAGAAACAATGCAGTAATCATGCATATCTCTCCAGTTCAGTTCAGAAGCTCAAAGATTATCAGCAAAAGTAACCAAATCTCCACAAGGCATGAAGAGAAGTCAACCCCGTGTGAAGGTAAAGTCAACTCCAGTGTAGCACAAGCTCAGCTACGGAGTCAATGTAAGGCTTCAGTCAAATGTCAAACAAGGTTCGAATTTGGACAAAGAAATGGCCAGAAGTGCAAAAATCAAAAGGCAGACTGCACAGCAAGTTATCGCTGACAAATGGCCAGATAAAGGTGAAAAATATCACCTAAGGGTGACAAATAGGTCCCCACTAGTGACAAATAGTTCTGCACGTTGAAGTAGGGCCAAAGAAGAAGAAATCATGTTGATGGAGTCAACGCCAGAGCTGCCCGAAAGGCAGAAATGGAATAGTCAAAGGCGACGGCTTGCAAGGAATAGTGGTGACAAATAGGTGGTCCGCAGTGACAAATGGGCCATAAAGCTAACAAATAGCTCCGCAAGGGCGTAAAATGGGCTGCAAGGCTAGATATGTGAAAAGTGAAGAAGCGGCGTCGACGCCATAAGGCTTTGGAGTCGACGTAGGTATGTTGAGCTAAATTGCTATTCAAAGGCGATGGCTAACGAGCAATAAGAGTGAAAAATAGCTCATTATGGGTGACAAATGGTCGATAGCAGTAACAAATAGCTTGTTAAGGGTGAAAAATGGCTCTTAATTAGTAGTGAAACATGAAGAGTAATCAAGTCTTTTCAATGGAATTAACTGTGCTTGGGTTTCCTAACCCTACCATCTCAAATCTGGAGCTTTCTTAAGCATTGGACGACCCTAATTAACTTCATCCAAGATCAAAAGATGAGATTCATCTTCAGTTCTAATGGCCTTCGATAGATATGGGATCGAGCAGAAGCAACAGCATTTTTTTCTGAAGTCCAGGCCTTGTTGATCAGCAATTCAGGTACTTCAACCAAAGCAGTAGTAGCTCATCAAGTCTCAGTGAAATTCAAGTGAAGCTATGGTTAGTTATCAAGTAGAATCAAATATCGTATGCTAGCATGAACAAGCTAGCAGCACAATCAATCCAGTGGTGGTAGGCCATAAGAAGTCATAGCATGCAAGAAGTCAAGAGTCTTCCGGAGCACATGTCAGCAGTCCAGCAAGGATGTATTACTAGCAGAAGCAGTACTCCTTCAATCAACTTCTCCAAGCAAGCCAAATTCACATGGTTGCAAGCACAACCATAGTAATATTCAAAATAGCCTGCAGGAGTGCAAAATAAATGTTAGCGGTGACAAATGCCTTGCAAGACTGACAAATAGCCTGTAGTGGTAACAAATAGAAGGATTTGTTCCATTCAATTTTGACCATGGGGATCATTTTATTCCGAAGTTGACGTACTTATTGCTTAATTATTTTGATGGACTTTTGCTCATACGTCAAATCCTTTTGAACTTTCAAGTTATCATAACTTATAACATAGCATGGATCCAAAACGTACCTTTTGAGCATTGAGACATGAAATGCATCGTGAACTCTAGCCAAATGAGGAGGCAAAGTTAATCGATACGCCACCTCTCCAACCCTTTCAAGAATTTCAAAAGGCCCAATGAATCTTAGTGTAAGCTTGCATTTGATGCCGAACCTTCGAATACCTCAACCCGGAGAGACCTTGAGAAACACATGGTCGCCTACTTGGAATTCCAGGTCATGCCTTCGATTATCAGCATATGATTTCTATCTATCTTGGGCCATCTTGTGTAATACCCTGGATTCTTTCGGATCTAGATCGAGGGCTTTTGGATCACTTTTGTGGGTCCTGAGTTACGTTTTACGATCTACGTGGGTTTTTCTCTCACACAAGTTACGGAACCCAGTCGTGAGTTTATTGTTGAGTTCATCGACTCGAGGATGCTACAATTACGTTATGCTCTTTTCGAGGATCGTTTAGACTATTTTTAATATTTTTTGAATTAGTAAATTTTTGGGCTAAAAATTAGATTTTTTGAAAATGAGAAAATTCCTAATTTTCTTTTCTTTCTAACCTTTTCTCCTTCCTCTCTCTTCCCTCACATTTCTCACTTTCTCTTCTTCGTTCTCTCGCCTCTCTTCTCCTCTCTCTGTGGGGTGCACGACCGTGGCGAGGTGGGTGAGGCAGGAACGTTGTTGAGTTATCGTGGAGCGTGCTGGAGTGAAGGGTGGAGCGTGGCGTTGGCGCAATCCCTCGGTGGATTCGAAGCTGGCGTGGTTTTATTCGTGTGTCATTTTCGATGTGGTTTAGTCACTTCAGCATGTGAGAACTTCGATGGAGGTAGGGAGATGGATACTCTACTTCTCTTCTACGTTCCCTTGCGATTTGGAGCCAAACGGTGCGCGCATGAGCAAGTTTAATAGCATTTGGGTGGAAGCATGCTTCGGGGGGTGTGAGATGAGGTCACCTTTTCCGGTGACGATTTCTTGCTAGATTAGTTTCATTGGAACCCCTGGCATGTTAGCATTCCATTCCCGCTAGTTTTATTGTGATTGGTTGTCGTTTGGGACTGGTATAAGCCCGAGAACCCATGTGACTCAGTTTGGGTCGATTCAGGGGAAATCACCCATTTCTTGTAATTTATGCATCGGATTTATCCCTTCCGGACTGTGGAAGGTTTATATCGTCATTAGGATTGTTTCCCCTTCATTTTAGGGTGAACGGGGCGTGGAAAGGCTGGGTTTCGGCCAATCGTTTGTTTTTCCCATCGTAACGCCTTCGCGGTCCTTCTAGAGACCGTTTGTGTGCCTTAAGTGGTCCAGTGGCGACCGTTTGGTTTATGTCGGTTCAGGTCTTAACGGTCATCGATAGACCATTTTCATTGGCTTGTGGCCCATTGAAGGACCACTAAGCATTAATTACGGCCGAGGGAGGAAGTCTTTATTCCCTTTAATTTGTCTCCCACCTACCTACTTGGAACTTCATTAATCGATCCAGTGCTAATGAGAACGCATTGGACTAAAATTAAGAAAAGCCAAATAAATTGAGCACGCCTGCCTAGGACCCCCCCTCTCAGCTCCCTCTCTCTCTTTTTCTCTCTCGTCTTGGCCCTCGTATTAGATTTGTCGTTATATGGCATTGACGCATGCATGCACTTTTGTCTCTGGGCGGCATCCCTTTGTCTCAGGGCAGTACGTACGTCCCTACAGCTTTCCTTTGTTCTTCCTAAAGACGTGTTAATTAGCACTCCGAGTTTGACCCGCCCGCCCCGCAGTGCACATCTCCCGATCGAGTTATACGTACATGTGGAGAAATTAATTTCCTTCCGGCGTCAACTCACCGGAAGTCTTGCCTCCATTCACACCGTGATGCCGCCGGTCGGAGACTTTGTGACACCTATACGTCATTCCCAGAGTTTAATATCACGTAATATATATGTACGAGAGCAGTGATCGATGTAACATGTGCAAGCAAAATTAGTCGCACGCGCATCTATCTTTCTTAATCAGACATGGCTCGATCAAATAGAAAGCAGTGCCGATCGAGCAAACATATGTATGTATATAATGCTTCAAGCACCCATCCATATGCATGATCCATGCACTAGCTTGCCACAATATCTTTCGCAATATTAAGCGGTGCGTACGTGCATCAGGACTCGACGACACGTAAATTAATTTGAGCTCTCTAATTACTTCGTATCCCCTCGTATATATAAATATGATGCACATTGCATGATGTATAAGATGATGAAGGTGTCTACAATATTACATACCGTGTATTTTGTTTGAAACTATTGAGACAGTAGCTAGTGGTGCCGGAAAGAACAAGTAAATTCCGTTCTTGACCGTGCGAGCAACCCTCTAATTATTAATTAGCATGATCCCAAAAGCCTTCTAATCAAATGATCTGGAGGCCATATATCAACGTCGGCGGCGGCGGCCTTCCCTCTAATCTTAATTGTGGTGGCGCGTTTTGAGTGTCTCTCGTTCTCAAAATTAGAGGCAGTCAGAATGAACTTTAGCAATAGCTCTGCACAACTCACAAGACTAATCTCCATGTAAGACACATAGTTCTCTGAAGTGAGGTTGATCCTCCTCTCATATGCTTCAACTAGCCAGTGAACTAAGGTCAATGTTCCTTTCTTATGCTTCGACCAGCTAGCAAGGTAAGGTCGGTGCACCTATCATATGCATCAACCTACTAGCATGGCAAGGTCGGTGCATCTTCCATATGCATCGACCTGTTGGCTTATTCAGATAGAATGTTCAGCCAATTATTAAAGCAACATTGACTCCATTGGACAGAGATCTAACATTATAACATTTCAACCACCAGCAATAGCAAAAACACATATTCTAACAACAGAAGTAGACCTTTATTTCTGACAAAATTAACTCAGCTCCCCCTCACTCTGCGCATTATTTCTAAACAAATAGTAGTCATTTTCTCCAAAATGGAGGAACGAAATGAATGGCAAAACATATATTGCTAAAACTCTTTTTGAAGGGCTTAGATATACTTTTTTTTTTCATTTTTCACAATATTTGTGAACATTCTCCTTTGGCGGGTTTCTCTCGCGTGCGTGTGCAGACGGACATGAGACAAACGTGGGTAGTGCATGCATGTGCAGGCGGCGTGCTAGCAGGAGAGCAGAGGCGAGGATCGCAGGCTTCTCACGTCTGGCGTGTGTAGGCAGACGTGGGCGAGAGACTAGACACGGCAGTGTGAGCAACGGCATGGATGTCCTCGCATGCAGCAGGGCAGCCCAACGTTCGCAGGTGAGCCAACAGCAGGACAGCCTTGAGTTCGCAGGCGAGCGTGCAACATGGGCGTCGCCTGCTTCCTACAAAAATTAGGCCCCTCCCCTTCTTCTTCGAACCTCTCCTCCTTCCCCTTTTCTTCTTCTCCTCCTGCTTCTCCTTCTTCTTACTCCTTCCCCTCCTCTCTCTTTCTCCTCTCCCCCCTCACTCTTCGCTGGTCGGTGCCCCTGTTTTGAATAGAGGCTCTACCAGCAGCAGACGCCCCCTTTCTCTTCTCCTCCCTCTTTCTATCTCTTTCTCTCTTCTGCACACACATTCCCTACCTCCTCTTCGCTCTCTCTCTCTCTTCCCTTCCTCTCCTCCACACTACCACCGCACCCCTCTCCTCTCTCTTTTCTCCCTTGTCACTCCACCAACAACCCTCTCTCCCTCTCTTTCTCTCTTCTCATCCCTCTCTCTCCCTCTCAGTTTCTCCTGCTCTGCCCCCTCTACAACCGGTCTCTCCCTCTCCCTCTAGCTCTCTCTTCTCTTCTCCCTCTTCCTCTAGTTCTCTCTTCTCTTCTCCCCCCTCCGTAGCCAGCCTCTCTCTCACTCTTTCTTCTCTTCTCTGTTCTCCCTCTCCCTCTCATTCTCTCTTCTCTGCTTTCCCTCTCCCTCTCCCTCTCATTCTCTCTTCTCTTCTTCCTCCCCCGTCTCTCTCTATTCCTCTTTCTCTCCTCTCTCTACACACCTCTGTTGACCGGCCCCCCTTTTTCACATCCTCTCTCTTCTCACTCCCATCTCTCCCTCTCGCACCTCTTCTCCTCTTCTCCTCTCATTCTCTCTTCTCTTCTCTCTCCGCTCCCCTCCCTCTCTCGTCTGTGCTCTCCCTCTCTATTCTCTCTCTTTGTCTCCCTCTTCTCACACACGCACAAACTGCACTGTTTATTCTATTCTATTCTATTTTTTCTTTTTTCTTTTCTTTTATTAACTCTCCCCTCCACCTCTATCTCTTTCTCTCTTTACATCTCTCTCTACTTTCTCTCCCTCCCCTCTATCCTTCGTCTCTCCAAAGACGGTGCAAGACGGGCGTCCTCGGCTCCGGGATAAGCAGAAGTCAAAAGCTCAAGGAGACGACATCACCCCGACACCACGGTCGCAATCTCTTTGCCCCTCGTCCTCCTCGGTGTTACTTAGGATTTATTTTTATTTAGAACTATAATTTTTATTTTCGCTCATCATGTTGTAAACACTTTCTAGTTCTAATCTGGGTCTCTCTTTGTGTTTTCCACGTTGTTTTGTAGGTCAGCAATCTTCTAACACGAGGCCCACTCTTTCTGGCCGGCCGGAAAGGGTGGAGGTTTAGACTTTTACAACTTAGGGCATGGTGGAGTAGCGCAGTTCCAACCTGTCCGTTCTACAGGTAGTGCAGTCATCTATTCACCATTTTTCATCCCTGTGCGGCTGGTGTTCGACCATTCTACCTCCACTGCACTACTTCATCTCGCATCCCACTCCAGCGACTGCGTGCAATTCATCCACAGCCGCTCAATCGAAGGGCGGTTCCCTTGGTGCCGCACATATTCACAGAGTTAGTCAAAAGGCAAGTATCTCTGCTTCTTTCCAAGGTACGGTGTGCGCTCATCGCGTGTCTAGCACCTTGGTGGTGATCACGTCACAAGTACGTACCTCTATTCCCCTCTCCCCTTACTTCATCCATTTCATTCGCACTTATTTGGTAGAGAGGGATTAGAAGGATATTTTACGCCGATAGGAAGACCCATATTTCCAATCAACAGGTGCGTGAGTGTAGGATAGGATTCTTAGACAGATTTATTCCACTAGTGTTGTCACAATAGATTGGTGTGCAACCTAAGTCTACTTGACAGTCCTGGAGCTGGTGTTTAATCCAGATGACCTGTGTACCATAGCCCCCTGTAGCTACATACTCAGCCTCTGTAGTTGAGAGGGCCACAGAATGTTGTTTCTTAGATGCCCAAGAAACTAAACACCAACCTAAGAATTGACAAAACCCCCTTGTGCTTTTCCTGTCTAATTTGCAACCAGCGTAGTCTACATCAGTGTAAGAGATTAAATCTAGTGTGTGTGATGCAGGAAACCAAAGTCCTAAATTGTGCGTGGCTGAAACATTTCTAAAGATTCTCTTAATAGCTGCAAGATGTAATTCAAGAGGTCTAGACTAAAATCTAGCACACATACCTGCACTGAATTGAATGTCAGGTCTAGAGGCAGTTAAGTATAGTTGAGAGCCAATCATGTTGTGTCTCCTCTGGATTTGATTAGGTGTTTTGATGCTGGCAACAATTTGTGTGTTGATGCTGGCCACTGTCATTTAACATCTTGTAGTTACTCTTAAGTCAGATTGAGTCTCTAGTCATTAACAGGTCGATGCATGCTCATACTGGTGCATTAGAAGGTCGATGCACATTCACACTTTGAGAAAGACAGGTCTGTGCACATGTTAACCCCAAGTCTAAAAGGTCAGCGCATATGCATAAGTGTTGAGGTATAAGGTCGATGCATCCTCCATTTCATTGATCTACCAGGTTGATGCATATATGTCATTGAATCTAGAAGGTCGATGCACATATGTGTTACAGACCAAGAAGGTCGATGCACATATGTCGCTGAGTCTAGAAGGTTGATGCACGTATGCATTGCTCATCTAAAAGGTCGATGCACCTTGTACACAGTATGCATAGTTAGGTCGGTACACATTGAACATAGTACACGCTATTCAGGTCAATGCACCTCATGCACCTTGTTCACAACCTGGGCTATAAGGTCGGTGCACCTTGTACACAGGTTGATGCTAGCAACCTAGCAGTTGGAGAAAGGTCGATGTTAGTGACCTAGCAACTGCAGCTTAAGGTTGATGCATGTTTTCGAAAGGTCGATGCTAGTCTGCTAGCTTCTGCAGCATAAGGTTAGTGCAGTAGAAGTCATCACTATCAAGGTCGATGCACCTTATGCATTCACTATAAGGACAGGTTGATGCACCTTCATTAGGGTCTACCTGTGATACATTAGAGGTCGATGCTTCTATTCAAACATGTTGCATGGGTTAGTTATATAGGCTGATGCATCTCATTTACACATCGATGCTTCTACAGAAATGTATGCATTCATTTAACATGCCTAAATCTGTTGGAACACTTAAGATTGAACTTGTCCTTATGCTTATCATTTGCTTCATAACTAATGCCTCTTTATGTTTTATCTTGACAACCCAAATCCATGTTTGAATACCTGGGTTACATAAAGGCAGACCACATCAATCTCACGTGGAACTTAAGTGAAGTTGATTAAAGGCACGTGATCCAAGGTAGGAAGCTGATCAGAAATCCTGCCACGTGGATCATTTTTTATTCTGCACCTGACACGTGGACTTTTGAAGTGCGTGGGAACGTTTTTTCCACGCGCCCAAATTGAAAGCTCATGGGACCCTTGGACTTGAGCTCTATAAAAGGCAATCTTGCGCCCTAACTCAAGGAACATATTAGAAAAAGAAGAAGATTAGAGCAGATCAGAAGAAGAGGAGAAAAGAGAAAGAGAAAGTGAGAAGTGTCTGAAGAGTTCAAGAGCCCGTTATAGAGAGAAGGAAGAAAAATAGAGTGTCGTGAGAAGGTCTTAGAGAAAAGTAAGATTGAGAGGCTTTGTTCTATCCAGACTTATAGATCATATCCAGAGTCAGATCGCTCCAGTGGAGCTACATTTTTCATATTCTGTCATTATTTTCTTCGTTCTTTAGTTTTTTCTTTTAACTATGTGTAAGCTGTGTATCAACGGAGCAAGCTGTGGTGCTCAACAGTGAGGTGTGATCCTCGGACAGCAAGCTATGTTGCTCAGCATGAAAGCAAGCTGTGTTGCTCAGCGTGAAAGCAAGCTGTAAGGCTCAACTATCTGTAGGGATTTTATGCCCAAAGTTGTGGATCAGCAGACTCAAGCTGTTTGGTAGTAGAAGCCTTGCTCAGTTGAGTAAGGCGTGGACGTAGATCTCAAGCTCAAGATCGAACCACCTAAAAACTGAATTATCTTCTGTGTGATTGCATATCACTTCTACTCTGCGATTAGATGAATGCATAGGATCGCTTGTTGCTAGCATGCGTTTAATTTATCTAATACATTCATCTGTTATATGTGCCTAAGTCTTTCATCCAGTAGGTATATAGAAAGGCGTAGCTGGAAAGATAGGGTAAACCTATCCGGAATGCCACCTCTTGCGTGAGGAGATCTTTGATCAAACCTCCACCGAGTACCAAACCTGGATGACTAACTGATTCCTGAATTTGGATTGTGATAGTTCTTTATACATTGTCGTTACTGAGAATTGTTCTGAAATTCCTTCATTTTTTACTTGCATTGTGATCAATCATTCAATTGTATATAAAAAGGCTCAATCAGAAGGATAGGTTACGCCTATCTGGAAAACTAACCCTTGTGTGAGGAGATTCAAGAATCAAACCTCTGCCAGGTACCATACTGAATTGTTTGATCTTTCTATTTAGAATCCTTAGTTTTTGACTGCCATTTCTTATCAAATCTCCTGATAGTTATCTCATATTGTGTTGGCAGTTCTGTTCTTAGCAGTTCTTCTACTTCTGCATTTATTTTATTTGCTATAGAGAACTATTAAATTTGGGGTAGATTTATTGACCCTACTCTAGATCTGTAGTTTATCCCTTTTCATGCACATCATTGCCCTCTATTTTGGGGGACCTGATGCATACCCTATAGTCAAGAGCAAAGTAATGGTTGATCTCTCGAAGGAGGCCGAGGATGTCTCGATGAAGAAAAGACCAAGCTTTATCAGCTAGGCCTTATCACTAAGTCTGTTGGGTGCACAATAGGATCTAGAGGAGGGGTGAATAGATCCTCTTTGGAAAATATGCCCAAATTAAAGATACAACCAATTCAAACTGAACATTAAATAAGATTATAGATTGCTAAAAATAAAAATAGCTCACAAAACTGATCAAATCTAAATAGAAACTATACTATAGAATGTAGGAATTTAAAGATGACTTGCTGAACCGGTAAAGACACTGATTGATCAGGAGATAGCTAATAAAAAAGACTCAAACAAAAACCAGCTTAGCAATTAACGATTTATACAGAACCTGTATCAAACACATGGCAGAGTGATAGTGCTAAACTAAAATTGATCAGACTAGAAGCAGGAAATGGGATACTGGGACTCGAGGCTGGACATTGGATATTTAACCTGGATACTGAAAATTAGATGTTGGAGGCCTGCCTGGATGAGGTGTGCTGGCCCGTTATTGGAAACTGGAGCTGGAGGTTAGAGACTGAATACAAGAAATTGGACCCTTAGAGCTAGATGCTGGAAGTTGGATATAGGAACTAGATGCTAGAATCTAGAATCTGGATATTGGAACTGGATGCTGGAAGCGGGGTATGGGAGCTGGCTACTGGAAGCTAGATGCTAGAAGCTGTGTACTAGAGCTGGAGGCTGGGGACTAGGAACTGGAGATTGGAAATTGGAGGCTGGAGATTGGAAAATGGAGAATGGTAACTGGAGATTGGGAACTAGAGATTGGAAACTGGGGATTGAAACCCGGACACTTGAGACTGGAGATTGGAAATTGGGGACTGGATGTTGGGAACTGGGGACTAAAATATAGAAATTGGAGACCAAGGACTGAAAATTGGGGACTGGATCTTGGGAACTAGATACTGGGATTGGAAATTGGAAAGTGGAGACTAGAGACTAGAATCTAGAAACTAGAGACTGGATACTAGGAACTGGTAGTTGGAAAGTAGGGACAATGGACGGGAGACCCACCTGGATAAGGCATATTGGTCTATTGTTGGGGACTAGAGATAGACCTACATGAGGCGTGTTGGTCTGTTACTGAGGACTGGTGACTAGACACTGGAGACCTGCCTGAGGAGGCGTGTTGGTTTGAATTGCTGAAAATCTAAAGACCTGCCTTAATGAGGCATATTAGTTTGAATTGTAGGAAAATGGAAGCTGGAAATTTAAGAGTGGAGACTGGGAACTAGAGGCTGGAATTGGGTGCTGGATGCTCGGTACTGTTGGGTCCCTTCCTTGGCTACAACTAGATCTAGAGGGGGGGTGAATAGATCTCTTAAAAATACACCCTCTAAAAACTCATTTGACCAGACATAATTCTGGTTTGAACACATATCGGATACAACAATGGTACTTGGACATATAAGTGCTCGATATAGATTCACAAGGTGTCAAGCTACTCAAGATTGAGAGCTGACGGCCTGAAAGATTGTGAATTGAACAAACAGCAGACAGACAGGTCTGCTGCACTTCTAAGCACTTATCTACTGAACATCTCCCAGGGGTAAATGTGCTTACAGTGATGAGCACACTGGAGCTCACAGAATGTCCCTGGGATAGCAATCAAACATATGAGCATGAGTGTTCACAGAGTAACTCAGAGTGTGTGCAGTGTGTAAGCATATTGAAGGTGAATGAATCATAAGCGCATGAATTCCTGTAAATGGAGATAGAAGAAATGGAAGCAATCACACAAGGACATACCACTACACAAGAGAAGTTTTAAGGTGGTTCGGTTGCAAACCCGCAACCTACGTCCACCCCTAACCAAATCCGGTGAGGCTTTACCACATGCTGCAAACCCACAGCACCACACGGGGACGATGCCCCACACACACACAAGGAGAAAGCTCCTCATGGGGACGAACCAAGATAATTTATTATTTCTCCCCGTTAAATGAATCTCAAAAATATAGTAAGAGATAAAGGAGACACTTTTTAATCTCTAAAAAGTGTCAATGCGAGGTCGGTTTGGGTTTCCCAAATTTGAAAGACAGACAAGCAAATTCATTTGATCTGCCGAATGAAGTTCATGAATATTCACAAAGATATTGCTGTCTTACAAACTATGGCGTATCATGAAAGAGAGAGTCGCATGTTGTTGTGTTGATGTGAGAGAATACAGAAGATATTATGATAGTTTGAAGGATAGAAATACACATACGAATAGGTTAATAGAGAGATATACAAAAACCACAAACACACCACTCTTCCCCGAGTCGGATTCGACCACCTTCTCTGAATCCACCCTAGCGCCCACGGGGCCATTAATGATATCAGAACCGGCATTGGCGCCCCACCCCCCCAAAATCCGGACACGGCAAACGGATCCATCGCTCAGAATTCATGGACCCTACCGATTCAAAGGTCCATGATCGCCCGTTACATTAACGGGATGAAATCAAGACCATCCATCGTGGAATTCTCCTTTTCAACGGACCAACGCTCTGCATATCTTTGTAAAGTCATCGGATGATCCGAAAGTGGACCGACAAAAGTCCGGATGACCGTTAACCACACCACACACCACTACACCAGACGGCGCAGCGATCCGCCGTGCGCTTTTATTGTTCCCTTCGCCTCGGGCCAACTAGCAATTCCTTCTCAAAATATCTTCCGCTTTTGGTACCGGGGAAAAGAGGTGCAGGGGAATACATCGATCGGAGGGTGAACAGAGGGCCACGCCGCCGCATCAGAAAAGGACGAGCGCTCGAATCCCACATGTGGTCCCCAGATGCTGGCTCTGGCGAATCGAGTAACTGATAACGGTCCTCAAAGCGCCTGGCCCTGTACAGCTGGCAGTGACGAAGGCGCCCTTTTTTATGTTATTTTTATAAATCCGCAAGCGCGTTTGGTGACTTCGGTCCATGACGGGGAAGCTCACGGGGAGAGTTTTTTTTGTTAAAAAGAAGGTTGCTCTGAGTTTTGCTGAAATTTTATTACAAAGATTATGAGCGTTCGTAATCGTATGAGTACAAGTTTGGAAATGCGGTTAAAAAAAATAGTTATCATCTGGCACAGATTTTAAGATCAGATTTAAGATTTATCGACTCGATCGTATCAATCGTCTCAATTTTTTATCAAGATGATACTACGTGATATCATCTCGTTCCGTCACGCTCTGTCTTGTAAGATGTCAAGATAAAAGAAAATCTTATACATGTATAATATATGTAAAATAACATAACAAAACTCTTAGCTCAATTGATTAAGTGACTTATGCACTTCGTACGAGACATCATATGTTCGAACATGTAATCGTCATGTTTCGAACTCAAATTGTCCCTGAACCAATGAAACTATTCAACCAACTTACCTACAAAATATTTTATATTTAAAATAAAATATCTGATATATAAAGTGACCCGATTACGTATCACAGATCGATCGTCTCGATCTGTGGCTAGGCGCCCCCCCCCTTGCCTACCGGGGCCCCCCACCGGGGGTGCTGGGGTTTCCGTCCCCTGGGCTACCCCAACCAACCCCCCCCCCCCCCCAACAAAAAAAAGGGGGGGGAGGACTCCACGATTCGAGGCAGGGTCATGGGTAGATTGGGCTCCCCACACTCCTCCAACACCCTCTCTTTCTATGTATGCCTCTATGTCTCTGCCCCCTCTCTTTTCCCTCTATCTCTCTCAATTTTTAATATTATACGCTATAATTTTTTCATGTATCTTATTCTTAATTTGTATATTGGGGATATACATTTTTGGGGCTTTTAAATAGGTGCCAAGGTGTCGCCTAGGCAATGCCTAAGCAGATGCCTTATCATCTAAGCGCTTAGGCTCCCCATGAATGCCTTAGGTTGCCTTGCCGCCTTGACAACTATACTTGGGATTTAGAGGAGACATTTGATTGCTCTTCTATTATGATGGTAGTGGGACGTTATTATCTTTAGGGGTTCTCAAATGATTGATCTCATGGTGGAGAGCAAATATCAACTCTGTTTGAAGCCCTTAAGGCTTCTTTGAGGGGAAAGGTTGTGGGGCTGTAGGCCTGAACCGGTGGTTGGGAGCTTTGGAAAAAGTTTCTGCCGCCATGCTAAACTTGTGTTGTATGTTTCATCCCTTGAGCATAAACCCCAGAAGGTGTCAACTTCCAAGGACAAAACATACATGTGGATAGTTGTGTTAAATTTTGGAGAGTATGCAAGATTATGTTAGTGCATGACACACACACATGGGAGGGGGGAAGGGGGAGAGAGAGAGAGATCCAAGGACGAAACATGCATATGGAGAGTGACATTAAAGTTTGATGACTATGCAAGATGTAGTTAATGCTTGGCACACACCAGAGAAGAGAGAGAGAGATGCACTTTACTGGTGGTCATTGGATTTGCAGTCGTTGGGGAGAGAGGGATGGTCCAAAAGGAAAACCGCAAGCTGAGGGAGGGAGGGAGAGAATGCCAGGGCAGGGGTGCTAGAAGCTGCATGTCGGAGATCGTCATCTTGGGGGTGAACCATCACTGACGATGATTGCTGCTAGATTTGATTATAGTCGAGCTCGTCAAGGTTTCCGTGGGTCGTGGCTAGGGTTAGGAGAAGGTGGATCAAAGGTGGGCGAGTGGGATTGGGGGTGGGGGCAAAACAATCGAGGCTTTGGGCATTTTATATTCAGTTAAATGGGCCAGGACCACGGGACTATGGTAGATTACTAACAAGTGAGTGAATCAGCTCGATGACGCTATCTTTTTATATGTAGACTATTCTTCTTTTTGAGGTCACTAGGGGGACACAGAGGTGATCACATCCTATGGATGCACATTTTGTACTGGGATATTTTGAGTGTTTACTTTTTGCACTTGTAAATCCCCTTTTTATTTTATATATACGGTGGTACCATTCACTTTAAAAAAAAAAGGGCTAGGTTAAGTCAAGGATGGCAGTGTCGGTTTCGGACTCGGTTTCGGCCGGGTCCGAAACCGATACGAGTCGGTATCGGTATCGGGGGCGCGGTCGCGGAGACCGCGGCGCTCGACGGCGAGCAGGCGAAGCGACTGCTGCTCGTCGGGATCGGCACCTACCTCTGGCGGATGCGACCGCAGGTGCGACAACCGCTGGATTTTGACCGAGAGGAGCGCTGAAGCGCATGGCTCTCTACCCACTGCTCACGACCGAAACGTTCGACCCGGACGCCGTCTGGGCCTTCGCCAAAGCGCGCGGGGCCAAGGAGCCGAACGGCACGTCCGGATGGACGCTGCGCTACTTCAAGGCCCTGAAGGCGGACGCGGCCACGCTTGGCAT
>JANBPO010003772.1:7377852-7648848 GCA_024336825.1 Amorphophallus titanum
CCGTGCCACGGCATCCTACGGTGCCCAGCTGGCTGGTCGCCCAATGGGCCCTGGCGACGGGCAACCCCTCCAACGGCAACGGCGGGCAATCGTCCGTCTGGGTCTCGACCGGCAACCCTGGTGGCATTGCTGTCTTCCCGGACGGCAGCACCTGGGGCCTGACCTTCACCCCGGAAACCGCCGCGAGGGCGCAAGTCACGCACATGGCCCGGTACCTCGACCTGCCGGGTGTGCCCGCCGCATGGATCGCCACCGACGCGCGATGGAACGTGCCGGAGATGATCGCGATGGTCGGTGACGTGACCAACGTCCAGGACCTTGGTGGCGGGCGCTGGGCCACCAATGACGACTATGCCGATGGGCTGATCGGTCGCTACACCAAGTACTTCGGCGCGCCGGGCAAGGCGGCCGAAACCACCACACCATCAACGACAGGAGACACCGCTGTGGCACTCAAAGCATATCGATTCGTCGGGCTCGACAAGGATGTCTGGCTCCCGGATGACATCACCGTCAAGATCGACATTGTCCCGTCCAGCGTGACGAATGTCCGTTCCAATCAGCGATTCACCGCGCAGACGCTTAGCACGTATCACGAAACGGCTAACTACGCGACCGGCGCCAATGCCACCTCGGAACGGAACTACCTCCACGGCGGTGCTGGCGGGTCCTACGTTGGCTACAACTTCGCGGTCGATGACAAGCAGATCATCCAGTTGACGCCACTGAACGAGACCACGTGGGCCGCTGGCGAGGCGTATTACAACAACATCGCATGGGCGGTTGAGCAGTGTGTCGGTGGCGGACTGAACCTCGACAAGGCGCGACGCAATGCCGCAGCCCTGCACGGTGGCCTCGCCGCTGCCCAAGGCTGGAACACCGACGATGCCATTGTGCAGCACAACAAATTTTGGGGGAAAGACTGCCCTCAGATCATCCGCCGCGAGGGACGATGGCCCGCCATGCAGGCGCAGTTCCGAGCGTTCGCTGCAGCGGCCACGGCGGCCGCCGGCGGCAACGCGGAGACACCCACCGAACCAACGACGCCGACCGTCAAGCCTGTGCCGATCACCGGCCTTCCGATCGACAGCAACCCGGCAACCAGCACGCCATACATCAGTGCCAATGGCACCGTCTTCATCTACGTGAACGACATCGTCGAAGCAACGGAGGACACGCACCGCTACCAGTACGCCGATACCAAGTCGGCCACGATTGGCGATGTCATCACAACCCGGTTAAGATTAGGGGTCGGGTGGGCCACCTCGGGTAGGCCACCCGCCCCTAACCTACTCTGTTATCAAACTCGCCCTAAATGTTGCTTAGAAAGCAAAATCGGCCTTATATCTTATGAAAAAAGTGCAGACAAAGCCCTTACAACTGCTAAGCATAGATGAACAAAAAGGAAAAGTGAGCAAAATTCCTTCCTGTATGAAAGCCCATGTATAATGCCAGTGCTAAGATCCATATTTACATCAAGTGCGTTCAAAATCTTGTAGCATGACACAAATAGCCTGTCTAAACCCAAATAAACTGAAGAGCTTGACATTTGTACCCTCAACTCCTTTTCCTGCGGCAAGTTAATCCATCAGCTTTTGAGACAAGATCATCCTTCTCATTATTTAGTCTACATTTGTACTTTTATTCTTTCTGGATCTGAATATTCTTGCATTGCAGTCTCTCCAAACATTTCATAGGGCACTGCTAGATCTTCGTGCAAATCCACTGTGGCTTTTGGTCCAAACTTGTTCATCATCTCCTCCAAGGATAAAAGGTGACCATGGTGCACCTATATCCACCTTAAGAGGTTGAGGCACAGTGGCCCAAGGGGTTTTAAGTAGTGGTCAGTGGGGTGGGGTTAAGTCTAGAGAGATCTTCCATGTCCATCATTGACCTCAATACTTGGCCTCCAATCTGTAAAATCTCTTTTTTCTGACTTGTTTCTCCAAGAAAAATTCTATACTTATCTTTGTTGTGGAATGAAAACTGATATGTGAAGGGTGGTATACAGAAGTCCTTTCAGAGAACAAAAGATCACAGCTGTTCGTTCGTTGTATGTGTGATAGATCTAGCCATCCAGCAGATAGAGGGAGAAAGAACATTGCAAAACAAAGGAAGTACAAATGTTGCTAGGGAAATCTGGCACAACTCTATAATTGTAGAATTCCTTGTGTCTTCTTCTAGCACAGTTTTATTTTTGATGGATTATACGAACATAAAGGCACAATCAGCTAAAGCGGGACATGCCGTATATTCACACTAAGTCGGGCACAATTTGCATATCTACATGATTGTTAGAAGTCATTATGTCATATTGACTACACAATAACTTCAACTTAGTTTGGCATGTGTCAACCCTTACCAAAGAATAGATGCTTGTGGGCAGATGAGGAAACCCTATTCTTGGTAAAAAGATCGTAGGTAATTAAACCCAAGGTCAGGGAAATAACCCCATCGGGCACTGCTTGCCAAATGTTCATAACCACAATTCTGTTGAAATAAAGTTCTACTGAAGAGATGTTTAAAATACGTATTATCTGGAAAATGTCAAACATAAGCTGAAGTGCTGAACACTCACAAATAATGAGAAGTACCCACGATTGTTTTATAGGCATGTCTCATCTTCTTGTTTGTGTCAAGGTGCTAGGTAACCTTGCAGTCTAGTCCATCTGCCTTGACAAGTTTGGGGAGCCCCACTTAAATTTAGCCTTAGCCAGCTCTTGGTTCCATTTCTGAATTTCTGATTGCCAACCACTCTGGTCGATCTCCACTACTGAAAAATTGATCACCTCCGTAAAAAATAGTCAAATAGAAATTGTGGAAACAATGACAAGAGGGGCTATAAAGGCTAGAAGAATCACCAAGGCTGGAAGTAGAAAGCAAACTTCCTGTTTACCTTATAGGTCCTTGGTGACGCTCATTCTTAAACATTCCAGAATGGAAATCAGAAATGAGAAGATTAGCCTTTATATAGCTATTCATGCCAACATTTCAAAAAGGTGTGAGTTTACTCTAGAAATGAGTCCTCTCCCACAAAAAGAACAATCCACTAGAACACAAGTACTCACTTAACAATGGAAAAAGTTGATAGCATTGAACAAAATAAAGAAGTCATTCAGGGACAAATGGCATAAGCTGAGGGGGAGTACAAAATTTAGGGAGAGCATCATCCAAAATTAGAAAGTTCTAGAAGAACCTTAGGCAGCACTGTTGTGGATGATGTCTAACTATGAATCATTGGGATAAGATCTTCAAATCTTGATGAAAATAAGCACATGATGGAGTTAATGTTAAAGCCAAAATGGTGTCCCAACATATTTAACTTTACATCTTTTTATGGGTCAAATAGGTACAGAATGGAAAAATAGTCGATTAAAGAAGAGTACGTCGACTCAATATACTCAATGAGTCGATGCAACTGAAGAAGTAATCCTTGACTTTAGCGTAGCAAATATGAAGGATGAGTCGACGCAGAGTTTCATGGCGTCGAAGCAATAGAATAAAAGAAGAGCAAATATGACGGTTGAGTCGACGCATGGTTCCAAAGAGTCGACGTAGAAGAAGAAGAAGAAGAGAAAATCCAGAGGAGCTGCTCTCCAAGCCATGAGAAGGTTGAGTCAACGCAACAAGCTTATGGTGTCGATGCAATAGAAGTAGACAACAACATTAATAGTAGTAAGGCAAATGAAAGTTGGGTTAACACAATGGAGTTATTGTGTCAACAGATCAAAGCCTTCCAGCTGGTTCTCAGGCAACAAGAGGATTGGGTCGACACAATGAGGGCATGAAGTCAATGCAACCATGCAATTTACCTAGTGCTCATCTAGCAACAAGAATGATGAGTCAACGCAGTAGGACCAGCGTGTCGACACACCTTATATGACGAGATTCTAAGTGGCTAGTCCCAACTCTGGCACACAAACTAAGACACCCAATCATTGGGAGGTTGGTGTACGAGGAGTCCACAGTCTAGAAGGTACTTTTTGGAGGGAAACTATTCCGCACTACAACCAACCCGATCTGGTAGGCCCCAAGGGAATATCCTCTACCTCAAGAGAAATAATAGGGGATCTAGATCGAAGAGATCACAGAGAGGAGAACGAAGAGGGAGCTATAAAAGGGGATATGAAAGCAGAAAAAGAGAACATTGTAGAAGAATTTTAAGAGACTAGAGAAAGAGTGAGAGCTTGATCAGAGAGAGAAAAGAGAGAAGAGAAGAGAAGATCGAGGAGTCCCCTTCTAGAGAAAGATTAGAATTCCAGATCAGAGATCGATAAGCGAGAAAGAGTGAGAGCAGCCAAGGAGGAATCACATCATTTAACAGTTTGTGAAGCTGTCACTTATGAGATATGTAAATAGAAGATTAACATCATATACGACTGATTTCTAATCGGAAAATAGAATGGGATTTAATAGAATAATGCACAATACCTGGACTTTTAACTATCCAATAAATCCTATAGGCATGGCTTGAGAAAATCTCAGGAGAGGACACGAGATGCTCTTCTGGTATGTCGATCTTTATGGGGGAAAAAATTATATCTTCAGGTTATAGTGCACAGTCTGCAGATGATTTTGATGATTTGGCGAACAAGGAGTTAATCAGAAAATGTAATATTTTCAGTGCCAACAACATTGTCGATAAGGTCGACCAATAAGGAAGTATGTGGAGGTAATTTTGTGACAAGGAGGTGAAAGTGATGTTTTGAATCAGCCCAAGAAAAGAAGCAAGGCCATAGAGGGCGAGCCTTTCGATGGACTTGTTGGGTTGGGGGGTGGTTTGGTTCCTAGAGGGCACGATGGTTAGAGGCAATATAAAGTGAATGTTTTTGGCTTTTGGGGTTGGGTTGAGTGATACCATCAGGTGTCCTCATGTATGGAGGGGCTTTTGTTGCATGCCTCTCCTATACTTGTGCATCTTTCTCTTTTTCCACTTTAATACAATTTGTGGTACTATCCACTTCCCCCCAAAAAGGATGGTTAGAGGCGATGAAGTGGAATACCACAAGATTTAGATCTATGATATGAGGGTATATTTTTTTTCTGTGAGAGGATGGGTTTTTTGGTTTGGAGCTGTGTTTTCCAGTTTTTAGTGGTTTGTGTGTAATGCTCTTTACTGTGTTCTAGGTGATAATCTTGAGAGAGATTTAGGAAAGTTTGTTTATGTGCTGATACTTTTTTTGACTTACAAATTAAACAGTAGCACCTACTGGCACCGGGCTTAGTAAAAATAGGCTTTGATGGTTTCATCACATGTGCTAGTTTGTCGAAGTTTGGGGCCTGTTGGAACATCTGATCAAATTCAAATGGAGGAAGGCAAAAGAACTTGGGAAAGGCCTAGAATGAGATGGTTGGACATAGTAAGAAAGGGCTTCCGTAGATTTGACTATAAATATGGCTTTGGTCAGATTAAAATGGCAAGACAGGACCATATAGACTTTAGATAACTGGGATGAGGCTATGGTGATGTTAATGGTCATATCTCAAAATATTATGTCATAGAAAAAATTGCTGGCCCAGAGATTGCATGTCTCCATTTTGGACTTCTAATCAAATTTCAAGTCATAGTGTCTTTTAGCTGTTATGCAGCCTTCTCTAATCCATCCACTCTGAGCAAGGTAATGTTTGGACATCTTTGACTGCTTTTGATGTTTAATTTTAAACGTGTTTTCTTTTGACTTGTTTACTGATATTTACTGTGACTCAGTTAGATGCATGTAATTAATTCTTGTAACCTTTCACTACACTTTGTATAAGATATTTAGCTAACCAAGAAGAGAATTTCCGCAGGGGTTGGATCAAATAAAAGTGGAGAGAATAATTTTGTAAAATTAGGTGAAGACCTCTGCCCCCACAGGGGTTAAAAAAATCACCAACCCCCAGGTATTGGCCCTTCCTTTTATGATCATAGCTATTTTGTAGATATTGCACTTGCCTAGGGCTGATTGGGTTGTTGTTTTCGTGTTCTATAGTCTTCTGTGGGTTTATAGTACTCACCACACGAGGCCCTTCCCCTCTGGCTGGCCAGAAGGGAGGGAGGTTCAAGTTCTCATGTCTTACTATCTCGGTGTTAATTGCGATCACCTTCAGACCATTTACTGGATTAGCGGCCATCAGAGGACCGTCTTTTCTTGGCAGCGGCCTTTTGAGAGACCGTCTTCAGTTCTGTGCCGGGATTCTTCCAAGCTCTCAGTTGCGGTCACTCAGCGACCGTCCTATTCTATTAGCAGCCATCTGGACGACCATCTTATTTCCTACACCCGGATTTCTTTCCCGCTCGCGAGTGTGCCGTCTTCCATCTTTTTTCCAAGGTACGTCTTGTGGTTCTCTCTACATCACATACCTTGGTGGCGATCACAATCTTTACTTCTGGGTTTATCACCTCTTTTAGTCTTTTATTGCTTTCCTTTTGATCCTTCTACGCTTACGGCGTGTGTTTTCTATTATTTAGTTTTGCACTCTTTTTCCATGCCCATGGCGTGTGGTTTGGCATAGTATACTTTCTGTTTCCATATTTCCATCTGAGGTGATAGACTCATGCTTATTTGATCCATCTTCATTGCTTGTGTGGAGAGTTGGCACATCCACATATCTACAGAGGTGTGATAGTTTTGTGGTATTAGAGCCTAGATTTTCTTAAGTCCCTAGGTTTCTAGAAGTGTCAATAGAACCATGACCTTGGTAAAGTCTAAGGATCCAACCCAGTGAGATGGGGTAGAGACTCGAGTTAAGCTAACTAATAAATTCTAAAATGCAGTTTCGATAGGTCGTTCCTAATTAACTTTCCTATGCTGTAGGACTTCTTTACGATGGTAGTGGAGCGCGTGCAGTGGCGAGACATACAATGTACGGTGTAGGGCTTGACTTAGGCCCTACATCAAGTAGCGCAAGGAGCAGCGCATCATGGAGTCGGTGATCTTCACCAAAACTTTCGAGGCTTGAGTCCCCCACGTTTTGGTGGCTCTGCAGATCCTGACAAGGCAGAACATTGGCTGAAGGAGATGGATCGGATCTTCTGCGTTATGCAGTGTAGTGATTAGGAGCGAGTCCTCTTGGCAACATTCCAGCTAAAATGTGATCTACGTGCTTGGTAGGAAGCCATGGAAACCACGCTCGGTAATAGGCATGCGACATGGGATGAATTTAAGAAGCACTTTAACAGTAAGAATTTCTTAGACCGCGTACAGGAGAAGAAGGCGACAGAGTTTGCTGCTCTGTGTTGACACCCATTTTATGACCAATGAGTTGGGTCATCTCCTTATCTATTTTTATGATGTCCCAGGTTATTCGCCGATTACTGGGTCATTTCTAGTCATTCTTTGGGCTTATTTTATGGGTCGCTCTCCCTGGTTGGACCTTAGTTCCTTTCTATTTCTCGTCATGTTGGCTCTGCGTTCTTGCTTGGAGCAAGGGAAGTCACACTCTGGTTTGAGTGTGGGGTGGACGTAGATCTGCTTGGCAGATCGAACCACCTAAAAATCCTATGTGTACTATGGTGTGATTGTGTGATTGCTTGTCTGTTTTCGATCAACACTCACGAGTGAGCATGTTACACGAGATTCCTGCTGGTATATCTATAGGTGTATTCATACACCTTGCGTGAGGAGAGCTCTTCAGCTTAGATCTCCGCTCTATACTGGTCTGTTGATTGGTTCACTATGAAAGCATTCTGCTGAGTCTAGCATATCAACTATTACATTGCCACTTTCTCTAAGTGGTCGATTGTATCTCTGTGTGGAGAGTATATTATCTTGTTCAATCTGTCTGTTGCCTTGAAGGTCCTCTAACTGCTTGATATATTGCGAGTAGTCTCTCTGTTCGTGGTTCATTAGAATTAGTTTTACTGCACTTTGTCACTACGCGCTTATTAAGCCACTATTCCTTACGACTCTATAGTTGTGTGTGGCTTGAATTCTGTAATCAAATTGTCTGAACCTGCTTCCACTACATTTCCATTTTGTGGGTCGTGTGTGTGTACAAAATTATTTTTTTAATGGATCTATTCATCCCCCCTTTTGGATCCTGTCCATTATTCCAACTATCGGTATCAACGTTCTCATCCTAACACGCCTTCCTGCACCTCTGTCGTAAGAACGCTACGATCATGCAGCACTCCCGAACCATGGGTGTGTAGCCCGCTGCATTCTGATCTAGAGATGGATAGATGGCTCCAACGGATTGATGACATCGAGGACAAGGTATGCTACCTAGACAATGTCCTCCTCGCCACCAAGAATCGGGGCCTCATCGACGAGGACTGAGACTTCCATGCTTCCTTTTCCAAGGAGATCATGGAAGCCCCAATTCCGCCCAAGCTGCAGTTGTCGTCGTTCACCCTATACGATGTCACCTCAGACCCAGCCGACCACATGCACAGCTTTGAGTCCCATCTAGTCTTCCACTGACCCTCGGACACTGTAAAGTGCATGGCGTTCATTACAACTTTTCAGGCGAACGCTCGGGCCTGGTTCGAATCCCTGCCAGCCAAGACCATCTCCTCCTTCCAATAGCTCAAGACGCTATTCAAGGAGAATTTCATAGGCTGCCAAAAGGTAGCCAAGTCGGTGGTAACCCTACTCGCCCTCAGGCAGGGGTGAGAAGAGACATTGTGGGACTTCGTCTCCAGCTTTCAGACAGAGGTGCTTCGGATCCCACACCTTGATATCAGCATCGCCACCACCGCACTCACCCAGGTAACACAGGACAATAGCCTTCGATGTGCCCTCAGAGTCAAAGCCCCGGCGACCCTCACCGACCTCCTCGCCTTGGCCCACAAGCACGCCCACTGCGAGGAGAACACCACGACCCTAAGCCACGCGGTCAAAACTGAAAGCTCTGACCAAAAAATATGCGCCAACTCACCCCATGAAGGGCGGAGCAACTGAGTGCGACGGGACCGAGATTGCCATGATCGCCCAGACAAGGAGAGGGGAAACTACCATAACTACATGCCCCTGGCAGCTCCTCCCGACCAAATTCTGATGGAAATCCGTGAGGTGCCATTCCTCAAGTGGCCTCCCCGGATGAAGTCGGATCCAAGCTCGAGGAGCAAGAAGAGGTACTGCCTCTTCCATCGCAACCACGACCACGACACCGCGGAGTGCATCAACTTGAGGGATGCCATCGAGGACCTCGTTCGGCTAGGACTCCTTGAAAAATACGTCGCCAAGGCCGTGGAGAAGCGACAATGGACTCCCCCATCGATCGACAACTGACCCAATGGCAAGGAGATCATGGTGATCTCCAGGGGGCCGGCCTCGGGATGGGATAGAGCGACCAGACGGCGACGGTATGCGTCAGCTATCAACACCGTGGAGCAAGGCGATAGTCCCCAGCGAGAAGTTGCCACCTAGGAACACCAGAAAGATCCCATCATCTTCTCAGATGATGACTTAAAGGGTGTAACCACTCCCCATTCTGACGCGTTGGTGGTCTCGGCCACCATCAACCAATATACCATGCGCCGCATTTTAGTTGATGATGGAAGCAGACCCGACGTTATCTCGTACCACGGCTTAGTGCTTATGGGTGTGGACTTGTCCCTAATCACACCGTTACACACACCGTTGTATGGCTTCTCCGGCACTATTGTTCACCCAGAGGGGCATATCTCACTGCCAATCACATTTAGGACTGCGCCAAAGGATGTGACCTTCTTATAAGACTTCACGATCGTCCGCTTAATGACCGGGTACAATGCCATCATAAGGCGAGGAATCCTCGGCACCCTTCAGGGTGTCCCCTCCTCGTATCACCAAAAGCTCAAGTTTCCCACACCTCAAGGGTTAGGGGAGGTGCGAGGAGATCAGAGAGAGTCCAGAGGATGCTACCTCATCCCGACACATGACCGACAGTCCGAGAAAATGTCACCCGAAAAGAAGGCCAGGATAGAAGATCCAAGTCTGAGCACGAGCACCCCAGTGGAAGACCTATATCTCATCTGGGTGGGAGAAGATTCGAGCAGAACCCTAAGGATTGGGGCCACCCTGTCTGAGCAAGATAAGGAAGCCCATGTGAGATTCCTCACAGTCAACCTGGACATATTTGCTTGGTCCGAGGATGAGCTCCCCAAAATCTCACCAGAGATCATTACGCACCAACTAAGGTTGGATCCAAACTGCCACTCAGTCCAGCAGCACTGGAGACGCTGTAACCCCGAGCGACAGGCCATCATTAGGGAACAAGTGAGCGAGAAGTTACGCTCGGGGCTACTCTGCCCAACCCAGTACCCAGACTGGGTAGCGAATGTAGTCCTTGTTCCTAAAAGCAATGGGAAGTGGCAAATGTGCGTGGATTATATCGACCTTAAGAAAGCTATGTCGAAAGACAGCTTCCCCATGCACGAATCGACCAACTGGTCGATGCCACGACCGGACACGAAATGTTGAGCTTCTTAGATGCCTACTCTGGGTATCACCAGATCAGCATGCATGAACCTGACCAAGATAAAACAGTGTTCGTCACCGACCATGGCTTGTACTGCTACATACGCATGCCGTTCGGGTTAAAAAATGTGGGAGCAACCTACCAACATCTAGTCAATCACATGTTTGACTCACAAATCGGCCGCAACATGGAGGTCTACATCGACGACATGCTTGTCAAAAGCCTCCGAGCATTCGAGCACTTGAAAGACTTGGTGGAAACATTCGCGATGCTCAGGAGGTACGACATGAAGCTCAACCCCAACAAGTGCACGTTCGGTGTGAAGTCAGGCAAGTTCCTCGATTTCCTTGTTACCCACAGAGTGATAGAGGCTAACCCCGATCAATTCTGAGTGGTACTGGAGATGAAGCGACCTGCACGAGTAAGGGACGTACAGTGCCTCACCGACCGCATTGCCACCTTGGCCAAGTTCCTGTCCCGAGCAGTCAAAAGATGTCTTCCCTTCTTCTGACTCATCAAATAAGCTAATAAAGCACCAGAGAAGAAAGGACAGATCGAATGGGACCAGGAATGTGAGCAGGCGTTCCGAGAGCTGAAACACTATCTAGTGACTCCCCCCGTGCTTTCCAAGCCACAAACGGGAGAACAACTACTCCTGTACCTGTCAATGACGCCGAGCACGATGAGTGCTGTGCTTGCTTGGGAAGAAGAAGGCATCATGAATCCCATCGACTACGTGAGCTGGGCATTGTAGGGGCTGAAGTTTCGATAGTCACGGGCTGAGAGGTTCACCTTGGCCCTAATCACCGCCACTCGCAAACTGCGCCCATATTTCCTAGCTCACCCAATCACCGTCCTCACTGATCAACCCCTGTGCCAGATCCTCCAGAATCCTGATGCATCCAGACGGTTGGTTAAGTGGGCAATCGAGTTGGGCTAGTTTGACATCAAGTTCCACCCAAGGACCATGATTAAGGCCCAGGCCCTCGCAGACTTCGTGGCGGAATGTAGCATACCTGCTGAGGACATGCCCGAGCAGTCCTTAGGCCCAACATGGAAACTTTAAGTTGACAGATCATCCTACGCAGCAAGTAGCGGAGTGAGATTGGTCCTATTGTCACCAGAGGGGATAGAACTACAATACGCCCTCCGCTTCAATTTCCCGACCACGAATAACATGGCCGAATATGAAGTGCTCCTCTTAGGGCTTCAAATGGCAAAACATCTGGGGCCAACCAGTGTGCGAGCATACAATGACTCCATGCTCGTCGTCAGCCAAGTCAAGGGAGAATTCGAAGCACGTGAAGCATCCATGATCAAGTATCCAGAGAAGGCCAAGGTTGCGATGGGAGAATTCTCTCACTTCGAGATGGTCCACATTCCCAGGGAGGAGAATGTTCGAGTAGATGCTCTCTCCCGGCTGGCATCAATGATCGTTGTCTCCAACTCGAGATCCATATTGATTGAGGAGTTATCAACGCCAAGCATAGAAGAGCCAACACCTTAGGTACATGCCATCGATTATGAACCCTCATGGATGGAACGCCTCCTGGATTTCCTACTACGACAACAACTCCCAAGAGACCGCGATGAGGCCCGACGCACGCGAGCATGAGCGGTACACTTCACAGTGGTCGACAACCATCTGTACCATCGATCCCTCTCGACTTCACTATTAAATTGCTTGTTCCCCATGGAAGCCAAGCAAGCCATTCAAGAGGTCCACGAAGGACTCTGCAAAAGTCATGTGGGTGGGCGAGCACTCACACGGACTTTAATCCAACAGGGATAGGCCCACCCTGCAACAAGACTGCCTCGAGTATGCCCAGAGGTGTCCTCAATGCCAGAAGTTCTCCAACTTGCACCACCAACCAGCCATGCAGCTATGCACCTTGATGGAGCCTTGACCATTTGCCCGGTGGGGGATAGACATATTGGGTCTGTTCCCTAAAGCTCAAGGGAGGAAGAAGTTCCTCATGGTCGTCATTAACTACTTCACCAAATGGGTCGAGGCAGAACAATCAGAAAAAATCACGAGTGAAGCAACTTGAAATTTGTGTTGTAAAGTATCATCTGTCGGTTCGGGATCCCACGAGTTCTCACAACCGATAATGGTCAGCAATTTGTAAGCACTGCCTTCTAGGAAAAATGCTCGGAACTGGGGATCTAGAACCACTATACTTTAGTGGGACATCCTCAGGCCAATGGGCTGGTGGAAAACACTAACAGGATGCTCCTCCACGGCATCAAGACTCGACTGGAGAAGGCAGGAGACCCATGGGTGGATTCCATCCCGAGCGTCCTATGGGTACACCGGACTACTGCCAGAGCTGCCACTAGCGAAACACCCTTCCACCTCACGTACGAAGTAGAGGCAGTGGTTCCAGTGAAAATTTCTAACCCGTCACTATGGGTGGTACATTTTGATGAGGCCAGAAATAGCCAAGCAATGCGAGAGACCTTGGGCCTACTCGAGGAAGATAGAGCACGTGCTCAAGTGAGACCTGTAGCTTACCAACAGAAGCTGGCCCAATACTACAATGCTCGCGTGAAAGAATGACACTTCCTCCCTGGGGACCTGGTTCTACTACGGGCAACTGTGGCGGACCCTAGGGCTGGCATGGGAAAACTTACACCCAATTGGGAAGGCCCATACCAGGTAGCCAAAGTACTTGGAAAAGGGGCATATAGGCTAGCAATGCTAGGGGGGCATGAGGTGCCTAGGACGTGGAATGCTATAAATCTCAGAAAGTTTTATCAATGAAGCCCTTCATCAAGAAGCCCAGTGAAGCGTCACCAGCCGTATCCGACTAAGGTAACCTACGGGTTACCTAGAGGAGAGCACCACTCCCCTTGAAAATGAGAAGATAGCCTACGAGCTCCCTAGAGGTGAGCACTGCTCCCCTTGAAAATGAAGGTGGCTCACGAGCCCCCTAGAGGCGAGCATTGCTCCCCTTGAAAATGAGAAGGTAGCCTACGATCTCCCTAGAGGTGAGCACTACTCCCCTTGAAAATAAAGGTGCCTCACGAGCCTAGTAAAGGTGAGCACCGCTCCCCTTGAAAATGAGAAGGTAACCTACGATATCCCTAGAGGTGAGCACCGCTCCCCTTGAAAATGAAGGTGGCTCACAAGCCCCCTAGAGGCGAGCACTGCTCCCCTTGAAAATGAGAAGGTAACCTATGGGTTCCCTAGAGGTGAGCACCGCTCCCCTTAAAAGTGAGAAGGTAGCTCACGAGCTCCCTAGAGGCAAGCACTACTCCCCTTGAAAATGAAAAGATAGCTTACGAGGCCCCTAGAGGCGAGCGTCGCTCCCCTTGAAAACGAGAAGGTAACCTACGGGTTCCCTAGAGGAGGGCACCACCCCCTAGGAAATAAGAAGGTAGCTGACGGGTTCCCTAGAGGTGAGCATGGTTCCCCTTGAAAACCATGGTGACTCTAAAGTCTCCAAGAGGTGGTCACCCATACCCCCTCGAAAACGATGGCAGCGGTCAAGAAACCTAAAGGAAGACACAATTCCAGCATGGACTCAGTAAGAGAAGTGTACACACATAAAATTAAAGGCAGCGGCACTCTCCACTCTCACATGCACACCACGCAGAGGTCTCCTATCAAGATGTACACATTGACATGGACTCGAACTAGAAGATTTTATTTCTTCAGCCAAAATACAAACTGCCAAGCTCCAAAAAGCTGTTCTCTATGCCCGATATACAAGCATGCGAAAAAATAAGACCAGCCAAAGCTACGGTGGCATGATGATCGATCCAGTCCCCAACACCTCATCTGTCTGGCACCGCCTCTGTTAGGTCACCTGCCAGCGAACATGGAGGCAGTTTCTGTGGGTAGCCATCCCTCGATCCATCTATTCCAAGGAAGGGGACCAGATGGAGAATTGGAACGTGAAGAGGCCTGCACTAGGAGAGGGGCTGGATCCTCCCCACTTGAAGCCACGACCCTAGAGAGATCAAGTGCTAGGGGGCAGAGGAGCAGTGAGGCCAACGCCGGCTAGCCAACTAGCCATGCCTACAAATTGGCATGCAAGGCCGACTACCCCATTCACTGTCATCTACGGGTAAAAGATGCTTCCTCCAGATTAGGGGAGGCGCCTCGTCATACACCTGCAAACCAAGTTGATGGGAAAATAGCCACATGCCATAAGAACGAAGAGAAGATGAAAAAGAGAAAGCTTTGTTCATAAACAGAAGGGAGGGATTACAAAGGGATGTCTCATCCCCTTAAGGATGGAACGTGTCTGGCTCAAGGAGCTGGATCCCCTGGCCAGAATACAGGCAATTGACCTTCTCCAAGGCCTCCTGCCAGCCATCTAGGTACCCAAGCTTATATTGCTCGGAAGTAGCACCTCCATTCTCTCCTGGCGCCGACCATTGTGGCCAGGGCGCCTGCAACGGCTCCCTCCGAAGATGCAGGTGCTGGCGCGGGATCTGTAAGGACCCATCATCGGATGAAGTACTAGATTGCTCCGATGACATCGCACTAGAACTCCCTCTCTGTGGCCCAATGAACTGAGGATGCCCTGGTGGTGTAACAGGACCCGCTATTTATAGAGGGGAAGTGAAGGTCCCCAAAGTAGGGAGGAGTCTTACTGCCTCTCCATACCCTTAGAAACTGAAGCGACGGGTTCTGAAGGATGTGCCCTCTCAGGGAAACTCCCAAGGCGTTGCTCCGTATCCCCAGAAGATCTCAGGACGAGTAAAGGAAGTAAAATATGCGACAGATCCCTAGCAATTCCAAAGTCTGCGAAAAAGAAGAAAGTCTTCTATTCAAAATGTAAAAAAGTTATAAAAAGAGGCAACCGCCTCGATATAGCGAAAAGGAAAGTCTACTAAAAAAGAGAGAGAGGAAAACAACAGACATCAGTTTAGGCACTCGTCCTAGCAACATTGTCACGTGACCCTTCGCCCACGAGCTCACCCGCAGCAGTGACTTCCACAGTGAGCCGGTCATCCGTTAGGTCGACTGGACACTCCTCTACCGACGAAGCATCCTCGACTGCTCGCCCGCTGGTACTCGGCTCTAGCCCCTGCTCCTCGGCCCCAGCCTCCTCGCCGCCAAGCTCCTCCTCGTCGCCACTGGCCTCGGCACCATAAGGTGTTGAGGGAAGACGGAGGAGAGGCTCCAAGATCCCCGAGCTCTTAGCCATGGCCTGCTCAGCGGCCTCCCAGCCCTCCTTGAAGCCATGATCACCTGCTGGACTGAAGATCTCCAAGGCCACCAAGGTCAGCTCATCCCGGTGAGCCGAGAATGAGCGAAAGTTCTCCATCACCTCCTCACTAGACAACGAAGGAAGAAGCCTACGGTGGGCGTGTCCGACAAGAGGTAGATGGGGTCCTAGGAAGTCTCCGTGGTGGTTCTTATAGCCTCCCAAGTCAGAACGGCCACTCCGAGGGCCGTAGAGCAAGTGAAAAGGCACCTATCACTGTCACAATATGGCCGCTAGGCTCAAGCGCCTGTTCGATGCCTGCGCCTCGAGACGACAAGTACACATCATAAGTAAAAGAGTGGCGCTCCTCGTCGCCAGAAGCACCATGCTCACCAAGTAATCGACTGGGACCACTGATTCCGATGGCACTGGGGAGCTACCCAGGCAATTGACCCTCTCCTACTTGACTCTCAGCTCCCTGCAAATCGCTCAGCAACTGAGAGTACGGGGGATAGCAAGGAGGGTAAATTGGGCTCTACCCATAATGAACCCGTCTACCGCCAGCCCATATGGGCCTAGGCCTGCTAACACACATAAGGGCCCACGACGGCTGCAACCCAAGCGGTGTGGCCCAACACGACTCGACTTCAGATTCGACATATAGAAGAAGGCGACAGCCCAAGGGCGATGACTAGCCGAAGACTCTCCGACGATCGATTGTTACCCCCACGACATTGGCTCCTATCCCATAAGAGGCGAGCACGCCCAACGAGCACCATAAGACTCGCCCAGGGATCGGCCGACTCTGGGGTACTCGCCCCTCAACAAGAAACTCCCGCCATAATCGCGGGAGATGTTGCCCCACTATTTACGCCCTTCCCTATTAAGGGATAGGCCTCCAGATCCAAGACAACCCCATATAAAAGGGACATTGATAGACAAGAAAGGAAATGACGGAACTCCTGCCAAAAAGCCCTACACAAAGAATAGAGCCACTTTCCCTGCTACAACGACAGAGAGGTCACACGTGCCCATATTCCCTAAGAGAGAAACCTCCTCTAGCATGACCTTACCATCCAGTGAGCACTCATTGAGTGTCGACTGGGAGCGGTGAGCACTCGTCTAGAGGAGATGCGTACCTCTCAGATCTACTACAGCGACCGCCAGCCTCATCTTCCTTTTGCTCTTCTCTGTTCCTCTTGAACCGTTGCTGACTTAAGCATCAGAGGGTTGTCCCCTAGGGTAACACCAAGGGCTCCTTCTAATACCTCTTTGACTTATGGTGTTTGCAGGCTTCCAGGGGTGCCGGATAGCTTCCCCAATAAATAAATTGAGTAAGTGGTACGTGTCCTACCGTTACACATTCATTTTGCATTAGGGAATCCAAATGCAGTAATAAACCATGATGGTCACATTCGATGCCCTTATTTTTATTGTAGAAACTTGAGGTGGCATTCACCATGGGATGTGCAACATCATTTGTACCAGAAAGGGTTCATAGATGATTATATGAATTGGACGTGTCATGGTGAGCATGTCTTGTCATATGAGTTCGACAATGTTGAAGGCATAAGTGAGTACATGGATATGGTTCTAGATGATGCTAGTCCTAGTTTCAATGTTTAGTAGCTTAGTTAGAAGCCATTAGAATTCTCTTGGCCTATGCATGCTCATTAGGAATAACATTGAGACAGATGGGCCAATTAGGCCTTAGTCCATTAGTTGGGCCTATAGTCTACTCTATAGGATAGGTTTGGTCATTCGTAATGTTGTCAGGGGTAGTTTGCTCATGGGAAAAGTTGGGTGCCTATAAATAGGAGCTCACCCCCTCCATTGCAGAACTAATGCTTGAGAATTTAAAGAAACTCATTTGGAGAATTATTCTCCTCTCTAGATCTCTCTCTATCTCTATCTCTCTAAGGGGATCACCCCTTTCTCTCTCTACCTCTCTCTCTCTAGGGGGCGCACCCCACTCTCTCTCCTCTCTCTCCGCTCCACATCATCAGCCACCTCAGCCCTACTAGCCACCTCAGCTGCCACCTAAGCTGCCACATCATCCTAACCCCTCATATTCCCACCCTCCATTAATTCTCACATTAACTCTCACCAGGCCCCAAGGGATTCCTCCCTCTCCCAAGGAAGAATCTCACTCCTCCAAGCACCCCTTCCCACTCCCAATGCACCCTTTCACATCCCCAAGGCCCCCCCATTTAACCACCTCCATTAAACCCAATTCAAACTAGGGGAGAACTCCCCCCTCCCTAGGTCAACCTGCGCCCCCCTCTCTCATCCCTTTGCTAGTTGTCACCCCAGCCCCCTCCTCACCCCAATCTTCTGGTCACAGCCCTCCTTCCCAACCCCCCTCACACTAGGGAAGGCCCCATCTCCCTCTTCCACAATTTCCTCCCTCTAATCCCTCCATTCTCCCTCCCTATCTCTCCTACTACCCAGTCTACAGCAGAGGACGAGCAATCCACCCTGTTTTAGAGTCTCCACCACCTCCCATGAGCAGTTCCTGGCATGCAGCCTAGCACTAGTGGAAAGCACTTTGACCACCTTCACAATGTGTGGTCAAGCATCTTCATCCGAGATTGGTGCTATCCTAGAGACACGTTTTCGGTTGACTGTGCACATTGACTCTGGTAGATGACCAGAGACCAGTTGTAGCGACTTCATGACCTCCATACCATGTATCTTGGTGCACCCTTCAACAGAGACACTTCTCAGTGTGTCCTTGACCAGCACCAACAAGAAGGGACCCATTTGGATGTCGGAGCACCCCGTACTAGTCGTTCTTCCCAGATCGCGCAATCTGTCTGCCCTGTGCTCGGGTTGGACCCCTTGCCATTTCTCTGTTCTTTGTGATCACCTCCGACCTCTTTCGGGGTTCCTGCCTATGGCATCACGAAGAGGACTCATCAACGATAGTTTCTACTCTTTCCCCACCTTCATCAGTATTCGGAGAAGCCCGTAGCAACTCTACCTTTGACCTACTCCCAGTTTGGGACAGACTATGCAGAGATTGATCGGCCTGTGCAACTGGACCTCCTGTGGCCCAAACCTACTCAGGATGACCCAAGGATCCTACAGCAAGCTCCTACGCCACACCTGGTCCATTCGGCATTGACCTCGCCTCTAGAAGCTCTCGGAGAAGCTCGTGGCACCTCTAACTTCAGATTGCTGTCAGTCTGGACCAGACGGGACAACACCAAATCAGTTCATGAAGCTGGACCTGCAGTGACTCTGACCGGCCTCTGGACAACCCACGGCTTCTACGACATGCTCCTGAATCACCCAAGGTCGCGTCGACTTAGGCCCCGCTGCCAGCACTACTCGGAGGAGCTCGTGGCATCCCGAATAGTAGCTTGCTGTCCCACAATGAGTTGTTCGGGCAGAATCAACTCCCGCAGTGATCTCCCCTCCCTGCTTGGCCTGCTGAAGGCCTCTCTCGGTGTGAAGGTAGTGCTTGGATGTATTTAATTCTTTCCTACCCTAAGATCAACCCTCCTGCGAGAGGCGTAGTGGTGTAAATTATTTAAATCTCAGGTCAAGCGACACCGACACAGCGTGCGGGTGCGTTCCCCTGCTTCCCCGCTCGCCTCATCTCCGGCCGGTGTTGGCTTCTTCAAGCCGGCTAGGTAAGCCCCTACTCCTATTCCTGGTTAATTTTGTGATTCATTATCATTTCTGAGCTCCACCTGTGAGGAAGAGAGCGCTCGGCCCTGACCGACCAGCTACATTCAGTGGCCATCGTGGGAGTGAGTGTGAGTGATACCCGCGACCACCAAGGCGCGTGGTCTGCCCGTTGTCGCGGGAAATTCAACATCTAGGGGTGGGATCCCCACTCAACCTTGCCCATAGTCCCAGCTAGCAAGGGTCTGGTCCTCCGACTCGATCTCCCATCCCCGAGTCACCTCGGGAAAGGGAAGCGTGCCATGTGAGCTAGTCCGCTGACATCAGGTACGACCCTTCAGTAGTGTGCTTGCGACGGTAGGTCCGAGGGTCCTCATACCATCTCTGTTGTCCCCTTGGCTGTCCCACATCAACCCCTTATTGCAGGCTGGACACTTTGATAAGGCCAGAAATAACCAGGCGATATGAGAAAATCTGGATCTGCTCGAAAAATACAGAGCGCTCGCCCAAGTAAGACTCGTAGCCTATCAACAGAAGCTGGTCCAATACTACAATGCTCGCGTTAAAGAACAACACTTCCTCCCCGGAGACTTGGTGCTACGGCGAACGAGCGTGGCTGACCCTAAAGCGGCCATGGGAAAGCTAGCACCGAATTGGGAAGGCCCGTACGGGGTAACTGAAGTGCTCGACAAAGGGGCATATAGGCTGACGTCGTTGGAGGGGTGAGAGGTACCCAGGACATTGAATTCTTTAAATCTCATATTATTTTATCAATAAAGCACTTTTTCAACAGTCCAACAAAAGCATCACGAGCCGTCGTATTCGACGAAGGTAGCCCACGGGCTCCCTAGAGGCGAGCACCGCTCCCTCATAAACTATGGTGGCTTACGAGCCCCTAAGAGGCGAGCACCGCTCCCTCGGAAATTATGATGGCTTACGAGCCCCCAAGAGGCAAGTACCGCTTCCTCAGAAACCGTGGTGGCTTACGAGCCCCAAGAGGCGAGTACTCCTACTCCCCTCAGAAACAAAGGTGACTTCCAAGTCTCCTAGAGGCTAAGCTTCTGTGCTCCCTCAGAAACCATGGTGACTTCTAAGTCCCCAACGGGCGGGCATTCTTGCCTCCTCAAAAACAATGGTACGAAGCTCCCAAGGGGCCAGTACTCCTGCGCCCCAAAAAGAAAGAACCATGAGCGACAACCTTTCCCCGCTGAGGGAAAACCTATACTCATCTCGGAAGCTAGCTACGGTGCATCATGAACTTAGAGAAATGGGCATATTCGCGCGACAGAGAGAAGTTGGGAATGGTAGATTTGTCCGCTCTCAGAAACTCACCACACGCGTAGAAATCTTCCACCAAGAGGTGTACAACAACACAGTTACAAGCTAAGGGATTTTTATTCTTTAGTCAAAATACAAATCACTGATTGCATGCGGCCAATATAGAAGCTCATGGAGAAATGAGACAGACTAAAGATGCTGTGGCACCGTGACTATTCTAGCGTTCAGCTTCCAATCCTCGGCATAGTCGCTACCCTGGTCAAGCAGCCTGTCAGCAACCGCCAAGGAAACTTCAACAGACACATCACCTTCTGGCACCACTGCTTCTAAGGAAGCGGACTGACAGGAAGGCCACCCGCTCGAAGGCCTACACCAGGAAAAGGGTCGGAGACCTTCTCTTATAAAACCGCGACTCCAGGAAGATCCTGCATCATCAATAAAAGTGGACAACGAAGCCCACCCATTATACTAGCAAGCCTACCCACTATCACTACTATGTACAAACAAGAGACGCCTTCCTCCGGTAGCAGAAAGCACCTCATCATGCGCCTGCAAACCAAGGAAGATGATCGTCAAAGAGCAAGCATGCACCACAGAACAAAGGAAAGATAGAAGAAAGGCAGTTTTATTTATCGGCAGGAGGGGGAAATTACATAAAAGTTACTCGTCCCCTTTGGGATGAAACTTATCTGGAAGAAGGTTCAGAACCCCCTTGCCGGAGTACAGTCCCAATCATAATCCATGGTTGTTCCACGTACGAAGAGAATGCATAATCTCTTTATAAAGGATAATATCCTTCCCTTAAATAACGTAACGAGTGGATTAAACTATAATAAATGTGTGTATAACTTAGTACGCATTTTAAGTATGGATGGAATGATTGTACGTATTTTTGGGTGGTGATTTAATGTCCTCATTGTATGCGTCCTACGACATGTAAGTGTCAACTATTTGCTTTGATGCCTCGTACCATTTGAAACTTACATCAGACAAGCGATTTGGCTACTACATAGAATTGTGATGTGTAGAAGTCAATCACATGCTTTAAATGGGAGATGAAAAAATTGAGTCCAGTTCAGATGTTGAACGTTTCTCGCACAATGGCCCGTGAATCTGAGATGGTAAGCTCCCCACAAATCAACTCTTTCCTAATTAATTGTAGTAAGATCAGATCTATCTCTAATATCCACAACTGACCTAAACAAATTAATTAAACTTTGATTGGCACCATTTTCCATGGGGCTAGTGTGATTGTAGTATGCAAGGCCAAATGGACGAGGAATGCCGACAGAGAACATGTTGACGTGCAATTCACAGAGCGGAAGAATATCCCTTATCGAAACACAGTGGAGATATACAAACGAACAATGAACAAGTTAGAACAGACAAGTCTAGTAACTGTACCAAATTATCACTTAAAGTTACATAGAGCAAGCACATGTACATCATTCATATTCATCAAATGGGCATATACAAACAAGGTTAACGATGAGACTCATCTGACTCAAAATTCTCCCAGTCAGAATCAAATCTACATGTCTCATGACCTGTAGAGTCCAACTCTATCCTAATGGATATAGGTGTATGTGAGTGACTCTGTATAACTTTAACCATCTCCATAGACGATGGTGTATGTGTAACGGTAGAGGGTATATGAAACTCTCTAAAAAAATATCTCACTACGTCCACTAGTGTAACTCTGTCATCTACTGATGCTGGTGGAACTCTGGGCCTGGAGGAAGATATAGTCTCCTATCTCATTCCATCGATATACATCTCGTAATACTATCCAAAAGTAATCTCGAACATCTTATAGAACGGAAAGACATGGGAGTCAATCTCAACCCACTCTCATGAGTTGCTTAGCAAATCTGTATATGCCAATCATGCGATGTGGACAATATCTACAATACATCTGACGATCACCTTCAATAATGTACCTGTGATCCCACGCGGGATGGTGACGTCTAGAAATGATGACCTACAAAGTTCAATAGTTTATGACTGATTAATTGAAAAATAACTACACAAATGAAATGTTGAACTAAATAAGATGCCAATATATGCAAGAAATGTATACTTCTAATCATGACTCAAAATCGGCTAGCTCGCATCTCCAAACAACTGGACATTATGTGTGGTCTTGAGATAAGATAAGTAGTTAGCATAGGACATGGAAGAGCTATATAATCGGCTAGCTCGCATCTCCAAACAACTGGACATTATGTGTGGTCTTGAGATAAGATAAGTAGTTAGCATAGGACAATGCTTGCAGAGCAGCCACAGCCATCCCATAAGATTTTCTCGTCAAGTATCAGGCCATGGTAATAATATGCAGTCGCCTGGTGTATGAAAAAAAATTATACAGAATACATGCAAATATGGGAACGGGGGTGCCACAATGTTAGAATAGTCCCACATTGGTTAGGGGAGAAAAATAGAATATGCTAAACTACTCTATGCCTTAGGGTTTTGAGTTGGATGGCACAATAACTTAACATAGTATCAGAATCTCCTATACCTGATTTGATGTCTTGTCTTCTAGTCCTGTTCTGACCCTCTCTTCCATGTCTCTAAACGTATCTGGTGCTAATTCCCACATTGTTTGTGTATGAAAATAGATTTTGCAGTAAAATTGGCCTCTTTACTCGTTGCCAGTTGGTTTCAAGTTGTATCCTCTAATTGTCCAATATGCACGTTAGAAGGAACAATGGAAATGAATAGTGATGAATGTTCTGTAAATTTATACTATTTAAGATATAAGGAACGAGAGCGAGTCCATAATATGTTTGAAGGCCCTTGCTATTTCAGTTCTACTGAGTTGCTTGATGACCGCCTCATAGGTGGGTTAAAAATATGAGGCGAACATTCTCATTAGGGGTGTTTCCACATAACCAAGATGGCCAAAGGGCGAAGTCTACCCAATTGGAGGTGGTTCCACATAGCTAAGAGGCTTGAAGGATACTGTGGGGAAGGTGGGTCCAGACATTAGGTTTTAAAAAACATTTCTGGGACTGGAACTGGTTGGGGTCACTCTTCTACTGCCAAGGTCAGTATTAGCTGGTTACGGCTGGTTTCCTCCCTATCGGAACTGGGCTACTTCTGGTCCAGGTCAGCCAGTTCTGGTCCAGTTTGAACTTCCAAGGTACGAAATAATTAATTAACATTGTGTTTGATTATAGATGTGTTGGATTTAAAATGGAGAATGGGTTCATCCATGTGCTAACATTTTATAGGACTAACAATGATCCCTAATTGTAATCCAGGCGTCAAACTTAATTAAAGTCATTTCGCATGCTCAATTGAGTGATTTACTAATTAATATCATATAGAATTGCTATGAAACTTAATTGACATCCATACGAGTTATACATAGGCCATGCGAAATGATCTTAATTTTTCTACCTTCTTGTCCGAAGGACTCACCACTTAAATTCTAATTGTGGGCAGATATGCTCAATACTTCCCATCCGAAAATGGACTCATAAACAAAAGAACTTCACCAACAGGTTAATCTACTTGGTTATTGATGATTTTGAGTTTCTTGTATACAAATCGTCTCCTCGTACTTTTCAAAGATAATCTTGATCAATTGAGTGCTTAATTAAATTTAGGACTATTAGAAATAGGGGGAACTCAAGAATTACATTGAATCTAGTGCACAAAGTCATATCATTACGTAACACCTATTCTCATTGGCCTAAAAATAATGTGAAATGACCACTTTCACAGAGAAAACGATGTCTGCGTCAGACCTATACGGTCTATTTTTTCGGGCATCAAATGTAGAGCGCATTCGACAGGTCCCACTAAGATGCCGAGCTGATTGTATCCTAAAAACTCAATGGTCTAGAAAGTACTTGAGTTTCTCAGGTTTTCCTGTGACCTATTTTGATCGCAGCCATCAACAGACCGCTATCTGAAGATAGTGGCCAACCCATGACCATGTTCTTGTTACAACACTTCCTACATCGACCCCTTCCCTTTCTAGCGTCGACTTTGTCAGATTGCGGCCTTGACCTGACCGCTACTTCCTGATGGTGGCCCTTGCTCGACCGTGTTCTGTCAAAATACTTTCAAACCCGAGGTCTGACCCAAGGGTTGATTCTACACTGTTCCTAGATAGTCTTCTGATTATCTAGAACCAAACACCTTATTCATTAAATCATTAATGAACTATGGAATTATGAAAATGCATTGTTATGCTACCGAATTCCTCCTGTAACATGATCTTGTTATTAAAGCATTCTTGAACTCTCATGATTCTTTTCAGTGCATTCTTACTTTGGTTATTGTATCATGTAGACTATTGTTTGAACTTGACATTATTGGCCTACTTTTATATTTCTCATGAAAGTAGCTTGATTTATAACTTGAAGATACAAGAGTGGGCACGGACGGTGTCCAAGGTCTCCATATTAGCCCCCTTGGCAGATGCCCGGAAACATACTATTAACCATAGGGTTTGATGAATACTAGCATCGCATTGTGTTGGGAATACTTTTTTATAAACAGGTGAAATCCACGAGGCAATCACATGATATTATACTTGCTTGTTACATAACTTTCTAGTGTATTGCCTTTATAATTATGAAAAGTACATTCTCGATACATGCTAGTACATTCTTGTTATATGAAAGGCCAAACTTATATTCATATACCCGTTGCTTGATCATGTTCTCATACTTACTTAATTTCTAGTATCTCTATAGTTCATATCTTGTTATTACTTTGGTTTTATTCGCATATTTTATCACATTTCCTTTATCTTACATTCTAGAGCTAAATTGTTAATTAAGTAAACGTTGTCATCATGTTGATACGAAGATACCTACTGGGGGAGGGCACCCATTCTCTACTTTCCAATCTTTTTCAGGAAACTCTAGTGGGGCGGATTTAGACTACGCAAGTGACGAATCCGAGAGCGAATGAAGAACGAGTGCAGTCTAGATAGTTTTGGAGTCTGGAGTCAATTATTGTAATTTAAGTAGCTTCACTGTATAATGGGCAGTGAAGTTGATCATGTTATGAAATCTTTTATTTTCTTGAGTCTAGTAGAGTTAAAATGAGTAAAGTGTCTTTTGTAACCTTTAATTTATTATTCAATAAAGTGAATATTTTTTAGTACATGCTATTTTGTATTCATCTTCTATGTGGATGTGTATAGCACTCTGATTATCTTGCTAACTTGAGGCTTTATTTGTCAGCTGTTTACATTCTCAACTTAACTCCGCTGCATATCTCGGGGCATGACATGACTGTTACTACTTCCAAATAGAGGTCCTGGCATGACTGCGTCCTGCTAAGTTTGATCATTGCGTCAACCCAGTTTCTTCCTACATTAAACCGCTAAGTCCCAATACTCAATCCCAAGAAACATCTTCATAATATGCACTGAAATCCATGTGCTAGCTTACATCATCTAAAGAGAGATCATTTGAATCACCTTAGAAGATCACTTTTAGTTCAAAGAAATTTCTCACCAGACAAAGAAAAGAAATCTGAAATGTTGGGCATACAATTAGCAGTCACATAATTGGCAAAAGGGCATCCACCTTGGATGAAGATGATCCAATAACAAATTTTTAGTGAATCCTAGACTTTTTCACAATATAGATTGGAAAAGGAAAAGAAATAAACTGAACGTACCACAGAAACCAGGGAATGCTTGTTTCCCGTGTCCAGTCCACGATATAGGATGCCAATGTCTAAATTGATGGTGAGGGCAGCCAATGTTGCAGATATGTCATCTGCATTTTCACATACTTTTTGCCATCCCAAAACTACAACAATATGCAAGTTAAGGTTGACATCAACACTGATAAAAGATGATCAGTCAAATAAAGAATCTGACTTTTCATGTTTCACCTATTGTGAAAAAATATGGTGCAGTTGAAAGAAAATGATGTATGTAGTTAGGCTTCCCACATCCATCAGCCTCCACATCACAAGCCAATTGGTGGTTCATCTCCACGAACTTCAAAAGCTCATCAAGAGAACTTTCTGCACATGCAATCTAAAAACAACAAAAGGGCATCCACAGGTAAGAATTATTAATGAAGTATATAATAAAGTACTAATATTTTGCCATCAGATATATTGACTTTCCATCAGTAAACAATTTTCCAACATAGCACAATAATGATAGACATGCCTTTGTGGTTCGGAGTGCACTAGCATTAATGTTGTGAAAAAATGACGTATACTTTAGATGCCTGGATTCCAGCCCACAATTAGAGCAGTTCATCTGTTCAGATATGTTCATTCCAAAAAGTTGATGAACTATGCAAGAATTGTTTGTACAATCCCATGCTCTAACGCCATTGCTCTCTTCTGACTCAGTATTAAATTCTTTCATTGATGAAGTAAATGACCGATGCAGGCAGCTAAAAATAACCTCCAATACTTCAGAAGCATCATTCATCTGGGCCTGTCAATAGACAATAGACCTTCTTCAGAAGAATTGAAACAGAGAAATTAAATATACTGCCTTTATCCTCCATTTTATCTAATTTATAGTTCATGGAAAGGTTGGAATTGCGAAGCAAAATCGTGTTCATACGAGTTAAGCTGCAAATGAGCTATGATCTTTTGTATATACCTTCTGGAAGAAATTGCTATCAGGATGCAAGTTGCTCAATGCAGTTCGCAAGCATGTGGGAGCAATAGCGTCTCTATATCCCTCTGCTGAAGCCAAGCTCAAGGAAGTCAAGATATCCTTCAGTGCACAGACAACACAGGGATCCCCAACATGCATGTGCGTTGGCGATGATCTGAGAAAGTCATCTCGGAACCGTCTTAAATGCCACAATGACTGGAATATTTTGTAAATTAAGAAAGAACACAATCAGGTCTCAGCTATGTACAAGGAAAATGGGGTTAGCGCAGGATTGGCAGATCAACACCGGCTCCGACACTAATTACTTCAAAGGTGGCGGCATGCATGTTGACTCCGATGCCGGTGCCGGTGCTGACGAAGGCATTCCGGTTATGAGCGATGGCAACTCGAACTCGAAGCTGACGGTTCTTACCCCACAGGGTGGAACGTTTGTCGAGGTTGAGTGCGCAGATGGCACCACATGGAATGTCAATGCACTGGTTGTCTCTGCCTCGGCATCCGCTCTGGCGTTCGCCGATCAGTAAAATCGGCACAATACATCAATCGAATTGGGCGGTCTTCGGGCCGCCCTTTTCATTTCCGGAGATGCTGATGCCGAAGGGCGTTTATGACCGCAACAAGGAAAGCCAGATGAGCGACGAAAAGCTGTTTCCTGTGATTCTGGCGAGGCATTACGCCCCGCGTGGAAACTACGAAATCATCGGCCACGTTCAGGCGAAGGTCGAACGGAAGGATGCCGCCGGCAAGATGATCACCGTTGAGCCGGAGAAGTATATCGCTGGCGAGATGAAGCCGGCTCCGTATCCCGGCACAGGCTTTCCCGGAAAGATTTGGGCCGGGACACACATTCGTCTTCCAGTCGAAGAGGCCAAGTTCGTGATGGCACAGAAGATTGGCGAACGCGCCGATGACATCGCTGCCTGATCCGTCGCGCATCCCGGATCATCTCTGGGAGTTCGACGGCGTTTCTAGTGACGGCCTGCGCCGTCATTACGTTTACTGGATCGACAAGGCGAACGGTGTCGGCTTTCGCAAGACCGAGAACCTGACGGAAGACGCTCTGCTGGCAGCCAATCGTGAGAGCCTGAACGACTCCTACGGTAAGCGGTTCGGCGACGGCAAGATCGTCGCAAGCGTTCCTCTGAACATATTCTACCGCGACATGGCCCCGCGCCTGAAGGATGGCGACGAGGATTACGTGAAGTGGTTTTTGAATAACGACCAGAATCGTCCTTATCGCACCTTCAGGGGCAAGGTCTAAATGGCGATCAGCAGCTATTCCGAGCTGGTCACTGCGGTCACCAACTGGCTCGCCCGTGATGACCTTGCCGACCGTATCCCCGAGTTCATCACGCTCGCCGAAGCCAAGTTCAACCGGATGTTGCTTCATCCGCTGATGGAGAAGCGGTCAACCGGCATGGTGGTTCTGGAGAACGACGAGCCGGAATTTATCTCGCTGCCGACCGACTTTCAGTCCATGCGCCGCGTGCGCCTGAGCAGCGTCACTGGCAAGCCGCGGCTTGAGTTCATGGCGCAGTCGCAGCTTGAGGACTACCGCTACAGCGTCCACAACGTCAGCGGCCAGCCGGTCTATTACACGATCATGGGGTCTGAGATCGAACTAGCCCCGACACCGAACGAAGAATACACGCTGGAGATGGTGTACCGGGCCAATATCGCGGCCTTGAGCGACAGCAACACCTCGAATTGGCTGCTTGATTTCGCGCCTGACGCTTATCTCTATGGCGCGTTGTTAGAAGCCGCCCCGTACATGGGCGAGGACCAGCGCGTCTCGCTTTGGGGCGACGAAGTGCTGCACGCCGCACTCGCGGCACGTGTCGAGGTCGCCTTCGAGCGGCGGCGGGAGATTGTCGATGTCGACAGAGTGCACGCTGTCAGCGTGGATGCCGGACACGGAGAGCGAGCCGGTCGCGCAGTCGGGCTCGCCTTCGCAGATGTCGGTGACGATGCCGTAGTGCTTGGTGCTCACAGCGGCACCACGACGCCGGTCTTGCCGGACTTCTTGGAGACAACCTCGATGCACTCGCGCGAGCACGCGGTCTGGATACCGTCATCGTCCGAGCGCTCGAACCAACTCGACGGCTTGAACCAGTTGTGTCCATTGTGAACGGCGGCGCATTCTTTGCCGCATCCGTCGCAGATGTACTTGCATGCCATTTCGTCCGCTCCTTGTGTTGTCTCTTCGTGCGCTGAGCCGGCAACCATCCACTGTCAGCGCTCCACCGCCCACTACTGCACGGTCGCGAACCTGCCGTTAGGCTTGGCGCCCGGTTTGGGGCGAAATGATTAGTCGAGACCGCTCGACGGCGCGGTGCGGAAAATCTCGGCGAGACGCTCGAACGCCTTCGCCATCTCCTCGCGCCGTGTCTTCGACTTTGGAAGCCAGAACGTGACCGCGCTGCGATCGTCGTCCATCGGCGGGTGATGCAGCATCGGCGACGAGTGCAACATCATCTGCGCTGCGTGATAGAGGATCGGCTCCTCCTTGACCTCGCGATACGGATTGGTCGCATCGATGAAGTCTGGCCGGCCGGAACGTTCCCAGATGTCGACGAGGAATCCAGGTAGCGACTCTCGCGGCTGTCCGTTCGGTTGTCCGTTCGGAAGACACGGCACGCCGGTCACGATTCGGCCGTCGCTCTCCTTCGAGAGCAGCCGGACCTCGCTAGTTAGCTCTTGGCTGTAGACGTTGATTCTCATGGTCACCCTTCGCGTGGTTGTCGATTCGTGCACCACCCTCGTATCGACCGAGGTCACGATTCGCTCGTGGCGCATGTGCCTCCGGGGTAGAGGCTTGCCGTAGTCGCGGCGTCCTGCGCCGCGTACGTCCTCAGCCGGCCTCCGCGAATACGCTGCCATGCTCGAGCCAGTGGCAGTCCTTGCAGAGCCACTCCACGTCGAGCGGCTTGCTGTAGTCGTGATGGTGAGCGTGAACGTTCCGCGTCGTGCCGCAGTTCTGGCAAGGCTGGCGAATCAGCCTTCCGTCGCGGATGGCATTCGATACCGCGGTTCTGGCCCGGTACTTCTGCGGGTAAGTCGCGCGATGCTTCTTTCGTGCATCCGACTTGAAGTCCTTGCGGTTGTCTTCCTGCTCTCGGCGCTTGTCGTACGCGACGTAGTAGTCACGGTTGGCGCGGTAGTTCTCGCGAACGCGCGCCTTCACGCACTCCTTGCACGAGTTGTGGCCCGTGTAGAAGTCGCCAATCGGCTTCGTCTCGTTGCATCGATTGCAGTGTTTGACGTGCAGAGAACCGCTCACGACTCACCTCCATCAAAACGGAATGTCCGAATCGTCCTTGTTGTAGCCGGGCGACTGGTTCCAGACGGGGGTCACAACCAGTGGTGCTGACTGAGGTGTGACATCCCGTATGTGAAGTTCAGCGCTACGATGAGGTGCTACCCTTCTTCTTGTTTTTGCCAGCACAGTCTGCCAATTCCTTTGATCTTTTATCGGTGCCAGAATATAGGTCTCATAGGTGTGTTGAGTGTAGGCCTCTGGCACTTCTTTAGGTACCTACTGATATAAGGATATCATGTTGATTGTTACCCCTAGAGTGGGCATTTCATGTAGGTGCAGGGCATCGATTTCTGCTCCCTCATTTACAACTCCCCTTTCTTGATTAAAGACTCAATAGTGTCTTCAAAGACATAGCATTCCTCGATAGCGTGCCCAATCATCTGATGATACAGGCAGAAATGAGGGTTATCTTTTCTTCTGAGGTCACCCGACCTCTTCGGCTCTGGGAGAGTGATCTTGTTGTATCTTATAGCCCATTCAAACAAGACTTGAGTCTTATCTCGAGAGAACGAATATAGCCTTTTCATTTTATCCTGTAGGGAGGGGCCTTCTCGCCGCTTAGCAGTCTTGGCCGGGGGAGGCTCATCTACCCCTTTGTCTTTTTCTTTCTACTATTCAAAGGCCTTGAAGTCAACTGTGTGTAGTTCTTAAGACACCAATAGTTTGTTCGCTGGCTTGGCCTTCTGGCTTGAGGTGATAGGAGAAGAGGAATATTTTGAGAGAAATGTCTCAATTTCTATCACAACATTGTTTAGTCGATCAAACGATTTGATTTTGGTGCCTATCATTCTCTCCATCACCTCTTTTCAAACTCTGCTTGCATATTTGGATGGCATCCACCTGATGCGGTGGACGCCTGCATCTCATGCTGAGGTTCTCTACCTTTTGATGTTTTCAAGGGCAGACTCATCATTCCTTTTCCTGGTTGCATATAGTTTGGCCATCGTCACCTCCCTCTCGGTGATGTGGAACCTCTCTTTGAATTTTCTTTGCATGTCAGGCCAATCAATAATAGACTCGGGCTGCAAGCTTGAGTACCACTTGAAGGTAGGCTCCATTAATGTGGACCTGAAGAACTTTAGCAGGTACGACTTGTCAGCAGCCAAGTCGCCCATTACATTGATATAGTAAGCAATATGCTCTCTAGGAGACCCTTGCCCGTTGAAATTTTCAAACTTCGGAGGCTTAGTAATGCCAGGAGGCAGCCTCTTAGCAGCATGATGAGGCGGGCATGATACCCTATATACATCAAATGAGGTGGAGTCACCATCGCTCCTCTCTGCCAGTTTCATTTCTATCATTTGCTCCACCATGAGTTTGTTCATCACGGTCGGATCAACTGGACTTGGGTGGAAATGAGCTTATTGCATATGCGGTGTTGTCAATATTACCACGTGAGGCGTAGTAGAGGCCCCATGAAATTGGAAGACTGAGGGTTACGGCACAGCCGTAAGTTGTTGTTGTGGGGGAGGGATGCCCCCAGCATAGTTGGGCATCGGTTGTGAAGTAATTGCCTACAGTGAGGCTTCAAACACCTAGCTGTTGCCCCCTAATGTCCCAGCCGAGAAGCTTCAGCAGGCCCTCGATGTCGTTCTGCAGGGCGGTGACTTGGATGTGGTGCTTATCGCCAGACATTTGATCCTCTCCATCAACTTGTCCGAAAGCGATACTGAGGGAACTCGCCTGCTAGGCGAATTCGCCTGACGATTGCATGAGGCGTAAGCGTTGGCTATCGACCTTGGCCACAAGTCGACATCACTAAATCGGCACCGGCCAGGCGGGGCCGCTCCCACCGGCACGGCGGCGAACGGGACAGCGCACCGTGCTCCTGCCTCCTGAAATGAGCGGGAATCCGCCGGAACTGGCGATTTTCCAACCGGTAGCTGGCGACTGATCGGCGTTAACTGGATGCCTTGGGGCTCTTGAACGGGCTTTGACGCCGGTTATGGCCAACGAGGCGTTGCCCAAGGCCTTGCCGGTACGGTAATCGCCAGGAGATGAGCCGCCGCACCGCTTCAAGAGTCGCGCGCCTAGGGAGTTGGACCACGGGATGAAACCGGGGCGGCTGACCGTAAGCGACCTGGCGTTGTTCGCCCTGCCCTGCCTGGGCCTGGCGGGCATCGGCCTGCCGCTCCAGGTCTATCTGCCGCCCTACTATTCCGCCCAGCTCGGCCTCAACCTCAGCGCGGTCGGCGTCGCCTTCATGGTGGTGCGCTTGCTGGATATCGGCATCGACCCGGCGCTCGGCATCCTGATGGACCGCACCCGCCTGCCGTTCGGCCGCTTCAAGACCTGGCTGGGGGCCGGCGTGCCGCTGCTGATGCTGGCCAGCGTGATCCTGTTCTTCGCCAAGCCCGGCGTCACCGCCGTCCAGTTGGCGATCGGCCTCGCCCTCGCCTATGGCGGCTGGTCGGTGTGCGTGGTGGCCCAGACCTCCTGGGGCGCCCTGCTCAGCCCCAACTACAACGAGCGCTCGCGCGTCTACGGCTGGTGGCAGATGTTCAATCTGCTCGGCCTGCTGCTGGTGCTGATCCTGCCGATCGTCACCGGCTACATCGTGCCCGGGCGTCAGGCCGGCATCCGCGCCATGGGCCTATGGCTGTTCATCCTCACGCCGGTGTCCACCGCCCTGGCGGTGGCTTTCGTCAAGGAGCCCCCGCCCGTCGACGGCGCCCGCCTCGCCCGCATCGCCGACGTGCTGGAGCTGCTGCGCCTCAGCGCCGTGCGCCGCCTCTTGGCCTGCGACTTCCTGATCGGCCTGGCCTTCGGCATGACCGGCGCCCTGTTCGTGTTCTTCTTCACCAAAGCCAAGGGCTTCGACGTCGCCTTCACCAACGTCGGCCTGCTCGCCTATTTCCTCGGCGGGGTGTTCGGCGGCCCGCTGTGGACCGTCCTGTCGAACCGGGTGAACAAGCATTCGGCCCTGATCTGGTCCTGCCTCGGCGCCACGGTCGGCCTGCTGCTGCTCTACCTGACCCCCAACGGCAACGCGCCCCTCGCCTTCGTCACCATCTTCGTCGGCGGCCTGCCCTACGCCGCGCCCAACCAGATCTCCCGCGCCATGCTCGCCGACGCCGCCGACGAGGACCGGCTGCAGAGCGCGGCAGTCGATCGCGAACCGGCGCGCGATCGCGACGATGGCGGGAAACCTCGCCTCGCGGTCGGGCTTCGACGCGGCCGCCGCGCTCACGAAGGAACACGTCGGGTTCGTCCTGCTGTCGGATGCCGACGGCGCGGGCGGGCAGGCGGTGCACCAGCGGGCTGCCGACGCGCTCGACGGGAACCTCGTGCTGACGCCGGTCGGCGACACCTCGCTCGGCCTGCTCTGGCGCTACGGTGCGCTGCCGCGGACGGGGCTGGCGGCGAGCCCGCCGTCCGCGGGCCCGGTGCGTCCGATCATCCTCATCGTGTTCGGGATCGTGTTCGGGATCACCCTGCTCTTCGCGGTGCCGATCCGCGGTCGGCGGAGGCGTTCCTCGGTGAGGACGCCGCAACTCGACGTCGCGAGCCTGGGGAATAACGGCAGCAGTTACGGCGCCAGCATGCCGAACGGCTGGCCCATGCCCTGCTGCATCGTCTGTCGCCATGCCGGGATCGCCATGTCAGTGCCTCCTCAAGGGCATGATGAGGATCGGCAGGCCGTCTGCCGTCGTGCCCATTTCGGTAAAGCCGAACAGCCGTTTCCAGCCCTTGCGGCCGTAACCGGCGATGTAATCGCAGCCCTGCTCGACGGCCCACGCCTTGAGCATCGCGAACATCGGCGCGCCCCACTCGCTCATGTTCAGCCCGGCGACCAGCGGGCACTCGCATACCTTGTCGTTCGGCGCCATGTCCGGCTTGTCGAAGATGCGGGTGATGACGGCGCCCTCGATCCGGCGGCGGTCGTAGGACCACGCGACCCACAGTTGGGCATTGCCGGTCACGACCTCGTAAAGCACGCCGCTGCTCGTCCACTTGTCGCGCGCCTGCGGATAGCGGGCCACAGCCCGCTCAAGCAGATCCCAGCAGCGACGCCACGGAATGCGCGCGTCGCCCGGCGGGACACCCTCGATGGCCCAATGCGCGTTCTGGATCGGGCCATGAACTTCAGGGAGCGCGAGCATTGGCCTTCTCCATATCCTTCGCCGTGATGATGCCCTTGGCGATCAGGACGTCGATGAGCGCGCGCAGGTCTTTCGCCGGCACGCAGGCGTTGTCGGCGATGCGCTGCTCGCGTTCAGCGGGCGTCAGTTCCGAGAGTGGGCGCGTGTCCATCAGGCGGCCTCATAGGTGCCGGACAGGGTGATGCGGTAGCCATTGCCGCCCGGATAGGCGCCGTCGTAGCGCACGATCGTGACGGAGGTCGTCCCCGCCGTGATGATGCCGCAGGATGACTGCCCGACCACCGCGTATTCGCGACCGCTGAGAGCGTAGGCGCCAGCCCCCGCTGTCACGGGCAGCGTCGCGGAAATGAAGGCGGCAGCCGTCCCGTTTGTCGTGATGTTGATCGTGATCTCGATCACGACCGTCTTGCCGATCTGCTGATAGCGGCCCGAACCGCTCACCGACGTAAAGGTGCCGCTCCCCGCCGTGATGGTGGGCGTGTAAGCCGTCCATGCCGTCGCGCTCGCGATCTTCTGCAAGTCGGCGTTCTGCGCCTGAAACTTTTATGTGAAGACCAGAGGAAAACGACCATACCCACTAGAGCCACACGAAATAAGTAGACGTTAACAAGCCCCCGAGAAGCTCGCTTGTGTTGTTGTACGTGAGCCATCCACACGTGCCCTTCCTCTGCAAATAAGCAATATCTACGTGCCGAAACCAGTTCTTCACAAACCTGTTTATAAATTTCGATATGAATTTTTCACGAGTGACGAACAGTCTCTTTGCGGGAAACTGTTTTCAGTAAATCGGTGGCATTCTCAAATGCAATATTGGAAGTCAACAGATCGCTCCCGAAGAGCATGTTAAACTCAATGAGAAGAAAGCTTGAAAGCTTCCAGGTATATGCTTTGCATACATCATCTCATGATACTATTGTTAAGAAAAGGCTAGTTTTCACAAACATTAATTGGAAGCTGGAGTTGTTTGGAACAGCATCCCAGAGAATGTTACAAACGTCCCTTTAGGAACATGGGAAGACCATTCAGAATGCCATCATCATAACATCAGAATAAAAACTGCGATCCTACTTCCTTATAATCAGGAATGAAAGATCTAAACCATTTTGTTCAATATATAGGTTTGCAGATAATCCTCAGACTTCGTCTTAAATGCTAGAAGCTACCAACATTGATGAAACCAGCATCCAATAGAATCAGAACAAATATTAGGCACGAAACATCCAACAAAACAAGCTACAGTTGACGCAGCCACTGCTCTTTATGGTTCACTTGAAGTGAAAAGGTGTCATATAGGTCCCCAGAAGGCATTTTGTCCAGATGAGGTGCGCAAAACCAAGTTCTTTAACAAACTTGTCACATTATTATGCACCTAGTAAAGTTGGACAATTGCATCCCAGTAAAACTTGGGGGAAATACCGGTTAAACAAAACGCTGTGAAGGGCTTTCTTGCCAGGGGACGAGCATTTAACTAATGCATGTTTACTATATAACCCACTAACATCATTTGTACACCACCTATCATCTCAAATTCAACGATTAAAGTCCTAGGTTACACCCACTGCTAAGCGACATTAGGTCAAGAGTATACAGGTCAATTAACATACAGCCATAGAGCTAACTGGTAAGATCCTCAAGAGTATACAGGCCAATTAACATACAGTTGTAGAGCTAACTGGTAAGATCCATTAAGCATGATGCCATTCCACGAGGACAGCTCCATCCTTTCCCTTTCAATAATCTCTTTGTACATTTGTTTCAAGGTAATGGCTTACAAATTGATTTACAAGAATTTCAGAAGCTAGAAGCACCGAAAAGAGCGCAATACAGTAAATGTCTGCCGAATGTCCACTGAACATCAAGATAAAATCAAACACAACTGGCTACTGAAAGTAGTAGTAAACATGGCAGGAATAACTTCAAGACGTGCCAAAATTCTTAGCTGATGCTATTTGGTAGAGTGACCAATGTGATCTTGTTGTAGCTGGTTGCCCATTTAAACAAGAGTCGGGATTTGTCCCTAGAGAAGGAGTACAGCTTGCTTCTCATCTTCTCCCTCAATGAGGGGCCTTCCCGTCAGAAAACAGATCACAAGCAAGCTAATGTTGGCAGAGCCTAACTTGCTAGAACTTTACCTACAGTGCTATGAAAAAGTATTTGATTTCTTTTGTTTTGTGTATATCTCGGACTAAAAGCTTTCTAAACGTTGACAGCCTAAACGATTAAACAAAGACAACCAGTAAACACAAAATACAGTTTTTAAATGATAATGTTATTTATTGATCATTCTTAGAAACGCTGAAAATTATTAATACTGTGTTACGGTTTCCACTTCCTACAACATAGGTCACATGTATGATTCTATCTATATAGGGCAAATTAATGATCAGGTTAAATCCTGTAAAGCTGATGTACTATTGTCTTTGGGGCATGGGCACACATACACATGGGCACACTGGCATGCTGGGAGCAGCTACAGACAGCTGTTCTTTATCCATCTGCTGGTAGCATACTTAACTGCAGCCATCTGATCAAAGTCAGCCATCTGATCAAAGATTAGGCGGCCGTCCTGCATCCATTCTAGTGAAGGTTGCAGGTCAATAATTCAGGTCTTTAAGCGGCTCACCTCAACTGACAATTTCTGGTGGCTGGTGCTAAATTGGATCTGACGTGGACAGAAAGGCTGTGTTCTGTTTTATTGACCTGCATCTGTTGATTTGATCATCAACACAGATACAAAACTTGCTGACGCTGTACTTTTTTCATGAATTTTCAGATTTTGTGAAACTTGATCAAACTCTCATGTGTTTTTCAGGCTGCTTTATGGTTTTGGAATACATGACATTTCATTATTAAAAAGACTGTAAATGTATATCAAGATAACTGGTGATGAATTTGGGTTAAAGCAAAATAAAAAATGTTGTATAGGTAACAGAAAATGTTTTTCTTGGAGAGTAACTAACATCATAGGTATCTTGTCCTTACCTATTTTATTAGTTCTGGAGTTGTAAGATTCCTGATCATGAAAACACACTGTGAAATGATTAGTGTAACAACTCTTTTGAGACTCTCTTTGTTCTTGTTTTTCAGGATTCTCGCCAACGATTCGACAAAGCCCAACTTGCTTATGACCAGGTATGTCTTGATCTTATTCATTTTACATACTGTTTAATGTATAATGTCCTATTGAAATTCTGACTTTCAAGGACATCCAGATCATTCTTTCATGGTGATCTTCTTCGGATGAATAAGGTGCGCAGCGGCGCGGGGTGACGGAGCCGGCATCGACGGGGGGCCGTGGGACGAGGGCGGGTGTGGGGACAAAGGAGCGACGGTTGATGGCGGAGACAAGGCGGAGGAAGAGATTGAGGGAGGAGACGAGATCGGGAACGAAGGGGTGGAGGGAGGAGATGAGGTCCCGCTGGGTGAGGCGGTGCGTCGCAATGCAGTCCTCCAGCTGCTGTCGGGTCTCCTTGACGACGGCCATGTCGTCCCCCAAGATGCTGTCGGCCGTGGAGGGCTGGGGCTCCATGGCGTCGGCGGCGAGGCTCCCACAGAGGGCCGGTGGTTTTTGGTTTTTGAGCTCGACAGCGGCGGCAAGCGCGAGCGAGTACACTTGGTGGACGTGAAAACCGGGCGGCCTGACCCGGTCTGGTACAAGGGCTTCCAGCAATCGTTTGCGAAGATCTTCGGAGCCGAGACGGATATTGCAGGACTGCCGGCGAAGTTCCAGACGGAGGGCGGTGGCTGGGTCATCGAGTTTCCCGATGACAAAGAATATCTGGTGATGCTCAACTGGCCCTACGGTGTGACGATCACCAGCATTACGACGAAGTGCACGGCAGGAACCTGCACACTCACGGGCAAGATCAACGGAACGGTTCTCGGCGGGACGGCGAATAGCGTCTCGACCTCCGAGGAAGTGCAGTCGCACACCAGTGACAACGTGATGGTTGCGGGCGACGATTTCTCGCTCGAGGTTTCGGCAAACTCTGGGTGCGAAGGTCTGTCCGTGACCATTGCAGGAACCCGTACGCTGTGAAGCTCGGGACAGGGGTGATAGGCAGCAAGACGATCTCTGTCATCGACCTGGCGCTTCTGACGGACGATGCAAGCCAATCGTCGTACACCTTTGCAGGCGCAAGCCTCGGGGATGCAGCGAATGATCGGCTGATCGTTTTACGGCTCTACAACTGGTCGAATTTCAACGCGACGCGGCTGTTCAGCGGCGTCACGGTTGCCGGAAATGCGGCCACGATCCACGATCAGCGTAATTCGTTTTCGTCTCTGACGGCTTCGCCTACCGTTGCCGTCGCCTCCATTGCACTGGCGGCCGGGACAACAGGCGATATCGTCTGCAGTATCTCGGGCGGAAACGCAGCCAACTGCGCGGTTCATGCCTGTGCGATCTACGGGCTCAAGAGCCTCACGCCGCACCACTACAACGGCGCCACGACAAGCGGATCAACCGCCGCTGACATCTCGACCACGCTCAACAATCTGGCGGGCGGTGTGCAGGTGGTGGCTGCCGGCTCGGTCCACGGCGCCGCCTCTCATACGGCTGTCGGATTCACCGGGATCGACAGCCAGATTGACACGACAGGACGGTTTCAACGCGGTCTCGACGTCGGGATGCCGCTGGAAACCGCGCGGACCTTGACGAGTGGCAGCGGGACGAACTCCCGCCGCGTGATCAGCGCCGCGTCCTGGCGCTAGCCCTTACCCCTACAAGGAGACTGAGACCATGAGCTTCCTCGGGTCGTTCTTTTCGCCTGGATCATCCCAGATCAAGAAGGGCGCCAAGAAAGCGGACGAGTTCTACGTCCAGGGGCAGAACGCCGCGCTTCCTCACTATGAGGACGCGTCCGGGCGGCTCGATCCGTATGCTCAGGGCGGCGGCAAAGCCTTCAACGCGCTGCTGAATTATACCGGCGTCAATGGCGCCGATGCGCAGAGAACGGCCCTTGCAGATTATCAGGAAGATCCGACCGTCGACCTCATGCAGCAGGCCACGGCGCGACAGATGGCGGCGCGCGGCCTCACGGATAGCGGTGCAAGCCGGTTGGCATCTGCGCGGGTGTGGAATGAAGGTTTCAACAACAATCTCAATCGCCTTCTGCAGATCGGTGGGCAGGGCCAGCAGGCTGCGACCGGACAGTCTGAACCATAATCTCGGAAATGACGATTATCATTTTGGAAGCAACGAAGCAGAAGAATTTATGAATGACGTTTATTTTGATGGTCGTGTTGCTTTCGGAAATAATCTACTTGAGGATGATGAGTTTAAAGATGAGATTCTTGAAATCCTTAATGAGAAGAAAACGGCTGCCTGAAAGAAGTGGCAAACTTTACGGAAACATTGTGAAGTGTAACTTAGCCCACACTTCAAGTTGTTGATTTCGAGCCTTCGTTAAGAAATTTATTAAAATTCCAGCACGCATTTATAATGGGGTTCCAAAAGGAGCTCCATGATTCCTCTTCATCATTCGGCCGACAGACAGATCAATACGCGAGATGTTCTTGAGCCTCTTGTGAAAGCGGGACTTATTATGGTCTCAGAGGGTGAAAGCCTTCACAAATTATGGGGAAGATCCAAAGAGCATCCGCTAAACCTGGTCCAACAACTGGCCATTAACGATAGAAGAGTTGAAGGTAAAAAGATCACTCAAGATGATCTCCTGAATGCCATCGCAAAATTTTACGGATTGAACTATCAGCGTATAGACCTTCTTAAAATCAGCCTTGAAGTCGTTGGTACACTTATCCCTCACGCCTATGCTGACAGACTGTGTATCGTGCCGATCGATATTGATTCTGAAAAGGTCACGATCCTTACTCCAGAGCCTTTTGCACTTTCGTGGATAGATGAAATCAGGGCACAGGTAAAAAGAAAAATCGTTGTTCAATTAAGTACGCCTACTCAGATTAAACACATCCTGAATGAAATCTACGTTGTTCAAAAAGCATTCAAGGCCATGGCACGTGAGCAGGGTAGTGCTGGTGCAGAAAAATTCAAACTTCTTCGCCAGGGTAAAATGGAGGAACTAGATTCCCTGATTGAAAACTCTCGCGGAAGAAAGTTATCGGCCCAGGACGGTAATGTCGCTAAGATCGTGGACTGGCTTATTAACTTCGCCATTCTTGAGCGCGCATCCGATATTCACCTTGAGCCCAAAAAAGGTCTAGGGCTCGTCCGCTTTCGCGTGGACGGTGATTTAAGATCAGTTTATAAGCTGGATCATGAAGCGCTTATGATGGTGATCGCGCGATTTAAAATTCTCGGCGAGATGAAACTCGATGAAAAACGCAAACCTCAGGATGGTGGACTTAAACGTGATCTTGGAAATGGAAAACAAGTGGAGATGCGACTTTCCACTCTTCCTACAAACTATGGTGAAAAATTAGTTATCAGGATTTTCGATAAGCATGTAGCTGGGAAAGATCTCGATTTCATCGGGTTCATGCCTGCTGACATGAAACTCTGGCTTGAACTCATCTCTCAACCCCAGGGCGTTATTCTGGTGACCGGCCCTACCGGTTCCGGCAAATAAAAAACACTCTATACAACACTTAACAAAGTGGCGACTCCGGACGTGAACGTCTGTACAGCGGAAGATCCGGTTGAAATGGAGGTTGATACTTTCAATCAGGTCCAGGTCAATCCACAGATCGGACTTACATTCGCAGAATGTATCAACAAAAACGCCGGCCCGAAGGCCGGCGTTGGGAAGACGATCTTTGCGAGATCAGAACTTCAGGATGACGTCGCCGCCGATCGTGACCATATCGCTCTTGGTGCCGGTGGTCGAGTTCGAGGGCACATCGAACGGTGTCGTACCGTTAAGCGAGGTGTCGTAGCGAACTTCCGGCCGGAAGATCACACCTTTCAAGAACGAGAGCGAGGACGGAACCGTCGGCGTGATATTCAGGCCGGCGGTAAATGCGAAATAGGTGGTCGCCGGCCCACAGTAGGCGCTGCTGGGGTAGCCGTGCACGCCATTGACCCAATCGTAGTTGCCCGGGTAAGCGCAGACATAAGTGTCCGCGCCAGACGAATTGCCATTATCCCGGAACACTTCGGCGCGGCCATTGATCTTCAACCAATCGATCGGCGTCTGATAGGAGACGTAGCCGACGCCGCCGTAGGTGGAGGCCCCGGTCAAATCGTTCTTGGTGTAGTTGCCCTCGCCGATAAGCGTGAGCTTGTCCGTCGCCGCCCAAGTTAGGTTCACGTCGTTTTCATATACGAGCGCGCTGTTCGCCGCTGGACCGGCCGAGAGATAGGCATTCTCCGGACCGATATGCGTCGTAGCAAGAACGGTGACCGAGCCACCGAACAGCTTGTTCAAGCCGATGCCGCCTTCGAAGGCCGGGGCGTCGTTGTTGTCGCCAGTGTACGGGCCAAGCGTCGTTTGGTTACCGCTGCTGATGCCGGTGTAAATATCAACGGTCGGATTGATATGGGTAATCGCCAACGCGCCGAAATCAGAGAACGGTTCCGGATAGTTGAAGATGTAGGAATGTGAGTAGAAGAGATTGGCGGAGGGATCGATGAAGGATTCAACACCTTCGAGCGTCGGCCACTGGCCGAGCTTGAAATCGATACCACCGGGCGTGAGCCATGGCGTATGGACCATCGCGTACGCCTGCACGAGGGAGAGCTGATACTTCGAGTTGATCAGGTACTCGCCTTCCTGGAGATAGTGAAGGAAGCGTGCGTCCGTGCCGAAGTCGCCTTGGATGACGAAGCCCACGTCATAGCCGGTCGCATTCGGATCGGTCGTGTCGGGCATGGCGCCTCGTCCGGTCTGCCAGGGTGGGACAGTCAGTAACGCCAATCGGCCTGCGCCGTCTCGCTAGACCACCTGGTAGACGCGGATCACGACGGCCTTCTTCTCGGGCGGCAGGGGATGCAGGGTCCCCACGAACACCGCGCGATTGAGCCAGGCGTGCGGCCCTTCGGGGGCGGTGACTTCGACCGAGGAGCGCATGTAGGGCTGGGGCCTGGCGGCCGGGTCGACGGTGACGCGGTTGCGGATGGTCAGCACCGCGCCGTCGTCGGTCTGCATCTCGTAGAGGGCGTCGAGCAGGGTGACGCCGTCCTTGCGCACGAGCTGGCGGTCCGCGCCGCCGGGCAGGACCTTTCCCTTGATCCTGGGGCCGACGAAGGTCCCGCCGCGCACGGGGATCATCCGCCGATGGCCGAGCGGGGACTCGCCCATGTCGTTCATGGGACGATATTCTGCGCGACCAAACGCGCATCGATTTCCGGCTGTTTGATCTCCATCACGTTGACGTTGACGCTCTTGCCGGTCAGTTTTTCGAGGTTGTCCGCGTGCGCGATTTTTTGGCCGTCCGCCCAAACGCTCAAACCCGCGCCGCGATGATAACGCGTGCCGTCTTTATCCCAAACAATCGTGAGCGCGTGGCCGTGATAATTCACGCCGTCCAAACAGAAATAATTCCAAACGCCGTCCGGCAGCAGCGGGAAAATTTCAACAACTTTGTCCGCGCGCGGCACGAGGCCGACAACGCCGGTGATAATCAAATCCGCGAACGTTGAGTGATTGTAATAACGGCTGCGACCGTCCTTGCCGTTGATCCATTGGCCGGTCGTTTCGTCGAGATACTCGCCGATGTAAGGTTTGCCGTCCGCGTGCTGGCTGTGAACATAAGTTAAAAACGCATCAAAATAATTTTCTTTGGTGACGACGGTTTGATGGTAATCGCGCAAAAAATTGGCCAGCGCGTCCAGCGTTTGAGTCGTGGCGAACGGCCAAACCGCGCCGTCCCATTCGCAATGGCCGTAACCGTGCGTGCGGAAAAACGGACTGCGCTGTTCGGCGGTCGTGATGCCGTAAGGCGCGGAAAAGCCATTCAAATCGGCAAGCTGCGTCCACGCGGAATTGAAACGCGCGTTGTCGGCGGGCAGTTCAAACATCCACGGAATGAAACCGATTTCTTCGCGCGCGCCGGAAAAATTTCCGTTCGTTTGAACCACTTCAAAGAATCGGGCGTCGTCGTTCCACAAATTTTTTTCGACGAGCGATTTGAGTCGTCCGGCTTTGGATTCAAATTCTGCGGCGATTTTTTTGTTTCCCGCCAGCCGCGCGATGTCGGCGATGGCCGTCGCGTTGCCGAACATATAACTGTTGATGGTCGGGCGGAGATTTTTTGCCGTGCGCGAACCGGAAATGGATTCTTCCATCGCATTACGAACGTCGAATTGCCAGAACATTCCGTTCGGCAGTTGTTTTTCATTTTCCCATTGGCGATAGTCGGCGACCAAATCGTCGAGCAGCGAGGTGATAAATTTTTTGTCGCCGGTCACGAGATAACGTTGCCAAAGCGCGGCGGCGAGCCATTGACTGTATTTGTGGAGTTGTTGGCGGGAATTTGAGTCGTGCAACCAGAAACGGATATAGTCGTTCAAATAATTTTGATCATGCAGCCAGCGGCCTTCGGCGATTTGATGGCCGAGCGCGCTGCTGATGGGTTGCGGTTTCGTAAGAAATTCGGAAAGGGCGAAACCGTTCGTGGTTTGCTCGATGTGTTTGCGGAACGACCACCAGCGGAAATAATACATTTCCTCGACTTCGCGGTCGGGACATTCAAACAAGGGGATTTCCTTTTGCAGCCAATTCCACGAATCGGCATTGGAAATGAAGTTCGTGACGTTTTCATCTTCCATCGCGTTAAAATGCACGATGTAGTTTGAAAAGGTTGTCGGATTCAAAACCGCAAAATTTTCGGCGGAAACAATTTGAACCGCGGGCTCACAAAGCCCCTCATCGGCGTTGATGAGCGTGTTAATAACGGCAATCACATTCTCGCGTGCTGTTTCCAGGCTTGGCATTCTCACATCCTTGAAGGTGCGTGTTTGGGTTTGAGCATCGGCATCATAGACATCAGTTCCGGCAGGCAACCATGACGTGAACGATGGGAGTGTCGCCTACACTCATCATCACCGGAACACACTCAGTGCAACTCCATATCGAATCGCTCGAGGACCGTACCAACCCCGTAGCGGTCTGGGCGTCAGGCGGAAACCTCTTCACTAGCAACGCTGAGATGGATGACGTTCTCGGCGGCAACTACGCCGGTCCGATGGCTGTAGCCGCGACGGAACTACCGGGAGCGAACGCCACGAACGAGCAAGGCGGACTCGGTGTGTACGAGGTAGTCGCTGGTGCAGGACCGGGCGGCGGCCCACATATTGTGGTCGGTGACACGCCAACGACTGACTTCGGTGTCCTCTCGAACGAACACGACTTCTTTGCGTTCGACTCGGGTTATCGTGGCGGTGTAACGGTCGCTATCGGCGACGTAACTGGCGACGGCGTTCCAGATATCATCGTCGGCACTGATGCTGGCGGCGGTCCACGAGTTGAAGTCTTTGATGGCAGCAACTTCAATCTCATTGCCAACTTCTTCGCTTACAATTCGTCGTTCCGTGGCGGTGTCAATGTCGCGGTCGGTGACCTCAATGGCTCCGGTGTGGACAGCATCATCGTCGGCTCAGGCGCTGGCGGTGGACCGGACGTAAAGGTGTTCAGTGGCACTGGCGTCCAGGAAGCGAGTTTCTTCGCTGGCGACACGACAAGTAGGTCGGGAGTTCAGGTTGCTGCCGGCGACCTCAACCTCACTGGCGTTGACCAGATAGCGACTCTGACTCAAGGTCAACAAGGCGTGTGGCAGCTCGGTCAGTATGACGGTAGTGGCAATCTGTACAACTCGGTGCCAGTGCTCGCTGGCTTCTCCGGCACAGCTCAACTCGGAGTCGATTCGTTCGGCAACAACATCATGCCACGTGCTGATGTGACTGGGATTGATGCGTTTGGCAACGTCACGCTTCAGGAGTGGGACTTGAACCCGCTGTTCCCAACTGGTCGGCTTGTGGACACGGTTCCGCTCTCGCAATGGTACACACTCAGTGGTGCGTTCAACTTCGGTTCGACATCGCAGGTTGATGGACTCGCCCGCTACGACATCAACGGCGGAACGGATTCGCTGAGTGCAACCTCGCTCACCTACGAGGGACCACCGGGAGTGCAATCGTTCGACCCAGCGCCGGGTGGGTCAGCTATCGGACCAGTGGCGAGCCAGCAGACCGGCACCATCACCGGCAGCGCGGACGACTCCAAGCTGCGCCTCAACATCGGCGGCGGCGCGCTCACGGGCCTGCTCTCGGTCTCGATCGGCGGCGAAACCCAGTCGGTGTCGCTTTCGACGCAGGGCTCAACCCTGAAGGGCGTCAGCATCAACTTCGCACGCAACAGCTGATCGCAGAGAAAGCGGTGCGCGCGGGCCACGTTGCCTGGCAGTCCCAGCTTGCCGTAGCCGGCAGTGGACAGGAAATCCAGCTGCCCGCCCGAGCCGCCGATCAGGATCTCGGAACCGTTGAGGTTCGCCCCCCCGGCAAGGTCGAAGCAGATGAAGGGGATCTTGCCCGCGCCGTTGGTGACGATACCGCAGGCCGACTGCAACGCCTGGATGTCGGAGTCAAGGGTCGCGGCACGCGCCGCACGCGGATCGGCGAAGGCGGACAGCAGCGCCGAGGAACCGATCAGGAGCGCCTGGCTGCCCAGAAAGCCCGTGGCCAGGAAGTCACGCCGGGTAACCGGCCGTGGATGACTGCCCTCATGCCGGATGGGTTCGTGAAGCGCGTGGCTGCGCGGCAACTTTGTGCGGATGATCATCGCGGGTCTCCGTTCTTCGCGTTCCCGGTCCTACTGCACCAGCGTCGCAGCGCTGCCGAGCACCGCGGCGCAGGCTGCCTTGGTCACCACACCGGACCGGTTCGCGGTACTGGCGTACTGCGAGGGGGTCAGGGTCGCGATCAGCGAAGTCAATTCACTCTGCACGCTGGTGTACGAGGGCTGGGTCAAAAGATTCGTCGCCACCGAGCCGCCCACCAGGTTGGTATACAGCGCGTTGATGACATTATCGCGGTTGCTGTTCACCGTGCCGCTGAAGTACGAACCTCCCTGGGTCGGATCGAAGCTGCTGCCGAAGAAGCTGCTGCGCAGGCTCGGGGTATCGACCAGCGCGCTGCAATAACCAATGGCGAGCTGTGCCACCGCGGTCTGGTTGGCGGCGGAGAACGCCGAGAGGTCCGGCACCGGCGGCAGGGATTGCTGCACGCTGGCATAGATCTGCTGCACCACAGTATTGGTGATCGGCACCCCGGTGAGCTTGGCCATGGTCTGGTTCAGGCGCTCGAAGGTGCGGATGCCGAGGTCTGGCAGGGCCGGTCCCAGGACCGCCGCCGGCACCGCCACCTTCGCATATGCACAGTCGGGTTCCCCGCCGGCCAAGCACGGCGAATCCTCCCCGAGCATGGGCGCCGGGGCGGCGGCGACAGAGTCAGACAGGGGCTCTAAGGCGTCCGCGACGATGGGCGCCGAGAAGAAGGATGAGAAAGCCGAGAAGTCGGTTCAGGGCGCGAAGCCCATGGACAAGGCAGCCGAGAAGCCTTCGGACAAATCGACCGAAAAATCAGCGCAGGGCAAGCCAGCGGCTGATAGCAATAAAACCGCAGTCGAGAAGAATGACCGGACCAAGTCCTCGACCGCCGGAAAGTCCGATGCGAAGACCGAGTCTTCGCCGGGCAAGGCCGACGCCAAGTCCGCCAACAGCACCAGCGGCAAGCCGAACGGCGCCAGGAGTACAACCGGCTCGGCCGACGCGGGCGCCAGAGTAAACCTGACAACGCAGCAGAAGACGGTGATCAAGAAGACCGTCATCGAGAACAAGAGCGCGCCGCGCGTCACCAGCGTGAACTTCAACGTCAGCGTCGGCACCGTGATCCCGACGACGGTGCACTATGCGCCGCTGCCGGCGAGCATCGTATGTTGGATATGATGGCGGGAGCCACTGTGTTCTCCAAGATAGATTTGAAGAGTGGCTATCACCAGGTTCGGATCAGGCCCGGTGATGAATGGAAGACAGCCTTTAAGACCAAGGATGGTCTTTATGAGTGGTTGGTCATGCCCTTTGGGTTGTCCAATGCCCCCAGCACATTTATGCGGCTGATGACCCAGGTCCTGCGACCATTGATTGGGGTCTTCGTTGTGGTTTATTTTGACGATATCCTTATCTATAGCCGCACCAGGGAGGCCCACCTAGACCATCTACGGCAGGTCTGTCTTATTTTGAGGAGAGAGAGCCTCTATGCTAACCCTACGAAATGCTCATTCATGACTACTCAGGTTACTTTTTTGGGGTTCATAGTGTCTAGTGAGGGAGTTTCTGCTGACCCGGAGAAGGTCAGAGCTATAGTCGAGTGGCCCGAGCCTCGCACCCTGCATGATGTCCGTAGCTTTCACGGACTGGCGACCTTCTATCGCCGCTTTATTCGAGGGTTTAGCTCCATTACGGCCCCCATTACTGATTGCATCAGGAAGGGGACGTTTGAGTGGACCCGGGCCGCTTCAGCTGCATTCGCGCTCCTCAAAGAGCGCATGACCCAGGCACCTATCCTTCGACTTCCTGACTTCACGAAGGTGTTTGAGGTTTCTTGTGATGCCTCCGGTGTAGGCATAGGCGGAGTCTTGAGTCAGGAGACTCACCCCGTAGCCTATTTTAGTGAGAAGTTGAGCGAGGCCAAACTGCGTTATTCTACATATGACAAGGAGTTCTACGCAGTTGTGCAGGCCCTTCGGCATTGGAGACATTATTTATTGCACCAGGAGTTTGTCTTATTTTCTGATCATGAGGCACTCAAATATCTCCATGCCCAGAAGAAGCTCAATTCTCGCCACAGTCGTTGGGTAGAGTTTCTCCAGGACTATACTTTTGTGCTGAAGCACAAAGCCGGTGCAGAGAACCGGGTGGCTGACGCTCTGAGTCGCCGAACATATCTCCTGACATCCATGAGTGTGGAGGTAGTTGGGATGGATAGGTTGAAGGAGGCCTACTTAGATTGCCCGGACTTTGGTCCGATCTACACCACCCTACAGGTAGGGCCGACTCGGGAGCATACTGGATATACGTTGCAGGATGGGTATCTTTTCTGGGGGAGTCGCCTGTGTGTCCCGCGGACTTCGGTTCGCGATTTCCTCACTTGGGAGATGCACGCTGGAGGTCTAGCCGGCCACTTCGGTCGGAATAAGACCATCGAGGCTGTCGAGCATCGCTTCTATTGGCCCAGCCTGAAGCGTGACGTCGCCCGCATTGTGGCCCAGTGTCGCACTTGCACTGTGGCCAAGATGAGGAAGCAGGTGTCAGGCCCCTATACCCCCCTTCCTGTGCCAGATCGGCCGTGGCAGGACATTAGTATGGATTTTGTTTTGGGGTTACCACGGACCGCCCGACGGCATGATTCCATTTATGTGGTGGTTGATAGGTTTTCAAAGATGGCCCTTTTCATCCCGTGCTCCAAAACTTCCTGCACACGCTATCTGGCACCCACACGCTTTTTCATCCAATCGCAGCAATCCTTTTGTAACAAGAAAAGAGAATCTTCGTCAGGAGGGGTCCCACGGAGTGTGGAGGTCACACGACCTCTTTCCCGCGCTTGCGATCAGATACACGTGGCACCATCCCATTGCCTTGGATCACGTGCTTCTCTTCCAAAACAGAAAGCTCCTCGGACTTGATCGAACGCCATACAGATTGGAGCATGGGCCCCACAAAATCCACAATGGAGCGTGGACGCTTTCTTCTGACGCGTGGACCCTTCAGGTGAGAAAATAAGAATGCTTCAAATGCAATTAAATCTGATTTTTTGGTTAATTTTTTGGTTAGTTTGACTAAGAAGAAAAGGACGGTTGGACTGGGAGATACGTGGAAGTCAAGACTTATGCGTGTTGACTTGAGGACGACCAGTTGTGCTGTCACTCCGTGCTTCCGCGTGTTGACTTCTCGAATTGGTACGGCACACGAACCGTATCGTAGGACTGTAGATCAGACGAACTCGGGCTGAGCGGCGGTCGTGGGACAACCGAGCTGGACGGAGGGTGTGACCCCTAGGGACTTCGCCCTCCCTGGGGCGCGCCGCCACCCCTGGGGTGAACTGCCCCCGGGGCCGGCTGTGACTCGGGGGATGGCCCCTGGGGGTCTTCTCGCATTGCTTAGGGGTGTCCTTTGATGGACTTTGAACTCCGGGAGGTTGGAATGGGCCCGTGGGGGCCATCATTCTTTGGGTCATCACTGTCGCTCGCAAGGTGTTCGGGTAAATGTCTGACACACCCCGGATTGTCAAACGGCTCGAGTAGATGGCTGAGGGGCCACACGGTAGGCCTTGACTTGACGGTGGGAGCTCGTGGGAGATAAGGGGATTCACTTTATGGGTGTGAGCCATGCCTCAGGCTATGTGCCGCGTTGTACGGTGGGTTGATAGGGTAGCCTCGGGTTGGCCAAAGTGCTAGAGTTAGGTATCTCGTCGCCACGTGTCTGAGTGTCAGGGTCGGCCCCGACTTGTCAGGGGGGTCGTTGTAGGACCCAGTTAAGATGCTGGAACCACGGGTGGGCCAATGGTTCGGTGTAGAAGGGCTGGAACATGCGCGCCCACAAGGTGTTCGACAAAATGCCGGGCATGCTCGTGTGAGCCGTGCATGCGTGCGACAGGCCTCCAAAGCCTGTGGTTGACCTAGTGAGGCCTCCGTTTGAGCTTAGAGGGTTGAAAGATGTGTTTTTGGGTGGGCCCTTGGCCCCTTTGGCTGAGTGCCACGTGGCGTGGCCTAACGTCGGGGCGCCCCCTGGTGGCTCCGGGCAATGGTGTGGGATACGGGCAAAGCCCATACGTGAGTGACCGGGTTTGACCCTGGGTAATTACTTTTGTCACCGTTAGTTAGGGCAGGCCGGCCAGGGCCCTTGTAGGGACCCATGGATTCGTAGAAAGGGCTGGATAGCCGATGCCTAGAAGGTGCTCGGTGAAATGCTTGAACCCTTATTTCTTGTGATTTTGTCGGGAAATAGTTCGAGTCCAAGCTCCAATCTTACCTACGAACATCAATAAGAAATGAATCTATCAAAGCCCTCTCTTCTCCCCTTGTGGCCAGTACTCCTCCTTCTTTTTCTACAAGAAAATAGAAAGCATTAACCCCCTTTCTTTTCTCTAGGTCAATGTAAGAAAAACGCAGCACTATATGGATTACACAACTGATAAACAAATGATCCAAGTAGGATCTCAAGTGCATCCAGATCAAAGATAGACCAAGGCAAACATCTACAAAGATTAAGGGATGGATATAGAAAGTTCCCCTTTTGTAGACTCCTTGGATATCTGGGTTGATGTGAGCAGTTCCTCGCGATGAAGACGTCTTCAGATTCGTCGCTTCATTCCGCTTGGAACTCTCTTCATCAACGAGCTTTGAAACTCGACGGAGGTAGATCAGATCTAGCGTTGAAGTCTCCTCCTTTTCTCTTGTTCTTCTTCTCCTACAGAAAATAGATATCACGTTAGAGTTTCTACTTAACAAAAATCGTAGGATACATATGTATATATATACTCAATGAAAAGTGTCCAAAAGACACTTAAAGCCCTTCCATAATGTCTAAAAGACATCTCGAGATGATGAGGGACCAATGGGGGAAGTTTAGTAAAGTTCCCAAACCATTCCGATCTGATTGAACCAGGTTCGCAAAGCCCGATCTGGAACTGGGCAGGCCAAAGGGTTGACCCATGGCATACGGCATTAACCCATCCATGGGCAGCGTCGACGCACAGGGGCAGACCAAAGGTAAAACACCCAAGGCGATGAGCTTATGCGTTAACGCACTGGGACAGTGCGTTGACACACAGAGGCGTTCCAGAAGCAAGGGTACTCAGACCGATAACCTGATGCGTTAACGCACTGGAATAATGCGTTGACGCACAGGGCATTCCAGAACCAAACACACTCAAGTAGAATGACTTGCTGCGTAGACGCAGTATACACACTGCATTGACGCAGTGGCACAATGGGTTGAAAGCTGGATGAACTGCTGCGTAGACGCAGCAGTTACAGTGCGTTAACGCAGAGGCTCAGCCAGAAGCTAAAAGCTTAGTGGAAGAGCTACTGCGTTGACGCAGCGTGCACAGTAGTTACACAACGTCGACTCCATCATCTCCGCAGCGTTGACTCCAACAGTATAGTGTCGACTCCACAGCGTCGACTCCATCATCTCCATCAGCACAGCGTCGACTCCACAGCATAGCGTCGACTCCATCACATAGCGTCAACTCCATCAGCACAGCGTCGACTCCACAACGTCGACTCCATCACATAGCGTCGACTCCATCAGCACAGCGTCGACTCCACAGCGTCGACTCCATCATAGCATTGACGCAGTGGCCATCCAGAAGTGCTGAAAGCCTGATGAAGTGCTGCGTAGACGCAACGTACACCTGCGTTGACGCAGCTCAGCCAGTGTTGCTGAAGGCATGCTTGGTTGAGGTGCTGTGTAGACGCACCGTGTACAGGGCGTTGACGCAGCCCAGCCATCCAGAAGCTAGGAGCTCGCTGGATGCACTGCTGCGTCCCATGGGGTCGACACTTTTCCTGACAGAACCAAAGTCAAAGAAAAGCTTAAAAGGATTAAATCAATTAACATAAGACCAATAAAACCCATTTCTCCATGGAAGAATAGAGCATTAATAACCCCAAAACAAGAACTTATCAAGAACATGGATGGGAAATTACCTTGTTAGAAGTCCATCCATTTTTCACCACATTCTTACCTCCAAAAGGGGCAGTCAAGGAACCGAGGTTGATTTTGAATCTTAAACTTGTTTCCAGCCATTATCTCTGCTAGTAATGTTAAACAAAGGTTAGTTATCCAATCACATTAATTTCACAAGGAATTGAAAGTCTAGGGCACATTGAGATTCAAAGTTGGAACTAGACTCCTTTGATTACAACACGATGGCTATCTCAATAGGTTAAATTCCATTCGAATTAACTAGTAAGGAGTGAGAAGACTTTCACCAGATTTGTCCGAAGTCATTCCATTCTTACTAACTCCTGTAACATATCAAGAACCTCATCAGTTAATTCTACCAAATGATCTTGTAGTAGAGTGCCCATTTGACCATTGCATTTACATTGCACTGAGCATCAATCAATCAAATTGAACATTTCAACCCATTCAAATCCAGTGACCACATCTGTATTTAAATAATGAAACACACACATGGTATTTAATCATCATCAAAATTTCTTGGCACAAGATTGTGCACGGGGTTCAGCAGCAATGAAACAAATGCCCGCTCCATAAGGCAAGATTCTATGCCGGCATAGCATCTGCTGATGACGTAATTGGCCCGATGGGGTGGATGAGTGGTGTGGGAGAAGGTGTAGTGGAGATGATGGGAGCAGAGGTAATGATGGGTTACGGGGAGAGAATGGTGGGTGAAGGGCTAGGCGTGGGTGTCGGTGGGGGCGGAGGTGTGAAACTTAGCGGAGGTCTGGGCAGAAGGCTATGCGTAGTGATAGTGGCGGGGGTGATAAATAATGGGTGAGATGGGAGGACGGGTGAAGGCGTCGATGTTGGTGTAGGGGTAAAAGGAGTGGCAGATGGGAGGACAAATGGCCTAGCGAGCGGAAGGGAGGCTTGATGTGTGGGCGTAAGGATGGTGGGAGCGGGTGATGAAGAAGAATGGCAGTGGTGGAGGGCCATTACTTGCTGAGTAGAATCGTCATCATCAAAGGACCACCCGGCGTCGAGAGCTGGGGGTTGAACTAGGTTAACCTGAGCTGGTGCCAGCTGCAGAGGCTGCAGAGTGGGAGGATAGTTTGGCATTGGGTTATGGTGGATCCCCAAGTCTTGGACCGGCTGCGGTTGTTGTAGTGGCTGCTGCTGCGGCGGCGGTGCCTGTTGTTGCTGCACTTGCTACCTCGGCGCTTGCCTTCTCTTTTCCTTTATTTAAATAATGGCCTTATGCATCTCAGCCCAGTCGATTCTATGTCCCTCATGTAGGTCATATACAAAGTCTCTGAACTGAAAACACCCTTCAATCGTATGTCCTGGTTGCCTGTGGAACATATAATACTTTGTCTGATTAATAACCGGGTTCCAGCGGGTTGACGGGCAGCACTCGTGGTAGCCACGGAAGGCGAGTCGGGGCCGGTCCGGACGACGATCGGGTACCGATCCGGATCTGTCCACGCTGGTCACCCTGCGCAGCAATCTTGCGACGGCCGGTACGGCTAGATCCGAGACCCGATCGAGGTGCCGTTTGTTGGAGAACGTCGGCGACTGGACGCCGTATCTCTGCTCCGAAGGGCGCGATCAGATCCTTTCAGATCTGAACGCAGCAGCGGCTGTACCGAGCCTCTGGTTCTGCTCGCTCAGAACTGCACATGGACAGAAACAATTAAGGGAAAAATAGTTGCTGAAGTCCGATTGAAGCGCCGTTTGTGGGAGATCGTCGGCGACGTCTGGAGGAAGATACAATATGAGCTTATACACCCAGGCTCCAATCTGCCTACTGAGGTCTCTCAAGTGTTCATGAAACCTGACTCTATGCAGGCGTATTGAGCCAGGGTGGTCCTACCTCTAGCAATATACTACGGTGCCAATCCTAGATTGGTCCTACGCATTATGATCATAGCGAGACTCGGTGCCGAGGGTTTCATTCCTCGTGCTTCATCATCGTGGTTCCACTCCTCAAGAGCACGGATATCTAGCCTAGAAGATGTATGCTCAACAACTGCCTGGTTGAACTTTGGGAGCGCCATGGGATCGATAGAGGATCGAGGTAGAGTTAATGGAATCTGGCTTAGGGTTTCCCAATATGGGAGGTGGGTGCCTTCCACCATCAGTAGCCTGGGGGTTTTGGGGTTGAGTTGGGTCGATCGTCTCACACTGCACAGCTGGGCGTGAGAGTACCATTGGGCTCCTCAGGCGATCCCTCCGAAGTAGCTACTATCTGAGAGTACCTCACCGCGCTCCATCCTACAAAATAGTTCCCACTAGGATTGTGGTTTCCTGGGAGAACCCTTCGATGCTTAAGTCATTGTGAGCACTGCAGTATTGAAGAAGGGCTCTTAGGAGATGGAGGTGGCTTAGGTTTATGTGGGTGGCCCAATGAGGGAGGAGGAAGATTGCCATGGCTTTAGTTACGTGGCTTACTATTCCTCTTTGAGGGGCGCTCTCACTCGGTGGCCTAGTGTAGCACCCCGGATAGAAATGATAAAGAAATAGACCTTTTCTCAAGTAAATAAAACCTCAAAACTTTAAATAACTCTATAAGAAGGTCAAATAAAAAGGTAGAATACCCAAGGAGGGCCACTATATAAATGTGTAACAATTAAAGCCAGCCCACGTAATGGGGTTTCCTATTCCAAACACAAGGGAGAAAGGTGCCCCTTACTAGGGTGCCATTCACCTAAAAGAAGCCCCTATCCAAGGGCGCTATTTCCCAAGCCACAGGCCCTACAAACACCTTACTGTGTTACACATGGATATACCTTAAGACCCCACCCACCCAACCAACCAATCATACATACAGACATCTTAAAGGCCTGGACATGTAATATCACTGGACAGGGATGGGGGAGCCAGAGAGAATAGCGCCCATGACCTGGGCGCTATTCATGGAAGGGCGCCCAGGTCTAAACTTCTAATAATTTCTTTTTTCACCTCTTTTCTCTCCTTTTTTTTAAAGATAACTTCTCTCTCTATTTTTGTTTTCAGGAAATATTCTCTCTCCCTTCTTTTTTTTGGAATTTCTCATGTGCGTTTAACTCTTTTTTTCTAGACTTTATGGTTATGCTTTAATGACTAACCGAAAATGAGAGAGAAAGAGATAGAGAGAGAGGGAGCGGAAGAGAAAGAGAGAGAGCACCGTGGGGGGGGTCCAGCCTATTGTTCTTTTTTTTTTCAGAATAGCATCCCGTAGAGAGAGAGGGAGGGAGGGAAGAGAGAGAATGGGCTTGAGGGAGAGAGGGCGCGGGAGGTGGGGGGAATGAGAATGGCGGCGTGGGAGCGACGTGGGCATCGGACAAGAGAGCAGGGAGACGCTGCCAACAGTGGAGCTCCGAGGAGGTAAGAAGCCCCTACACTTGTCAGCGCCGTGCTTGGCCTACTCGGAGGGGACCGTGCTCGCCGTGCTCCAACGCTGGGTGCACGGCCAGTTGCCATGCTCGCCATGCTCGGCGGGAAGTCAGGGCACTCTCCCATGCATGCTCGGGATATAGGTGGTGTGCTTGGCGAGTGGAGCGCTGATGCGGCGAGACCATGGCGGCCTGATCGTCGGCAGCGGGCGACGTGATGGTGCTGCAGTGGAGGGCTTGGGTAGCTGTCTTTCCGAGGATGACGACGTGCGAGAGAGGGGGACAGGTCACCTCTGGCAAAGCTCGGCTATCCCTTAGATGGTGCTGCATGCTGGCGTTCTGCTCGAAAGGGGCTGGAGACGATGGTGGTGTGCTACATGGAGGGGGGGTTGCGGTGGCATTTCCAGGTGGAAGGGCAGGCTGCCTGGAGGCTGCAGGTGAGAGTGTTGGAGAGTAGGGTGGGATACAAATGGGCACGATGGCTAGTGAGAGGGAGGGCCTACGGGTGTGCTCCATGGTGGGCTGGGTAGTGGCGTATGCTAAAGGCGGTGGAGGTTGCTTGGCAATGGAGGTTGTGCTAGTAGCTTGGCTGGTAGCAGTTGGACGAAGCAGGAGGTTAGAGAGGGAGTAGGGAGAGGATGAATGAGTGCCCGGTTCCCCCTGTTCAGAATAAGGGCTCCACAGCGTGATAAAGTGAGGGAAAGGGAGAGGGTAAGAGAGCGGACTGGGGTGTGGGTCTGGTTTCTTCGACGGGGTGGGTGCATGGCGATGGCAGGAGGCGAGGGAGATGGCAGGCTTGTGGCGAGGGAGCAGGCCGCTTGGGGACCGCATGGGGGGGTTGCAGGTGAAGCGTGCAGAGGCGGGTGAGGGGGGGCGGTTCGTGAGCATGGACAGGCGTGGGTGGCGGACCGGTGGGGTTCGCAAGGGCTGCTGGGGCATGGGTTGTAGGGGCGTGCAGGGGAGAGGGATCTGCAGCAGGGTGTGTTCGCACTGGGGAAGGGAGAACAGGGAACGGCGACTGGTGGGCTTCAAAGAGGGGCTGGTTTATGGAGAGGAGTAGGCCGCATGGGAGGATTGCAGGTGTGGGGTGGTGATGTGAGTCTCCCTTCCTCCGACCAGGAGGGAACCCACAAGTAGCAACCCACTACTTGCTAACCGAAGACACAATGTCTCCCCTCTCCTGAGTTCACAGGAGGAACCCCGACCTCAATCCAGAGAATCGGAACAAGGAACCACAAGAACAAAAACAAAGAGGAAAAATAAGAAAATAACGACGACACAGCAACTGAAGGCTGTAAAACTAAGCACAAGATGTAGCTCTTAAGAGAGCAGGTCTGGATTGGATTTGATCCAACTTCCAGATGGGCAGATCTTCAACTACTCCCTTTCCTTCACTTGATCTCTCTCACTCTTCTTCTTTTTTCTTTGTCTCTCTTTTCTTCTTTTGTGCTCTCTCTCACTCTTTTCTTCAATCACTCTCTCAATCGGCGCTCTTCTTCTTTTCTCTTGAACTGGTTCGCTCAGTTTCTGAGAAGTAATCCTTCTTCTGCAAGTATGCGCTCTTGTCTTTGTTTCAGCTTCTACTTCTTGCTCACTCGTCTCAGACGATGATCAGTTGTATTTATAGGATCTCCAGTAGATCACCCGGAGTGTGGACGGCATGCTCCTTGCCCTTGGGGCCTTCCAGAACATCTGACACACGTGTCAGAGGGCTTCTTCCTCGGATCGCATATTCATATTATTGGAGGAAAATTCCATCCAACGGGTCAAGAGATACCTGTCATTGCATCAAGCACTTACACAGTATTTGGAGTGGCATGTTAAGTGCAAAGTAAATAAGCACGAGGTATAGATTGCAGAGGATATAAAAACTGCACGAAGACAAATCAGCAACCACACACAATGTGCACGGGGTAACCTTAACAAATGAACATGTTGTGCTCGAGAAGATTTCAGAGACTTGCACGCACTGCATTCCATCATATGCACAAACAAAACATGCACGAAGTAGTTTTTCTTTTGAGAAAATGACACGCGTGCAGAAGCTTCAGTACGAAGAAGACTCAGAAGAAATGTGCACGAGGAATAGAAAAGGTGCACGTGGTATGTTTTTCAAAAACACTTGTTCTGACAAAGAAAATATCCACGAGGTATGTCTACGTCAGGCTAAACCTACACGAGGTGAGAAAAGAGAAGAGGGACTCAGAAAGTAACTGTACCACACGAGGTATGACAACGACAGAAAAACAACACGAGGTATAACAATGACAGAAAAAACAACACGAGTAATGAAAACTCGAAAACAACACGAGGTATAAAAACAACAGAAAAGTAACACGAGATATAAAGACACATAACCAACACGAGCTATGAAAGCTCGAAGATGACACGTGGTATAAGAACAACAGAAAAGCAACATGAGATATAAAAACGCATAACCAACATGAGCTATGAAAGCTCGAAAGTGACATGAAGTAAGAGGAATATCTGCACGAAGTGCAACCTTGTCAACCGAAGACCTACACGAGTTATGAACACTGTTCATACTCGAGGTAAAAAGCTTGAAAACAGCACGAGCTACAACAGTAATAAAGCTGCACGAAGTATAATGTAGATAGCAAAACCTGCTCGAGGTACTCCCCTCTCTCTCATCCACCTCACCACTCCATTAAGTCCCAACCACCCAATCCAACCCTTCCCTAGGTGCATTAAATCCCACCCACCAAATCTCCTCCATTCCAAGGGAATCCCACCCCCCAACCACCAAATCTCCTCACTCCCTAGGAGATCTTGTGCCATTCCCACACAATCTTTCCCCTTCCCCACAAAATCTCTCCCCACCCAAGGCAAATTTGAATCTCCCTCCATCCCTCCCACATTCTAGAGAGCCCAAGAGGGAGCCCATAGTGGAGGAGGGCGCCCCCCACCCTCTCTCCTCCAAACTTCTCCCTTCTTCTTCCACCACCCACCCTCTAAGAGAAAAACCAGATCTTCTCCCTCTCTCTCCAGCGCCCCCTCTCCTCTTCCTGCACCTCCACCACATCCCCAGCTCCTCCACACCTCCTACACATCCCTCTCTGGGATTCCCTCCCCCTCCCATCACCATTAGCCACCTCCCCCTTTCCCCCACTTGAGCTTTAAAGGCTGCCCCTGCTGACCAGTTCGCCACCCAGAGAACCTAAAGACTGTAGAGGAAGCTGCGACGTCACCCAGGCATTCTAGGAGGTGCAAGAGCTACCTCTTTAAGCATCTTCGAGTCCTCTTCACAACGGCAATCGTCTCATCCCGTTCTGAGTTCGTGGCTGTCCGGGGAAGGCAATCTACTCCAACGGCGCAGAAGGGTCCTGATCAGTTTCCAGAGACGGCTTGCAGTAGCTGCCACGCCTGCTCATCTAAAGATCTGGAGGTGGGGTTTGACTGGGAGCTTCTACTGCGAGTCTCCCTCCTCCTCCAAGAAGCGGAGCTCCATTCGGCAACCCGAGTGATTTCTTCCCCCTTTTCTCCCCAGAGTGTGTAGTTCTATCCTCCCTGGGACTGAACTAACACCCTATCTGTGTTTGGGCTGCTGCGACCGACTCTGACATTGGCTGGCACCCCCGTAGGTCTCGTTTCGAAGGCAACTCGTCAATGGTTCCAATGCCACTGACCGTGCTCAACTTGGAGATCTGGACAGCTCGTGGCGGCTTCATCTTCCAGATATTGTGGTGCTGAGACAGTCTGAACTAGGGAACAGATCCTCTGCTTCCAGCTCCACCACGACCAGCGCTAGCTTCCAAAGCTCCTACCGAAATTCCAGCACCTTCCTGGGCCAACCTAAAAAATTTTGTCACCAGTCCTGCTAACAAAGGAGTTCAGGAGCAACCACAATAATTCCTGCATCGACCGTCTATCCTTTGTTCCAAAGAGGGGACAGAATCGACTCTGATATTGTGTGAAGCTCTTTGTCTTCATCTTCCCCCTCCCCGCTTGGCCGGCTGAAGGCCCCTCCCTATGTGGAGGTAGTTTTGGTTGTATGAGCTTAACCCCCACCCCAAGATCTCCCTCCTGCGAGAGGTGTAGTGTTGTAAGGTCTTGAGCAGGTTCGAGCGACACCGGCACGGCGTGTGGGGAACCCACGCTTCCCCGCTCGCCCTCGTCTCCAAGCGGGATCAGTTTCTTCAAACCGGTCGAGTAATGATAGTGTAGTCTCAACTCGAACCGTGCATTCGTCGAGCCGTTAGTTATCAATCAGAACTTGTTCAAATACCTTTGGTTGAATAGATTTTTTTTAAGCATCAATATCTTATCACATATTTTGTAAAAAGGTCAAAATTTCCTAAAAAATTGAAAACACCCAATTCACCCCCCTCTTGGGTGCCATTGACACGGGACTTCACACCCAACCCCCCAATTCCTTCTTCAGCAATAGAAACAGAAGAAACCGACCCCTTTCCCGGCACTAGATATGATTTGTTGCAACACCTGGACTGGATGCCGGCCAAGATCTCAGTCCTGCAGTTAATAAGAAGGTCTACGCTACACCAGGATGCTTTGAAAGCATTTCTACAGAAGGTGATGGTGAGCGAGGATGCGGGGGTAGATAGTTTGCCGTCGGTGTTGGCCACTATTACAAAGGGGCCATCTATTTCCTTTTTCGAGTCAGAGCTAGCACCCCTGGAGGCACGCCAGATGCCACTATCCATTTCAATTTCATTGAATAAAGTGGCCGTTGATTCAGCTCTAGTGGACACAGGAGCTTCTATTAATGTTTGTCCCTTGAGCACTTTGCGTGCCTGCAACATCTCTGAAGATATGCTAAGACCGACACCGACAACAATTGTAGCATATGATAACTCTAGGAGAGCTTGCCATGGGGCCATAACAGTTTAGGCTGAGCTAGGGCCTTTGACTATGGTAGTGGAATTCTATGTATTAGACATAGACCCAATGTTCAAGGCTATTTTGGGTCATCCATGGATTAACAGCTTGAATGCAGTTCCTTCGACTGCTCACCAATGCCTCAAATTTCCATTTCTAGGGTGGATGGTCAAGGTGAAAAGTATTTCCACGGTCCAGACAGTCGATGCTATTGCTGACAAGATTCTACCTACACTATGGCCGAGCAATAGGCCGGTTTTATCTGTGACGGACTTGAACTTCCCATGGGCATATGCGTCACGTAAGCCCGCTACTACACCGATTGATGTTAAAATCAAATCCAAAATTAGAGATTCCAAGGGGTGGCACATGATTCTAAAACTAGGCTATGAATCGGGCATGGGCCTCAGCGCACAATCACAGGGGCGAACTAAGCCCGTCCCTAGGGGCAGGAAGATGAGCAGAAGAGGCCTCGGCTACCGCGAGTCATCACTGTCAATGTTAGGAGACTCCGGGCCGCTGACATGGGACTATCGCTAGCATTTTGTCAAGGGGACACTACAGCCCGGTGAACTGAAGTCACCGCCGCCATGTCAGAGGAAGGAAGAAAGTGCCGCTTGTGCCATGTCCGGACCGCCTCCGTTGTCAGATGGCCTGGTCCATGATTTTGCTGATTACTCTAATGTTTTTTCCATGATGTTTGCTAAAGAAGAAAGTCTGAGAAAGCCCGAGGGGTGGGTTATGCAGTATTCACGTGGGAAGCCAGCCCAACGTACGCAGGAGATGGAGAGCTCGACAACCACTTTGTCTCTTTCTTGCCTAATTTCTATTCTTCAACAACTGATTTTTGTTCCCTAGGCTTTCTAGCTCGAGAGTCCATGTCACCGCTGTGAGCGTGAGAGTGACCCATCCCGTGGCTCGATCCGAGCACGAAAGTTGAGTCGGATTACCCAGTGACTCGGCTGGTTCCTCAACCGCGCACGATCCGCGCTTCCCTCGCTTTGGACGATGAGTGAGCTAGCATTTCTGTGAGCGACGTATAGCCCCTAGAAGCTCTTAGTGTCGGGTTTAGTGTGACTCCTAGCCACGTGTTGCTGGTCATGTCTGTCTTAGAGTCTGAGATTCAATGCACGTAGAGTCGACTCCCGTGTTCGTCCCGCATCACTTCTTGATTGCCATTTGCTGGGGATAACAAGTGGTATCAAAGCCCGATCTCTGCTTCATATAGACTTCACAAGAGGAAAGATCTCTAGCTAATGGCAAATCGAGGGATGTTGCCTGAGGGGCATGCAATTCATAGGCCGCCTTTTTTTTATGGTACTAATTACCCCTATTGGAAGAGTAGAATACACGTGTTTTTAAGAGCTTAAGAATTTGATGTTTGGTGTGTTATTAGTCGTGGTCCCTATGATTTACCTATCAATGAGGATGAATGGAATGAGGATCATATTAAAAAATCTTGTGCAAATTATAAAGCCATGAATATAATTCAATTTGCTATTCATCCAAATGAGTATTCACGAATTTTCATTTGTTCTTCTATATAGGAAATATGGAACAAGTTAAGCCTAATCTATGAAGACACATCAGAGGTGAAAGAGACAAAAGTAAACCTTCTGATAAGAGATTATGAGTTGTTCAGCATGAAGCCAGAGGAGTCCATATCTGAGATGTTCGCAGGGCTAATGGAGATAACCAATGGTTTGAAGGCCTTGGGAAAGGAGTACTCAAATCAAGAGTTGGTAAGTAAGGTTCTTAGATCTCTATCTCCCCAGTGGCATACTAAGGCCACCGTGATTGGGGATTCAAAGAATCTCACCACACTTACATTGGATGAGTTGATTGGTTCACTGATGACATATGAGTTGAACATCAAGAGAAATGAAGAAGAAAACTGTGGCACTCAAGGCCAATCCACAATCTTCCGAGGAGAGTGATGGCAGTTTAATTGAGAATAGTGATGAAGAGAAGTTGATGGCTCTAATCATAAGAAGAGCCAGAAAATTTTTTAGGAAAACCAAGAAGAATGGAGCCTATCCCAGGCGATTCCAAAAGAAGACCATGCCCAAGAAGGGAAAGACAAGAAAAAAGGAAGAAGTCATTTGTTATGAATGCAAGAAGGCTGGACACATAAGGGGTGAGTACCCTGAGCTCCAAAGGAAGATCAAGAAAGAGAAAGCAAAGAAGCGCAAGGCAATGAAGGCTACCTAGAGCGACGCAGATGAGGATGAGTCCAAGTCTAAGGATGAAGATGAGCTTGACGAGTTGATCCAAAATCTATAATTGATGGCCCTAAAAGATAGCACCACTGAGGTAAACTCTGACACTAAAATTCTCTCTAGTAAACAATGGCAAATAGCCTATGCTGGTTTATATCAAAAATATAAAAATTTAGGCGCTCGCCCCCAACGCCGCAAAGGTCCCGCAAAGTCTTCTTGAAATCATCCTCCACTATTGGAGGCAGCTTCACTTGCGGCGCCGCCCGGGACTTCTGGGCCTCCTTGCGTGCGCGCAGATAGGCGGCCACTTCGTCATGCTTGCCGTGCCACAGCCGGAGGAGGTGCTCCGGATCGACATCCAGGACGGGCACAGGCTGTCGGCTCAGAAACCTCCTCTCCGGCCCATCCCAGCAATCGATCTTGTGCAACTGATAGAATCCCGTCCGAGTGTTCCACCATTTTATATACTCGGACGTTACTCGCGGGACCCGGCCCGGAGCTGGCACTCGGAAGGTGGCCGTATCCGCCCTATGGAAGAAGTCCCACCAGACCCGGGCAGTCTCGGCTGTCAGGTTCCCCCGTACACTTCACGTCGCTAGCGTAAACTGGGCGCTATATGAGGGGATGTGCTGATCATACCCAAAATTCCACCCAAAGCGGAAAGGGTAGTAAGGCTCCAGCAGCAGGCTGTCCCCCTTCCAGAAGGCCAGCATGCTCGGTCGGATTGATAGTGCCCAATCCCTGAGCTCGGGTTCCAGCAACGGGTGAACCGCATTCTCTTGGCTGATGGGGTGCACGTACTTGACCACTTGGTCATCCCTGCACTCCCACTTGTTGATCACCAAGGGGCTCGAATGGGCCGCCAGCGTCCAGAAATGAATGGAGCCAGACACGCCTTGGGGAATTGTCGTCAGGCGGCCCCGAATGTCATACAGCCTCAGCGAGGTGGGGCCTGGCTCTGCGCTCGCAAACTCCAGCATCCGCGGCATCAATCCCCAGTCTTGAACGGCACGGGGAGCGAACTCCAGAAATAATGAACATACCCACGTATTGAAAAAGTGCAGTGGGAAGACGAAGCGGGCCTGCCACGGAATCTGGTGGACGCTCACTTCCCCGAGCGTCTTGTAGATCAAGTAGAGCACAGTCGGGCACAGTGACAGCTTGATCCCCCACGCCATTTGGCACACGGGGTAAATTGCATCCGGTCGAATGACGGTCTCGTCCCCGTGCGGCAAAGCAAATGAGCATAACCAGTATGTGAGGAAGGCGGCGCAATGCGTCATTGGATCGAGCGCCAGTGGGTTAGGCCCGCCCAGACGCCCCTTGGAGGGTATCTTCACATCTGACTTGGGCTTGGCCCGCTTCTTGCGGGCGACGACCGTGCCCACGCATGGGAAATCTTCGTACTTCTTCGGCCCGTCGAAGAAATACTGAAGCCATAGGGTCAAGCGGACCCTCTTCCGGTCCCCGCGGCGCGGCTGCTTCTCCCCGTGGGCCAGCCTATACATCTCCCGGTACGCTTTCATCAAGTACCGGTAAGAGTACCCCAAAGAATAATAGCCGTCGCCGTCGGTTTCATCCTTAATCAAGTCGGGGAGGCAGACTTCTTCATAAGGCTCCCCGTCAATCGACAGCCCGCTTAGCTGGCTCAGGCTCCATAAGTCCAGCGAAGTCTCGCCCTCTGCAGTGTAGAAGGTGTTGGTCTCTGCGCTTTCTTCCTTCTTCTTCTTCCTCTCGTGACCGCGCCCCTCTCCCTCTCTCTCCCATTTGAGCACGGTGAGCTCCGTTCCGGCTGCAGTTGGCGGCGGGGCGACGACATGACGACGTGGGTGACAGCGAGGTGATCGCGTGGGCGTGCGGCGGGCGTGGGAAGCGTGAAAGCTCGAGGTTCCTAACGGCGTTCTTTGTGGATTGAACTCGGATCGACGCGCCTCGATGCGGACCAAAGGTAGGGTGATGATCCCTAGCTCACCGCCTTTCCATTCCCGTGATTTGTCGACCGAGGCGAGGTCGAGAGGGGGTTTATTCGCACCGGGAAGGGCCGAGCATGCTTTGGGGAGAGTTCACCCGATCCGTCGTTTTAAGTCACGATTCTGTGTTTTGGGGGCGTAGAATCATGTTAGGGGGCTTGGGGGTTCCTTTCCCTTCATTTCCCCCTCCGTGGGGCTTGTATGGGGCCAGAATGGGTGAAATCTGGCAGGTTCACCGTTTTCACGCCGGTGAGGGTCGTGCGGTCGAACCAGGGCCCGCACATCCCATGTGTGGCCCTGTGGGGACCGCACTACGGCTCAGAGCGCTGTGGACTTGTGCGGTCTATCGTGGGACAGCACGTCCCCCTGTGCGGCCCCATGTCAACCGCCCATCCCCGAGATTTGACCATTGTTTGTGACCGTTGCACAAGTGCACTGGGACGTGCGGCCAGGGTCTGGCCGCATGACCCTTCGTGTGGCCATGGGCTGGCCGAACATCACCTGATGCCGTTGGCTCGACGCGCAATGGGACATGTGCAGCCTATCCTGTGACCGCACATCCCTTGTGCGGCCCAAGACCGACCACGCATCCCCTGAATTTTAGACCATTACTTGTTACCGTTACGCAGTGTTTTGAGGGTGAGCGGCTAGGGTCCAGCCGCATGTCCCCCTGAGCGGCCATGGCCTGGCCGTTCATCTCCTAGTACCATTGGCGTATGAGGGGCCCAGGTGGGACCGCCCATGCCTTGGAGCGGCAGGATCCTAGCCGCCCTTCCCCTGAGTGGCTAGTGTCAGACCGTACGTGTTTCTTACCGTTGGGACCGATGGACGGCCAGGTTGGACTGTCTTTCTCCCACGCGCGGCTGAGACTTAGCCGTGCATCTTTGAGCGGCCAATGATGGACCGTTCATCGTCTGAGGCCTAACCAGTGATTTCTTTCGTGTCGATTCGAGTTCCGGGTGAGCGGACTTCGATCCACGTGCTGACCCGTGGTCTGACTGATGGTAGGCATCATATGGGGACCAATTGTGGGGCGCCGTGGGGGTCCCGGGATGTGGCGTCTTCAGCTTACGTCACCGTGAGTCGGTGTTGGTACGAGGGGCAGTCCCCTGTACTCCGTCTGGTTCAGACGTTATTTTCCGTTGACTGGAGAGTCTACCTTCCAGTGACCTGTCCACTAGTCGTAGCTTCCTGCGCACGCGTGTGCGGACCCACCCGGGAGTGGTGGAGAGCTTGACCTGAGTTAGACGATTTTTAGGCTGGTCTCCGTGGGCCCCTTGTCGCTAAAGGGACGACGGGTGAGCTTGCCTTCAGTTAGTGACGTATAGCCCTAGGATCTCTTTAGTGTCGGGCCCCAAGCCCCCATATCGGCGCATTGCTGGTCGTGTCCGCATGTAGAGTCCGAGGTCCATATCATATAGAGTCGTCTCCCGTGTCCGTCCCGCATCAATATGGCTAACAAGAAAGTGTAAGATTGACAAGCCAGAGAGGTGTGTTAGTCAGGGATCAGTATAGGCCAACCAAAGAGAGAAGTGACCCAGGGAACTAGCATAGGCCAAATGTGACGGTATACAGTCAACAGGGAGGTGCAAGGTTCACAACTGGAGCAGGGCATTAGTTGAGGACTGGTATGGGCCAACTGACGGGGAGTATGATTGCTGGAAAATGAGTGATTGGTTTCCCCGAATGGTGGAGGAGAGAGTTTTTTATTCTCTTTACCAACTCTGTCACCCTTTTAGATTTTCGCTAGAGCTGGTCCCCTTTTACTTTTTTCGATGTGTCCTTACGGGTTTTCACATCGAGGGGTTACCCAATTTTGCCTGAGGTGTTCTTGCGAGTTTTCACCTCAGCCAGATTGCTGGTCTTTTTGCCCCCAGTCGCCTCCCTGAGAGAGAGGACGACTGAGTCTACCGGGGTATCTCTATTTTTAACCATATTTTTCTATTTTTTATTGTTACCTAGGAATCTCTTGGCTATTTGGTGACTGGCACTGGGTGTCCTCAGCTTGCTGCTGTCGAAGGACACTATTAGAGGGATCATTGTCGTTGATCCGCTGTGCTGATGCAGGAGTCACTGGCTGGGGCTTGGCTAATTGCCAAGCAATCAGGAACTTCACGTAGACCTTCGAGCCAACTGGTCTGTGTAGCTTGTACTGGAGCTTGAGCGGACCGACTCTAGTGATACAATGGCTGGTGTTTTGGGTTGTGGTGGCGATATGCCGAGAGTGGGTGTAGGCCAACCGAAAAGGCATATTGGCCCAAGGTTAGGGGTTTAACCAACCGAGAAGGTGTATTGGTCAGGAACTGGGAGATGTGTGGGCCAACCGCTGTGGTGTTTTGGCCGAAGATCAGGTGTTGGATTGACTGTGGAGGTGTTTAGTCAAGGATATGTGTTGGTCGACCGTGAAGGGGGACGACCAAGGTGGAGGCTTGACCAGCCATGACGGCATATGGGTCAAGGGGGTAGCGGCCAATGGGGAAGGTGTGAGATTGGGGGGAGACAGGTAGGTCGACCATGATGGTGTATTGACCTGGATGCTGGGGAATGAGCAACCGTGATGGTGTATCGATCAAAGACAGGGTGTGGGTTGACCGTCGTGGTGTGATAGACCAAAGAGAGTATATCACCCACTGTTGTGGTGAACCGGTCAGGGAACTAGGGTGAGGTGGTTGGTTGTTCTTAACGAGGAAGAGAGATTTTTCTTTTTCTCTTTACCAGCTCCACCACCCTTTTGGGTTTTTGCCGGATCTGGCCCCCTTTTACTTTTTTCAGTGATCCCTTACGGGTTTTCGCACCGAGGGGTAACCCGATTTTGCCTTAGTGCACACCCATCCCAGCCCTTCTTTCCAACAACTCTAGCTCACCCTACCCCCTCCACCTCTGCCCCCTTAGCCCTCCAAGGGGCCCCAGCCATGTCCTCCCCACTCCCAAACCATTAGCCACAATCCCCTTGCATTGCAGCCCCCCCTTCTTACTTCATTGGCCATCACAAGGTGGCAGCTCCAGTGGTAGGTCGCAGGCAGATGGCAAGGGTCCTGGAAACTGTAGCTTCTCCGGCACTTTCCCAACTCATCTAGTGGCAAACCATATACCACTGGAAAGGTCATCCAGAGGGATTTCCAAGCGTAGTGGTTTCATCTTTGTCCAAGCTCCAAGCTGTCTGCGAGAGTGATTCTTCCCCGACTGCACAAGAGCTCTCAGGTAGTGAACCAGAGCCCTAGAAAAGTTTCCACCACAGTCGCTCCCTGGCAGATCTGGGCGTGCAGCTTGGCTGAGGGCATCTTCTACTAGTCCTTTATCATCCCCAAGAAGCGGAGCGAAGTTTGGACACCGGCATCAAGAGTTCCAAATTTTGTTCCAAAGTCGCACCAGTCCCATCTGAAAGAAGACTTGTTCGCGGTCGTCACGGTACCAGCCCCGCCTCCATCCGAGTTCAGGACTGTCCGTGGCGCCTCCATCTTCTAGCAGTAATACCCTGGGAGCTGCCAGCACCAGTACTATCTGACACTGTTCCAAGACCTGCACCAGCCAGCGACCGTCTCAGGGTTAATCCAGAAAATTTGAGCGTCTTCCCGGGCCAAGTCGGAGAGTTTTGGCTCTAGTCTCAGTTCGTTTGGAGTTTGAGAGTGTCCGTGGCGGCGCACACTTTGACCTATTGTCCTGTGATTCCAAAAGCTGGCAGCACCGACGAGGAGCCCGGCACATCAAGTTTCTAACTCTGTCCCCTCCCCTTGCTTGGCCGGCTGAAGGCCCCTCCCGGCATGGAGGTAGTTTTGGTTGTAAACACTTAACCCCCACCCCAAGAACCCCCTCCAGCGTGAGGTGTAGTGCTGTAGCTATTTTATTTCCAGGTCAAGTGCCACCATCGCGGCGTGCAGGTGTGTACCCACACCTCCCCGCTCGCCCTCATCTCCAATCGTGATCGGTGTTTTCACACCGGTCAGGTGAGCGACTGATTCACTTGGCTTGTTACATGCTTTGCTAATTTAGTATCGTCTTGAATGCCCATCGAACGGTGAGCCGAGAGCCCGAACTTGCACACCACTTCTAGTGCGCCAACCATGAAAAGTGAGTGAGTGCCACCCAAACCCATGCCCCCGGTGTGCCGGCCCCCCCACGAAGTTGGGAATCCTAGGCCCTTAGGGGTCAGCCTAAGCTAGCCAAGTCCCTTAGAAGGTTTGGGTTCCACCTTGGATCCCCATCATCATCGGCCGGTCACCATCAGGAGGTGGTGTACGCCGTAAGAGTAATCCGTACACGTGAGTCCGTGTTCTTCCTCGTATGCTTGCTGGTCTAAGTCCTTGGTTCGTCAAGTCATCCAATATCATCTTAGGGCTGTGCCACATCAAGTGGTATGTGCTCTTCCATATCTTCTACCTCCTTCACAGGTTGTCTGAGCCTTCTTGTTTCTATCTGAAGTCCCTTTGTGCATTCTATGTTCTGCTAAGTATGTTTGTCTTGACTAGTTCTTGTTAGCTGGCTTGTGTGCCATTCGGTCATGAAGGTTTGCGTATGTGATCTCCGTTATGTCAATCCAATTACTCGCTTGGTACTCGATAATGCGTCTGGCAAAGTTCAGTGTAGAGTGAGCTATTAACTCTGCATCTGCCATTTGATTCACTGAGTCCCTCTTGATTCTATTATAGTGAATGTTGCTTACCTTATTCTTGTGCAAGTCTAGTCAGATTTGACTTTCTGATCTTAGTTCCGCTAGAGTCCTTCAAAAGTTGTTCTGGATCAAGGCAAAGGTTTTATTCCGCAATAGTCTTTTGAACGGGGATTCATTCACCTCCCCTCTGAATCCGTGCCTTGCACCCCAACAACAAGTCCATGTGTGTGTCTACTACTGCAGGCTTAGGTTGCTTTAGGTTGTTTTTCATGATTACTTATAGTTTTTCTATTGATTTGCATCTTTTAGATTAAAAATGCTGCCTAGAAGAAGAGGTCGTGTCCCAAGGGAGGAAAGTGGTACCTCTCCTCCTCCAATGAATGTTTAAGGGCAAGGCTGTGTTAATCCTGCTCCTGGTGATGACGTGCCTCAAGGTGGTTGTGGTAGAGCTTTGAAGGAGTTTCTGCTATTCCACCCACCAACTTATGAAGGGAAAGCAGATCCAGATGCAGCAAGAGCATGGCTAGATGCTACTGAACGTGTATTCCATTCAATGGAATGCATTGAAGATGAAAAAGTGATGCTAGCTACATTTCAACTATAGGGAGCAGCACTCACGTGGTGGACCATGGAGTGGAAAATTACTTTCAGATCTCGTCCGCTTCGTCAAATAACATGGAGGGAATTTGTCACGTCTTTCGAGCGCACTTACAGTCCTGCTTATCTTAGAGTGGACAAGATGTATCAGTTTATGGACTTGGCTCAAGGCGGCATGACGTTTTGCAATATTGCAACAAGTTCATGGAATTGGGTCGATGTGCGCCTCATATTCTTGCTGATGAAGGTTTAAAAATTGAGCAATTTCTGCATGGGTTGAAGGTAGAGTTGAGGTAGCCGCTGATAGCAACCCGAGTGGTAGAGATGGATATAGCATATTAGGTAGCTGCGACATTTGAACTAGACATGGAAAGATCTCGAGGGCGTACCCAAGTTGACTCAGTTCAGCCAAGTGTGCAGCATCAACAGGTCAGTCAGCCGAGTGTGATAGGAGTCCCATCCTATGGCGACTCAGATCCCGGATACCAGATATGCCTGATAGGACTATCAAATACACCTGATACCACTTGGAACCCGCGAGGCCTCCCAAGAGCAGTAAAGCTCCAAAAGGGATAAAAGGACTGTCGTGTAGCACATTGAACTGACAGATGTAATAGTAAGCAATTAAATTTCATTAGATCGGGTTGCTAAAGTAGCAGAAATAAAATTATTTTTTAATTAACAGTTTGCAATACTTAAATTGTCTTTTATTCATTGCTTGTTATATCTTATGATACCTTGGCTAACATTTTTTTAGCGCACAAAGAGGCTCTTTAGTCTCACCGTCTGGATACCACTCTGGTCCCACGGTGATTGATTGCACTGCAAGTCGTTTCTTAGTCCCATTGTGATCATTGCTCCACCATCCTCCTTGTATGCATTTTATTATGTTACCTACACTATTTGATTATCAAGGACCTTGTGGCTTTGATAAATCTAACATTTGAGTTCCCCATCATAAAAAGTAATGATAATTTTAGAGAAATCTTAATTACAGAGATAGGCCATCGAGTCATCTGAGACTGGGGATGATGGTATGTTGATGATAAAAAAAAGAAGAAGAAGAAAGAAAAAAAGAAGAAGAAAAGATAAAAGAAAAAAAAGAAGGGGTAAAGAAAAAATAATAGAGGAAGGATGGGCAAAAAAAAGAAGAAGAAAGAGTAAAAAGTATTGAATTAGCACACCCCCACTTTTGTGTTGAATCGGCACACTCCTTTCTCCCATGCTTGATCTGGCGCGTGCTCTTCCCCCATGGCCCTTTGAGGCTTGTGAACCGGGGCAAGAATCCCCCTTGGGGCACTTGAATCGGCACGAGCCCTTTGAGGGCATGACCCGGTGCGGCCAAGCACTTGCATGTGAACCGGCACCAAGGCCATTTGCCCCCTGAATCGGCAAACCCTTCCCTTGCATGTGAACCAGTGCAAGCTCCCTCGAATGCACATGAATTGGCAGCCACCCCTCTCACTGGTCCGACGTAACGGTGTCCTGCTCACCATTAATGGACCTGCAACAGGAGACAGCGAGCACATTTGTGATGTGCCATGCTCGTGTGCTATCAAGCGGGAGGTCTCTCCATGACGCATGCTCGAGCGGCGTGTAAGGTGGTGGACCTCAACACGTCCCGGGCCCCATGCTCCCCCACAGTGCTGCAGAAGATGCGTACATCAACGGCCATGTTCGAAGCGACTGAAGGAAAAGAAAGAAAGAAAGAAAAAAGAAGAAACGTCAGCCCTCTGCTTTCCCCTTGCATGTATAAAAGGAGGAGAGGAGGCTCTCGAGCTACCTCTCTCGATCCCTCTCGAGTGAACCCCCCAGTTTCTGCTCTCTCCCCGACTGAAGACACCCCCTGGGCAAGCTACAGAAAGTGTGTGAAGAGAAATTGAAGAGAGAGTGGGAGGAGTAGGCCCATCTAACGGTGGGTTTCCTGCATCTTTTTTGATTCCTCTGTTTTCTCTTTTAATGCTCGGTTGGGCTATATCCCCTGATCGCCTTACTCTCACAAGAAGAGCCACAGAATATTCATGAAGCTCTTCAAAATGAATCCTGGATTCAGGCTATGCATGAAGAGCTGCACCAATTCGAAAGAAATAAAGTGTGGACTCTCGTGCCGCGTCCTAAGAACCATCCCACCATTGGAACCCGTTGGGTTTTTAGAAACAAGCTAAATGATGCGGGATTGGTCGTTAGGAACAAGGCCCGGCTTGTAGCCAAGGGGTATAGCCAGGAGAGCCACAACGTTCGAGCACGAGAACGGCAGGACCGCCGGCAAGCGTGACGACCGGATCGAGGTAGACGGCATCTGGTTGAACGGGGCAGCTCACCTATACTGCAACCAGCAAAAAGGCTCCCGCAAGTTCGATTACAACTCCGGTTTGCAGGCTCGCGCAATGGCGAAAAGTGACGTTTCATCCTAAAAAGCGGGTCAGACACACTGGGGGCGATCCCTTCGGGAAAGGGCTTTGTCTCTGTTCTTGCCTGTCTCTTAGTCCCTTATACTTCCGCTTTTGACTTCTCCCATAACGACCGGGACGTACGCCCTGTTGCTGGATCAAGTACCAGCCCGTTGCCCGGAGGAAACCGGCCTGAGCCGGAAGCAGAATTTCGGAACCTCGACATTTGACCGGTTGCCATGCCGGTCATAGCCCACCGCGCCCTTATCGCAGGGGAAACCGGCCTTGCGTGTCATTGCTGGGTTGGCTCGGCTCCTGTACCCGCCAGCGTCTCAGGGGAGCGACTCCATGCCTGAGCGGTGCCGAGGCGCAGCAATGCGGATTCCGTGACGCGAAACGAATTGTCGAAGAATTTTGCAATACGGTTGTCTCAGCCCTTGCAGACTAGCATCCAATCCCGATAGAATGCAAGTGCGGGGCGAGGCCGCCGTTCCGCTCTCCGGTTGTCTCAGCAACTTCCTAGAGAGCACCCCCGCACTGATTCTTAAAACGCGAAGGCAAGAAACAAGGCCCTGACTGGGATATCCAGCCGGGGCCTTGATGTTTGTGGTGGGTACGCTTGCAGAAGGTGGAGCGAAGTGGAGTTGCGGAGTGGGTAGTGCGGAACTAGATGCCTCTGGCCTTTCCGTAGGCTTTCGCGGCCAACTCAAGCTCGTTCCACGGCTGCTCATCGAGGATGAGCCGGTACATGGAGTCGGCCAAGTCGAGAACGCTGCGCGGTGCGGGCTCGGCTTTCTTTGCGGGCTTGCCGGTTTCCTTCTGGATGTCGGCCTTGGTAATGGTGCCTTTCTTTTCTGCGACCGCCGCCAGGTTGCGCTGATGTTCCTTGCCGAGCTTGGCAATCTCTTTAGCTGCCGGTCCCTTGATGGTTCCCTTGCGGATCTGCTTCTCGACTTCCGGGGTAGCTTCGATCAGGGCAAGTCTTCCCTTCACCCATGAAGCCGATGCGCGGTAAGACTCCGCGATCTCGGCCTCGGTCATCTGGTACACGTTGATGAGCCGCTGAATGTTATAAGCGTCATCCATCGGGGTTGTGGCGTTGCGGACCCGGTTTTCTTCGATGTTGGCGAGAAACGCCTGCTTCTCTGTCAAGGCCGTGTAGGAGCAGCGCAGCTCCAACGGCTTTTCGGTGAGCTTCTTTTTGTTGATCTCCGTCACTGCGCGCCAGCGGGAGAAGCCGGCGACCAGGACAGGAGCGCCCGCGGTGCGGCGGATCGTGACGGGTTGGAGCTGACCGTGGCGAAGGATGGAATCGACGATCCACTGAATATCCGGCAGGTCGTGCCGGCCGTTCATTGCGGGGTCAACGTCGAGAGGCCAGTCGGCCCTATAGGGACCTTAGCTCTCCCAAATTCTTCAGAGGGGGCAACTCCTGAATAGCCTTTTTTTTGGCTGGGTCAATCTCAACTCCCCTGTATCAGACTAAAAATCCAAGAAACCTCCCACTGGAGATGCCGAAGGCACACTTCATTAGATTCATCTTTAGCTCATATTATCGCAACCTTTCAAAGATGACTCTAAGATTGTGGAGGTGGTCTTCTCTTTTCTTAGTCTTGATGACTAAATCATCAATGTAACACTCGACCTTGCTGTATAGTAGCTCGTCAAATATTTTAGTCATTGCTCACTGGTATGTGGAGCCAGCGTTCTTAAGGCCAACCCGCCCATAAAGCACATTGTCTCATGGCCGGTAGTTACATCGATCATCACCTCGGTGATGGGCATCGAAAAATCATCCTTCGGACAAGCCTTGTTTAGGTCGCAAAAATCTAAGTAAATCCTAATCTGACTGCTCTTCTTCTTCACCAGTACAATGTTGGCCAGCCAAGTAATGTACTGGTTTTTAGACACGAAGTCGACGTCAATGACCTTGTCAACTTCCTTGCAGATTTGGCTGGTCAATTTCGGCCTCATACACCGGGGAGGCTACTTGACGGGAATGTCAAGCGAAATCGACAAATTATCCAACTTATTTATTTGTGTTTGAGTAGTCTTATGTGTACTAGGTCACATTAGTGGGCCTAATATGGGCATTTTACTTCTATAGGAAATAAGAAATATAAGAGTCTTTTTTTAAGTGTCTTTTTGTCTTCCCACTAGAGGTTTAATAAGTCTTAGGTGTTAGTTGAAGTTTTAATGGGTGTGTTTTGGTCTTCTTTGAGAGTTTATAAAAGGAGTATTGTAACCTTTATTTGAAGTAATGAAAATGATGTTTTATTTTTGGAAAGATGTGAAATCCCCACTCTCTCTATCTCTTTCCCCCTCCCTCACATCTACCAGCTTGGCCAACTACCCGACCCCCTTCCTCCGGCTCGCTTGCCCCCCTCTATCCCTGCAACTACAGTCTCTCTCCCCCCCTCTCCCTCAAAACTTCTTCGACATGGCCAGCGCCATTGTCCACCCTTCCACCTCCTTCCACCTTTGCCGATGGCCCCATCTCCATGTCATCTTCTTCCTCTGCTAAACTCCCTGAACCCAGTCACTTTTCCTCTCCCTTGATGAGAACGAAACGATGGATTCAGAGGGGAGGTGAATGAATCTCCCCTATAAAGTACCTAATTAAAATCTTATAACTAGAATCCAGATGCAGAATCAAGACAGTTAAGCTCTGCAGAATGTGAAGGTCAATGAAGCACTTGAACAACCAGTTGGACTGCTAGAAGCCAGACTCCTAATCAAGTCAAACCCGTAGACAAAACCAAAGCTAATAAGTGTGTGCCTGAAATCTATTCAGTTAGAACAATGGATGGACCGCTCCTAAGCATTCATCTAGCGCTGAAGGCACAAGGAAACAAACCACTGCACAATAACTTTTAAGGTGGTTCGGTCCTCCAGACCTACATCCACCCCACGTTTGGACGTGATTCTTGATCTGGGATCTTCTCCTCCAAGTCCTCTATCAGCACGAAGAAGAAGAACATCATTTGGAACCCGGAGCACCAATTTCTAATTTTTCTCCCCGGAGTGCGCAGGTCAGTTCCCTTTAAGTCAGAACCGACCCCTCCCACCATTCTGGTCCTCGCGCCCTGCTCCAACCTCCTCTGGTAGTCTCGCTGGTCTAGTATCGAAGAAGGCTTGCCCAAGATTGCAACGGTTTTGGTCCTGCCTTAAACGGACCCCGGGAGTGCTCGTGGAAGTCACATCTTCTTGCTGCTGTGTTATCGTGGCAGTAAGAATATGAACCTAGCGACCCTATTGTGGACGTGCAAAATTGCACGCCCATATGTCCACAACAGTCCAACAGCAGCAACAAACCTTCAACAGAAGAAACTCTGGAGAGCACGTCCCGTCCGGACCCTCCGAAGAGACACCACGCCGACGTGAAGCCATCCCCGGAATCACGACGGCGAAGAGAAGTCAGTCACTGGAGGACACGTCCCGTCCTGACCCTCTGAACAGACAACCTGCTACTGTGGAGCCGTCTCCAGAATCACAGCAGCGAAGAGAAGCCAACCCCTGGGGAACCCACTGCTCGTGGGCCCTCGAGGAGGATCACACAGCTCGTCAATCGAGTCCAGAATAAGCTGTGAAATCCCCTTCAAAACAAGCCCCTGCGAAGCTTCAACGGCACGCCCTCAGCGAGCTTCAACGGCACACCCCAAGTGCCCCTCCAGCGGCACACCCTGTTGCCCTTCAGCGGCACACCCCTTTAAGCTTCAGCGGCACACCCCCCTTGAAGCTTCAACGGCACACTCCCAGGCGCCCTCAACGGCACGTCTGCAAACCCCTCAGCGCCCTTCAGCGGCACACCAAGGTGCCTTCAGCGGCACACCCCTCAAGCCCTTCAGCGGCACACTCATGTGCCCCTTCAACGGCACACACCCACTTGGCCTTCAACGGCACACTCCTTGTGCCCCCTTCAGTGGCACAAGCCCATGCACCCCCTGCTCTCCCAGCGAAGGCCTCAGTGGCACGCTTGTGCCCCTTCAGCGGTACGCCTGTGTGTGCCCTTCAGCGGCACACTCTAAAGCTTCAACGGCACAGCGTCACCCCGTCCGACACGGAAGATCTGGCGCCACCCTACGGGGATCTTTGGCGCGCACTGTAGGCTGACGTGTCGACCGGAGGCGGACACACGGAGTCTACCCCCTGCCAACCAAATTAATGGGAGGTCAAATCCCCATTAACGCTTCTTTTCCCGCCCGTAGCACCCATTTTGAGGGAGGTTGTGCCGCTGGGGTATATATACCCCTCTCCACCGGCGAACAAAGAAAGGAAAAAAAAAAGAACAGAAAAAGGGACACAGGCAGAAGACCCAGATGGGTGAAGAAGAAGAAGAAGAAGAAGAAGAGAAGAAGAGAAAGGGGGAGGGGTCTGCTGCTCTCCCCGTTGCTGCTCAGCCACCGCCATCCGTGCGAGGAAAAGAAGAAAAGAGAGAGAGATGTAGCAGAGAGGGTGGGGGGAACGGGGCTCAGTTGCCCCTGTGCAGCTCCAGCCCGCTCCTTCCCGTCTCCTCCATTCTTGTCTTCCTCTCCCCTCTGTTACTGTAACCCCCACTTCATGTTTTGCATGCATAAACACCTGGGCCCCTTTGTTACCCTTGCTATCTCCTTTCACCGAATTTGTGTTTGTGTGGTTTCCCTGTCCCCGGCGACGTTTCTGTTTGCATCTCCACCCTGCTGGGCCTTGCCACCCCTCTTTGTTTGGAGATCCAGTCCCCAACCCTGCTAGCTCGCTAAGCCCCCCTCCAGTTGGGCCAGAATCAGAAAACCCCCGTGGCCTTCCTCCCTGTGGGTTCACTTCGCACCCCTTCAACCCTTCCCCGGTACGCCCTAGGTTCCCCTGGCCTGGTGCACTTCACGGCCCTTCAGCTCCTTCACCGGCACGGCCCTTGGCCGGCACGCCCTTCACCCTTTAGAACCCTTCACCGGCACACTCTCCCCCACCGTCTCACCTTCCTTCGCCGGTACACCCCTTCACCGGTGCACTACCCTCCGTCTCATCCCCTTCGCCGGTACACCCCTTCGCCGGTACACTACCCCCGTCTCACTATCCCTCACCGGCACACTCTCCCCCACTGTCTCACCTTCCTTCGCCGGTACGCCTCCTTCGCCGGTGCACCCTACGCCGGTATAGTCTCCCTGTCTTTCTTCGCCGGTACGCCCGTCCTCTCCTCCTCCTTCGTTCGCCGGTACACTATCCACTGCCGTTTGAGCCTCCTTCGCCGGCACACTATATACATGCATATATATCAAGTAGCAACAGTTAAATAAATCCAAAAAAAGAAAGGGAAGATAATAGCAAAAAAGGGGTATGGACAAATATGAGAATGGGAAATAATGGCAACAAAAAAAATGCATAATAGAAATAATAACAAGCAAGAGATAAAGAAAAGTGACAACCTCATGACCGGAAATTCTAACCAATACAAAAAACGCCACATGAGTAATAAAAGAAAACAGTGAAATACACACGCAGGTCCCCTAACTACAGGCCCAGATGCAAACTAACAATAACAATGTGTATAATAATGAAATCATCAACACCGCAGCCCCATCCCTCCTCGTGACCCGGTGCTGAAGGAATAACAAGGCCGCCCTCGCAGGTTGGGTCTGAGTCTTGGGAGCCACCCCGGAATGGCCATGACCCAGCCTCGCTTCAGGCCGATATCCCGATTTAACCGGACTCGTCTTCCGAATCGGACTTTATCCGAACCGTCACGGGGATTGCCGCCCAGTCGACAGATATTCAAGCATGCTCATTCGGTTTTCCGCCGTATACCCCGTCACGGACTCTTGTCCGAATATGAAAAGGCCCGTGAGTGTCCAACATGCCCGGCCCCGCCTCGGGCCGACATTCCGACTAGACCCAACTTATTTTTCGAATCGGACCCCTTCTGAATAATCATCGAAATCGTCGTGATCAAGGTGGGCATTCGAACGGACCCATCCCGATTTTCACTGCGCTTCCGTCACGGACTTCCGTCCGAATAGTAAATGGTCCGCAAGCGATCGATATGGCCGATGACTCATCGAACCGGATCTGCTTCCCGAACCGGATTCCTTTTGAATTATCATTAAAATTGTCGTGCCTTCGACAGACATTTGAACGGGTCCATCTCAGCCTCCGCCACGTTTCTGCCGCGGACCCTTGTCCGAACACAGAATGGTCCATGAGTGACCGACAAAACCCGAATGGAATGAAAAGACTCTCGTCAACCCAGCATACCATGCATGGGAATACTAATAGGCTTCAGTGGGCCGTACCTGGATTTCAGGTCTGCCCTGATCGTGGCCAGTGTTCTGCCCACACTTTAGGCCTATAGCTCATTGTCTCAAACGCATCTCCCTCGGGATTTGATCTCAACACACATCCCCCATTGCTCTTCGACTCTGGAAATATTAATGACGCTCACGCAAGTCTTGCTTCGACCGCGGGTGGCCCACCGCAGTATGGTCGCGGCTCGATTTTGCACCGGGCTAACAGATTCACCGGTTTTCAACCGCACTAATCGAGATTTAACCGAGCGTCTCTCGTTTTCTAACAAACAGTAAATTTGTCATATCCTGACATACATATGCCCAGGTTTGCCCGTAACGATTATGCTTTCACCGGACTGGACGCGCGTCCAAACATCAAACGGTCAACGCATGACCGAAACGAGCCCGATAAAAATTTGTCACATTCTGACGCACACGGGCTCGGGATTTCCCCATGGTAACTGCGTCTTTCCCAAGCCGGACATCCGTCCGAACATCAAAATGGTCAATACATGACCGACATAACCCCGAATACTTTCTCCGCACTCCTACGTGTGAGTTTCAGTATTTCTTAAATAGGCTTTCAAGTAACCCTTGTGGAGGGCCGAGTGGGGCGGATATGACCAAAGAGAGGTAGCCATGTTGATGCACCGAATGACTCTAAATGTAAGCGTGCCCTAGGACTTGACTTGTAGAGACAAGTCAATGACTTGCTCTGATACCAATTGATGTGACACAATCTCAGACCTAAGCAAGCAAGCACGATCGCAGACCGAACGGGCTGATATCGGCGGCCAACTCACCCGGCACTCACCCAAACCTGTGGGTAACTCGGCGATGCTGAGTGGAGGATGTGAGGGCTGGTCCCTTGCTGGTAGAGGGCCAGCAAGGTCAGAGGGTCTCCCAAAGGGTATGGCTAGTCCGATTCTAAGGGCCGACCCAGTGCCGAGAGCACGGGTAGTCACTCACTCCCACGGTGGTCACTCGGAAGTACGGGACTTGCGAGATCGGGCACTTTCTCTCACCAGCCAGCATAGCTGAGAGCTAATATTGATTGAAAAGCACAAAAATAAGAGCAATGGAAGAATGCTTACTCGATCGGTTTGAAGAAATCGGCCTCGACCGGAGACGTGGGTGAATGGGGAAGCGTGGGGTTTGCCACACGTCGCGGCGAGGAAGCTTCAACCTGCTCAAACGCTTACACCACTACGCCTCTCACAAGAGGGGGGATCTTGGGGTAGGGGTTAATTTATTACAACCAAAACTACCTCCACGCAGGGAGGGGCCTTCAGCCGGCCAAGCGGGGAGGGGAGGAAAAGAGTGAGGAGCTTCAACGATCGGCGGAGTCGGTTCTGTCCTCTTTCTAGAATAGGGGACAGGAAGGCGGTGTTGACGCCGCTGTGACCACTCCTGAACTCCTCTTTCGATGAGACCAGTAGCAAACTCTCCGTACTTGGTTCGGGATGTCCCCTGAATTTTGGGGAAACTCCAGGTCGTTGGTGCCGATCGAGGAAGAGTCTCGAACAGAGCCTCTGCTCCTGGGCTCTGATAGTTACAGGAACACAGCAGCAGCAAGCCGAGGCTGTCACGAGCAGTCCCAAACTCCAAATCAAGCGCGGAATGAGGCGTTGGAACCGTTGACGAGTCACCTTTGAAAAGAGATTCACGAGAATGCTAGCTGATGTCGGGGTAGGCCGGGACAGTCAAAAGAGTGACAGGGTGTCTGTTCAGTCCAAGAGGGGACAGAACAGTGCACCCTGGGGAGAAAATTAAGAAGTTACTGCTTCAGTCGCCAAATGGAGTCCCGCTTCTTGGAAGGGCTATAAGACTCGTTGTAGAAGGTCCCGGACAAGTCCATCTTCAGATCTTCAGGTGAGCCAATGTGGCAGCTTCTGCAAACTGTTTCTGGTTGACAGTTTGAGTGAAGTTGCGCAGTCGAGGGAGATCGCCTCCCCTAGACAGCCACGAACTCAGAAGGGGACGCGACGACTGTCGATGCGAAGAAGACTTGGAGACGCTTCCACCGGTACCTCTTGAGCCTTCAGAAATGCCAAGATGAGGTCGTAGCTGCCTCTGAGAGTCGCTGGTCCTCTAGACTGTGAACTGGAAGACTGTGTGCTGCTCCAATGACATGTAAATGTGGTTTTTTCCTGATCCTCTGGGTAGATAGCCACCTGATTGTACCCAGAATACCCATCTAGAAAATAGAAGTATTTTTGCCCTGCTAATTTTTTCCAAAATTTAGTCAATGAATTAGAGGGGAAAATGGTCCTTCTTTGTCATGGAGTTGAGCTTCCTATAATCAATGCTGACCCTCCATCCCGTGGTCAACCTAGTGGGTATCAACTCCTCTTGATCATTGGCGATCACAGTCAGTCCTAATTTCTTTGGGTCTATTTGGGTTGGACTGACCCACTAGCTATCAGAAATTGGGTAGATGATCCCGACATCTAGCCACTTGACCACCTCATTTTTAACCACCTCCTTCATGTGTGGATTTAATCTCCTGTGCATGTCCCTACTTAGTTTTGCATTCTCCTCCATATAAATGTGGTGCTGACAAATGGATGGATAATCCCTTTAAGATCCGTGACAGACCAACTTGCAGCCCCCTTATGAGATTTAAGGATCTCAACTAGTTTGTCCTCATGCTTAGGTTCAAGGTCACTTGCTATGATGATTGGCAATGTTTGGTCTGGGCTTAGGAATGCATACTTAAGGGAGGCCGATAACGATTTTAATTCAACCTGAGGAGAGGATTGCAAAGATGGCAGAGCTGGTTCAGATTTAAGCTGAGGCAAGGGTTCAACTGGGGGCCACGTCCTAAGTTGAGTTAACAAGATGTCAACTTCTTCTCTCATTCTGGTCCTACTGTCCCCTTCAATCTGCAATAACTCCTCAATGGTGTCAACAACATAGCAATCTCCTTTTTGATCATGGAATTTGGATGCCTTGAAAATGTTGATGCTAACTTTCTAGTCCCCAGAAGATGTCCATAATTTCTAAAGCACAGTCTATATTAGCTGTAGCCGTGGCTAAAAATGGTCTACCCAAAATGATTGGAGTATGCTTGATTTCTTGGGGAGAAATCATGTCCAAAATAAGAAAGTCGGTAGGAAAGTAGCACCCATTCACTCTAACAATGACATCCTCAATAAGGCCTTTTGGAGTCTTGATTGATCTATCGACGAGCTGGAGAATAATAGGTGTAAGCTTGACCTCACCGATGTCAAATTGCTCATAGATAGAGGTTTGGAGTAAATTCACACTAGCTCCTAAATCAAGGAGAGCCTTATCAAAGGTTATTGTGGGGTGCTAGAGCCGGATTCAGAGGGGGGGTGAATGAATCCCCTTAGAAAATACCCGATTAAAACTTGTAATAGGTCACAGATGCGAAATAAAAACTAGTTAACCTCTGCAGAATGTGAAGGTCAATGATGCGCTTAATCAAACAGTTAGATTGCTATAATGTAGACTCCTAAGCAAATCTATGCTGTTGACCGAACCCATTCAAGTGATCAAATGCAACTAAGACACTCAGATGGCTTGAGCAAATTAGACGCCCTCCAGTTACAATGGTCAAGTATTCAATGTGAATCTCTCAAGACCAACATCGAATGGATGATATGCAACCAAATCCCTCGCTCGACAGAAGATTCAGATCGATAGCCCCTCACCCCACTACAATCCCATCACCCCTTTCCACCCCTACCACATCTATCACCACCTAGCACACCCAGCTCGCAGGCAGCAGTAGAAGCCCAACTTGTAGAGCCTGCCCTTGGGTCATTCGGAGACTTCTGGAGGTGTGCCATACATCGACGGAAAGCGCTCCCATCCAGCTTCGCAGGCGAGGTGATCTCGCCCCTATCCGAGTTCGGAGCCACCCAGGAGGCTCATTTTTGTCCGACTGCGCAACTGAGGCCTGAGCAGGGACCAGAGCCGCAGTTCAGAAGCTACAGCGACCACACCAGAGCTCCCCTTGGCGCGCCACTTAGCCAGAGTGGAGTCCCACCAGTCACCTATCCAACACATTAAGCGGGGTGCCGATTGAAGCTCGGAGCAACCCGTTCCGATTTTCTACCCCAAGGTCGCAGATCAGGTTAGTCAGGATCCGCCTAGACCCCCTCCCACTCTTCTGGACATATCTCTCGACCCGACATTGTCTGGTGCTCTTCTTGGCTGCGGCTCGAAGAAGACTCGACCACGGCCATATTCGTCTTGATCTCGTCACATTTGGACTCCGGGAGTGGCCGTGATGACTTTATCTAGTTGCTGTTGCACCCCAGGACCAATCTGAGCCAGAGCGCAGAGGACCAGGACCTGAGTCTGCCCCAGCCGGTGATGATGACGGGGCCACCCACAGAAATTTACAGGCATACCAGGGCCTGTCAGTAACGTTTCGCCACCAGCCATGATGACTTCTGAGTTCAGTGGAGTGCGTGGCAGTGTCTACAGCGACTCCCTATCCTGCTATTCCAGACCTGGACAGAACTGAAGAAGCACCCACCCGGCAACTGCTTAGCTAATCTCCCTCCCCGCCTGGCCGGCTTACTGCCCCTCCCTGTGTGGAGTTAGTGTTTGTTTGTACTCCACTTCTCCCCACCCCGAGGTCCCCCTCCTGCACGAGGAGTAGTGCTTGTATAATCTGAATAGGGGAAGCTACATCAGCGCAGTGTGCGGCGAACCCACACTCCCCGCTCGCCCTCGTCTCCGGTCGGGATCGACATCTTCACGCCGATCAGGTGAGCTTCGGGCCACTCTCCTCTGTTGGTTCTTCTTTGCTTAGCTTAGTATTATTTCTGGTTGCCCGTCGGACAGCGAGTGAGTGCCTGTTCCGACATTTCGCACATTGAGTGACCACCGCGGAGCGAGGCGAGAGCGATCCCTTACATCCCACGCCCTCGGCGTGCCGGCCGCCCCTGAAAATTGGGCATCCCCGAACCCTTAGAGATTCAGCCTCAAGCTAGCCAAACCCCTGGAAACTCAAGGTCCAACCTCGGACCCTCATCCCCATCGCCGGTCCACCTACGGACCCGGGTGTGCGCTTCACTAGTAAATCCGCACGAGTGAGTCCGCCGTTCCGTTTGTGCTTGCTTGCTAGGTCCAAGGGATCGTGTCACATCAAAGTGGTATCAGAGCAAGTTTTAGACTTGTCTCTACGAGTCTAGTCCTAGGGCATTGGCATTTGGGTCTCCCTGGCATGGGGAAGGTAGATCTTTCGAAGCTCATCCTTCATCTCCCTCCATGACTCGATAGGCAATTGCCTCCTAATCTCCCTCATGCGCTCGATGCTCTCCCATTTTCAGGCGGCTTTGTGAACAAGCCTCTTTTGGGCAAAGCTGACTTGCATGGCATCGGACATAGTATAACACTCAAAATAAGTGTCCATGGTGGCCTCCCACTTGAGGTAGTAGCCCGGGTTATTGGAGCCATAAAAGTCTGAGGCTTCGGGCCTACGGAAGTGGAGAGGATGGTTGCTTAACCCATGGGTGTCATGTAACCAGTGATATCGCCTGGGCGATTTGGAGTCCATTGGACACTTGGGAACTACTCGATGGACATGCTGACACTTGGTGACACGATGGATTTGATAATGCACTAAACACAACCCTAAAATAACAAGACAAGTTGGAATGCACACTCGACTACAAACCTAGACTTAACCCAATTACCAGTACATGGCATAGGCTTTAACCCGAAGGTCTAACTCAACGTGAGAGGCTACCTTCCGGATAGGCATAACCTAACCTTCCAGTAACGTCTTTTGATATACTGGTTATATTGGGAAGCAAACCAAACCACTTTTTTTTATTTTCTTTGTTTTAAAACAATGATGATCCTAGACTCGACTTAGACCGTGCAAAGACTTATGCAATGACTACCCTAGACTCGACTAGCTCTGATACCAATTTGATGCGGGATGGAGACGCGGACTCGACCAATTTGATATGCAAACCTTTCACTCTAGCAAACTTGCGACTTGTCCCTTAGCGAGGGAAGCATTTGGATGTGAGCGGTTGAGGAACCCGCAGAGAGCTAGGGTGGTTGGCTCTCTCTCGTGCCTAGATCGGGTCACGGGATGGGTTTTGTTCTCTCTCGCAGTGGTGATTTAAGCTATTTAATGAGCTAGGTAACCTATCACGTATAGCGGCATATAAAAACTTATCTGAGTAAAGCAAATGCCTACGAAGAGGGTGGCAAGTGTACCTCCATGCTCCGGGCGTGGGGAAGATGACCTCGACCAAGTACGGTAACTCCCGATAAAAAATATTACAATAATTACAGAAATGAATTTACTACCCACTCCACGCAAAGAGGTAAAGGACTACAAGTGGGGCTTGAGAGGACCAATCTTGGGTTGACAGGCAACAAGCCGGAAGGGCTCTCAGGGCAGAGACGGGTTGCTGGTCTGACTTGGTACTGTTCAAACTCGCCCGACTCAGTTCTGGTTTACAGGACAGCAAGCAATGGCCTCCAAAGGGATGTCATCCTTCTTGAGTCTTCTGAAGGTGACGTTTGGTTGGGACGGTGGCGGGACATCCCTGGTCGACTCCCTGAAGTGGCGGTCCCTGAAACTGAGCAAAGGTAATTATTTGGGAATTATTTTACTGCTGCCTCTACAGGTCTATTCACGGAACATATTTGCACGCCTCCACGCAAGAATTTCTGTGCTCAGATTTGAAGGCGGATCGAGGTGAGGTTGGTGCCGTTGAAAATAGGACTCAAAGGGCTACAAAATTTTCTCGCCGGCTGAACTTAGAAATGATACTAATTGAACACAAATATCCAGGGAGGGTTCAGCGTATACCTGATCGGTGTGAAGACACCGATCCCGAGTCAGAGACGTGGACGAGCGGGGAAGTGTGGGTTCCCCGCACACTGCGTCGGTGAAGCTTCTCCCTGTTCAATTAGTACATGAACTACGCCTCATGTAAGAGGGGTGGACTAGGGGCGGGGAAATCAAGGTTACATTCAAACACTACCTCCACGCAGGGAGGGGCGCTAAGCAAGCCAGGCGAGGAAGGGGAAGGCCTTAGGGAGATTGAACGGGTGGACGACGTTGGTTCTGCCCATTCTCTGGAATAGGGGACAGATCGTTGGAGTTGGTGCTACTGCGACTGCTCCAGAATTTTGTCGATGATGAGACTAGTTGAAAAATCTTCGTAGTTGGTTCGGGATGACGTTTAAATTTTACCGAATTCCTTGGTCACCAGTGCTGGTCGGGGACAGGCCGCACACAGGGTCCCTGAGTGCTGGTTCTGACAGAAAAGGTACCTCAGCAGCAGGAAGAAGAGGCCACCAAGAGTGCTCCTGACCTCTGAATCGAGCGTGGCTGGAGTCGTTGGAACCGTTGACGAGTCTTCTTCAAAATGGCACCTCCGGGGACATCGGTGGAGGTCAGAGCAGTCCGGGGCAGTCTGAGTGGTGAATGGGTGTCTGTTCAGTCCAAGAACGTACAGAATGGAGCATTTGAGGGAGAAAATTTAGAAGATGCTCCTCCATATACCGAACAAGACACCGCTTTTTGCTGATGGACGTCAATTGGTGGTAGAAGCTCTCGGCCAAGCGGCGCCTTCAGAAGCCCTGGGATATGGCTGTGGGAGTTCTAGGAAGTTGCCTCAGGTCACTAGCCAGTCCTGATCTGCACAGTCGGGGAAGAATGGGTCCTTCGGGCAGTAGGAACGTCAGATGCTAGCAGGACCACCATGGATGCAAAGCTGCCTTGACGAGCTTTCTGGAGATGTATGGGATGCCACCTGAAGATGCCAGAACACTCTGGGGCAGGCTCTGCAACTTGTGCCTTCTCTTCTGCTAGCGAACTGAGAACTACAGGTTGAAAAGGGGAGGTGAGGAAGGAGGTAAATGGGAGGGGAAAGGGGGAGGATGAGTGTGGGGGAGACCCCTGGCTGTGAGGGGGTCTGCGAGGGGGTGTTCCAAGGTGTTGGAGGGGCAATATGGGGTCTGGTAAGGGGTCTAACAGGTGGGGGGAGGGGGAGCTGTGAATTTGGGGGTGGAAGAGAGAGGGAGGGGGAGATCTCTCCCTTGGATTGAGTGAGTGGTTAATGGCGGTTAATACTGGCCTTGGGGATATGAAGGGTTATCTTGGGTAGGTGAAGGGGTGCTTGGGAGATGGGATTCCTCCCTTGGGAGAGGGAAAGGTGCCTTGGGGAGTGCTAAGGGTCACCTAGGAAAGGGGAGAGAATTGATGGGTGGAGTTAATGGTCTTGGGAGGTGAAGGGTTGTGATGATGTGGCTAGAGGGGATTGGATGAGGTGGCGGCACCGATTCGCGGTCTTCGCCGCGCAAAAGGTAGGGGATCGGACTCCTCATCTCGCCAGGAATCCATTGACGCCTTCTGCGTCGCCATCCGTCATCCTTTTCCTCATTTTCTGTGCATTTCTTCTTTTGGGTGATTTTGAGTTTTCATTCTCGATTTACATGTCTCTCCCGTTTCGTGGTCTAGATGACTGCTGATCGAGGCCAGAGAGGTACTGTTGGAACACTCGCGTCGTGAGGATCGCGCTGACGTCCTCAGTTTCTCGATTCACGTGACGTGGAATCGAGTCGGGTCGCGAGGTGGCGTTTCTCTCTCACACCGGTTCATGATCGTATCCTCGTTTCTGCCATCACCCTGGTAGGGGGATGGAATCTCTATCGCGCTAGGACATCGCCGGTATCACTTGTGCCGTGATCCGACGCCCGTTGCATTGAAAACCATGCATCTTTCTGTTTAATGTATTTTAGTTCATTTACTGTGGAATTTAGTGTTTAATTGTTAAATTAATTCATTTGGGCTCCGTATTCCATTTCTAGTGGTATGTTTAGGCCTGTATGATTGGTTTGGGTTAGTTAGTTAAGCAGGTTTTGTATTCTGTCACGTCCCCCATCGATTTCTATCGACCGGACGAGGTTTTCGATTCTGGATCTCGGAGTCACGAAACCCAGGTGATATAACACGCCTTCCCTGGTGCGTTATACTCCTTTAATGGGTCTCTATCAGTGCGTTATGTGAATAGTATCCTGTGTTTTCTGAGAATTCTGACATTCGAGTGACTTTAACGCGCCTCAGACGGTGCGTTATAGTCCTTTGTTTTGGGTTCAAGGCTCGTTGTTCTTAACGGCCCTACCCCTATGCGTCGTGCATTGTATGACGCCCCTGTATTGGTGCGTTATATGCCGTACTTTCCCGTGAGTTTAGACGTTCTGGAAGGCATAGCGGTCTACGAGAGGTGTGTCATATCCAGTATAACGCCCCCTTGTCAGTCCCTTATACTCCATGTGCCGAGCATTGTGTGCGTGCTGACTTTAACGCCTCCATGCCAGTGCGTTATAGTCCTATAGCGCCCCTGTTGAGGTGCGTTATGGTCTGGGTTTTCTGTGGATTTCCTGTGTTCTGTGATGCATAGCGGTCCCGTGATGGCCCGTTATGGTATGTAACGGGGCAGATCCAGTCTGTTATATACCAGGAGATTTCAAAAGCTTGCATGTATAATTTCTATGCAACTCATGTTACATGTACACCATGTTTAAATTATTTTATGCATTTTGGCATTCTTCTACATCCCATATGAGCAGCTTTCCCTTTCCTTGTGATGGAGCCACTAGTCGTAACCTGACGACTTTCGTGTCGGCCCACCCAGGAGAGGTGGCGGGGCATTCCCGTTATACGGTTTATAGGCTAATTTCCGTGGGCCCTCTCGCATAGTCAGTAGCGTCCTACTGGGAGGGAAAACTAGTTAGAGGCCTGGCTCAAGGCGATGGGTCAGTGTGTGCACACGTGGTCAGAGGCTTGGACTGACGCTGACGAGCGTTACCATGCTTCCTTACCCCATCGAAGGATCAGGAAGGGTGGCAATCAAAGCCGGTCAAGACCAGAAAGAGGGCACCTGCTCCCGAAACACCTGGTGCATCTATTCGGAACACTACTCCGAGGCCAGGCCCACCTCCAGTGATGCCGGTTTGGCATGTAACTGAGACAAGGCCGATCATCAGAATCCCTACCCACAACTGGAGAAGACAGGCTCCACTTCCTGCATGTAAAGAAATAAGTCCTGAGGCAAAATGTCTTTAGCAATACATCAATGGGCTCGATGAATATGAACAGACTGAGCCGAAGCCCTTGTTGGTGAAAGATTGTATACTCTGGGAGCAACTGGAAGGATTGGCCATTGAAGAGGAACCAGAAGAAAAATAAGAAAAAGATGAGATTGAACCCTTCTGGGGGCAAGAGCCAAAAAATCTAAAGTCCCGAAAGAAGAGAAGACAGCCCAGGAACAGAAAAGAAAAGAAAATTATGACAGTACACTGCAATACTCTCTCAGTGCTGTTCGCTTTGCCAGGGGAGGGTGATGACGCAGAGGCATCAGCCACGCCGTTGGAAGCCAACCACACTGAAGCTTCAACCTCAGTGCATGGTACCCATTCTGGGAGAAGAAGGGGACGTCCGCCGCCAGCTAACCACAATATTATATTCAGGGGAGAGCAGCCTTATCAGATCCCAAAGCCGAAAGTGCGAGGTGTCCAGATCCCTCCCCCTGCAAACTTATATCAGGAAAAGAAGAAGAGGGATGAAGCTCCGTCATTCCTTGAGTTCCTATCTAGTCTTGAAGGTGAGAAGCCAGTACATGTGGCACCAGTTAAAAATAACAAGCGCCAGTAATCAATGGCTCTGAAGCCCAACCAAGTTGAGGAGGAAGAAAAAGGTCCCCCGGTAGCACTAAGGACCGTCTCTACAGAAGAAGCCCCTCAAGAAATAGACCAAGAGACTGAGACGAGAAGTGGGCAGGCAATACCGCAAGCACCTCATGAGCCTCCAAAGCCTCGCTGGGCAGAAGAGATGCGGCTCTCCAGTGTTCATGTAGGCAATCGAATTATGAAAATGCTGAAGAAGCTCCCTACCAGGTTCTATATATGGGAGATTCTTTCCTTGAGTGAGGAAGGCCGCCAAACAATAATCGACGCTTTACAGTCACCAGCACAGTATGAAGCACTATTGGCAGAAGCAAATTCTGGGCCAGTAGTCACTTTCACGGAAGATGACATGTTGATTACAAATCCCAGCCACAACAGGCCAATGTACATGAGAGGATACCTCAACTGTCAGCCATTAAGTCAGATATTGATAGATCCAGGGGCTGCTGTAAACATTCTACCGTACCGCATCTACCAGAAATACTATTTTGATCTGAACCTTACTAAGGTCAGAGATATGAAGATTGCAGGCTTTAACTAGAAATGTGAGACACCTCTGGGGGTGGCAGATTTTAACCTCACACTGGGAGACCTCACTACTGTGGTGCGATTCTATGTGATCGACTCCAACACCACATATAAGGCCTTGCTGGGGCGACCAGCAGACTATGGGGTTTCAAGTTTTAGGTTGGTGGTAGATGGGGACCCGATGTGGGACCACCCTTTGAAACTGCTCAACGTCTCGAGCAACCTGGTAAGCGTGCTCGAGGGTGTTATCCTCTCACAAGAATAGTTCCCGCTGAATGCTCTTGTGTAGGCCAGCCCTAAATCGAGAGAGGGCAACGGAGGCATCTTCCATGACTTGACTCCGAAGGAAGAATTCATCAAATTTGGCGATGTACTCGTCCACGAACTTTTCATATTGAGTGAGTTTCTACCATTGGTCTAAAAGACATTGATGGTAGGAAGGTGGCAGATATTTCTCCCTCAATTTCTCCTTCATTTCTTCCCATGTGTTTATAGGGTCCTCTCGTCTCCTTGCTAGGAGATTTTTAATGTTGCACCAGTAGGTCTTGGCTTGACCGAGGAGTTTCATCTTGAAAAATCTTACCTTGGTAGCAGGGGTCATGCGGTCATGCCAATCAAAGTATTGCTCCATCCCGGTCTCCCACTCAAGATATTTGGTAGGATGTAGGGATCCATCGAAACTGGGAGCGTCAATTTTGACGTTCCGTAGGATGATCTCCTCATCCTCGTAGTCTCTCCCCAGGGGTGCTCGACCATCTTACTCTCTGCCTCGGGGAGCCTGATCCCGGCGGGCATGGTCTCTCTCTTCCTTGTGGTGGACCATGGGGTCTCCTCGACCATTCAATCTTCCTTCCTCTCTCCGCACACAGTCCTCTAAGGCTCGGATCCTCTCATTTAACTCCACTCGCAATTGGCCTATAGATTCTTCAATTTGGGCCGTAAGATGTTCCTCGAGCTGGGCTAGCATAGCACTGACGCTCTCCTAGTCCATGGGTGGTTGTAAGGTTGAACTGTGCTCTAGACGGCCTGATGAATTCCTAGACCAACGTGGCATGCACGAGCTCAGACCTAAATGATTCAATTCTAGGACCGAAAATTAGCAAGGTGTAGACCTAATTTGTTGTCTGATATGCTAAGGGTCAATTCGAAGGGACCGGTCACAGAGAGTTGCTCGCCCGTAGGTGAAATAGTTGTGGAACTACCTCCTGACAATTAGGGTGCCCTAATGTGATAGTTCTAGGGCCCTAAGGATGGGTACATACAAGCTCTCTCTCTTCGTCCACAGTGATATACTCAGTAGATAGGCTGCATGGATAGGGCTCTCTCTCGCTTCATCGCGCGGCAATTGATAAGGATACTAAATGAGCAAGAGATTGGAGCATGTACCTAGCTAGACTGAAAAGTCTAGCTCCGACTAGAGACGAAGGTGAGCGGGGACGTGCGTGCCCACACAGCGTCGACGAAGCTTGATGGTTACAATGAATTCACTCCACGCAGGGAGGGTGGTGTAATTATTACAAAATCACTTAAATAAAGTTCCCGCACAAGGGAATAAATCAGATCAGACTTTCCCTATGTAGGGAGACTCACGGTCACTCAAACTCCGTGAATTACGGACCATCTATCGATGACCCGGGTGCTACTCAGGCCGCCAAAGTGGACTCGGGTGCCAATCTCTTACACATAGCTTCCTTTGTCTCCCATGTCGTTTATTGGTCTGTACTTTTACTCCACCAGACTTTTACCATGGGAATGATTTTGTTCTGAAGTTGACCAACCTCTCTATCAAGTATCTTGAGTGGCCTCTGCTCGTATGTCATATCCTTTTGTATCACCAGATCATTATAACTTATAACATGAAATGGATCAGGGATGTGCCTTTTTAACATCGAGACATGAACATCATGGACTTCAGATAATTGAGGAGGCAAAGCTATCTAATATGCGACCTCACTAACCCTTTCAAGAATTTCAAAAGGGCCAATAAATCTTGGAGTGAGCTTGCCTTATATGCCAAATCTTTGAATACCCCGACCTGGAGAAACCTTGAGAAACACATGGTCTCCTACTTAAAATTTCAGGTCTCATCTTCTATTATCAGTATATGCCTTTTGTCTATCTTGAGCTATCTACAGTCTCTCTCGAATAAGTTTTACTTTCTTGGTGGTATCTCAGATGAGTTCAGGGCCTAGAAGTTATCTTTCCTCAACTTCATTCCAGCAGATAGGTGAGCGGCAACTCCTTCCATATAAGACCTCAAAAGGTGCCATTTGGATACTAGCTTGATAGCTATTATTGTAGGAAAATTCCACTAGAGACAGGTGATTGTGCCAACTCCCACCAAAGTCAATAGTACATGCCCTGAGCATATCTTCTATCACCTGGTTTATTCTTTCAGTTTGGCAATCCGTTTGTGGATGAAAGGCAGTGCTAAAATTCAATCGGGTCTCCAATGAATGTTGTAGACCCTTCCAGAATTGTGAGGTGAAGCGAGGGTCTCGATCAGAAATAATGGTGATAGGGACACCGTGTAATCTAACAATTTCCTTCATGTATAGGGCTACTAGAATATCCACAAACCACTGACTTTTAATGGGTAGGAAAAGTGCTGATTTTGTCAATTGGTCAATGACGACCCATATTCCATCATGTCCACCTCTTGTCTTAGGCAGACCCATGATGAAATCCATCCCTATACTCTCCCATTTCCATTGGAGAATTTTCAAAGGATGCAACTTACCAGTAGGCTTTAAATGTTCCGCCTTGACTTGCTGACAAGTAAGGCAACAAGATACAACATCCGCTACTTCTCTCTTCATGTTGGGTCACCAAAAATTTCATTTTAATCTTGGTACATATTGGTAGCACCAGGATGAATAGCATATCTTGATTTATGAACTTCTTCGATAATCATCTTTTTAGTGTCGGCATGATTCGATACATAGATTCATCCTTTAAAAAATTTCTTTTTAAGTCTTGGTACATATTGGTAGCACCAGGATGAATAGCATATCTTGATTTATGAGCTTCTTCCATAATCATCTTTTTAGTGTCGGTATGATTTAGTACATAGATTCATCCTTTAAATAATAGCCTTCCATCGATTGAGACGAAAAAATTCAGCCATTGATCAATATTGGTCTTGATCTCCACTAGTATAGGGTCATTTTCTTGTAACTTGACCAAATCTTCTATTAATGCGGGTTGTGACAGTAATATGGGATTAATTATCACTAATAATGAAAGAGAAAAAAAGAGAGGATAAAATGTGAAAATAAATCACTCCACCCTGATTTATCCCTTGTCTTAATCTCGTTCTTGGAGATGACTCCATTCTTCTCCATCTCTTTATTCACGTGGATTTTAATTTTACCACGTAAAGAAAGGGATTGATGCACGAATATCGAAGTTAACCTTGAGATATCCCCATCTTATCCCCTAACCAAAAACGGGGGATAAGAGACCATGTATATGAACATGTACTCCATAACAAAATCACAGTTTGAATACGTGACCGCCGACTCCCAACACAGGGAGAAGCGAGGCGTGCAATTGCAGTCTCCTCCTCTCTATGGATGTGTGTTGTTCACCTTTGCCAGTTTTCAGCAACCTCAAAAGATACAGAGAAGAAAAGAATACCACACGTATATAAAGAGTTCAAGCATAGCTGTATATGAAACCCCATGCAGGAATGTTGATGAAGAAAACCATACACATCAAAGAGCCCAACCCAATCATCAGTTACAAAATTAAGGGTTCTACACGGAAGCCCATAGCTCCTCTTCCCTGCGGCCAGTGCCATCATCCGCTGGTCCTTGATCTACAGGTCGCGTCGACCCAAACCCCAGCGCCCACTTCAGCATGAGAATCCTGCGCTTTACCCACTCCAGCATCGCCGCCGAACCTCCAGACTGATCCTCTCTTCTCAACGAAGGCGACGGGGTCGGAGGAGACAGCGGCGGCGAGGTCGACGGATGTCCCCACTGCAGCACCAGCACCGGCGCCAGCTCGACGACCTTGGGCTTGGGCTTCACCGACGAGCGGCAGAGGGGGCAGGTGCCGCTGCGGCCGAGCCACGGGTCGACGCACTCGGCGTGGAAGCAGTGTTTGCACCGGGGCAGGGCCCGCACCCACTCGTTGTCCCGGAGCTGGGCCAGGCACACCGCGCATTCCACCACCACGCCCGTCCCGCCGTCGATGTAGCGGAAGGTGGGGAGGGCGTCGACCTCCTCGTGGCTGAGCCCGGCCGCTGCGGAGCGGACGGCGGCGGCTGGGAACATGACGGTGGGAAGGGTCTCCTCGTCGTCGTCGTCGAGCACCATCCAACCGTGGTTGGCGACGCCAAGGAGATGAAACAGGTAGGGCAGGCTCGTGAAGAGACACATGACCAGTTCGAGGACGACCAGAGCGGCGAAGAAGATGATGCCGGCGAGGAGGAGGGTGCCGATGGTGGCGACGGGATCCATGGCGGATTTGTGGGATGTTCCCCCCCTCTCTCTCTCTCTCACGCTGGGGAGGCCACGGGCTCGCCTGCTACGTATATATATGTGCATAGATTCCAGATTATCTCTCACTGCGAGAGTTTTCGCTGTTGCATGGGAATCGTCGGGAAACCAAGTCGGAGAGTGATCAGGGATAACGGGACCTCATGCAGCACTTGTTCCGAGTCGAACTCGGAGAGTGTCAGACCCACGGATGGCTTGTACCGTGTGGGAGAGGATACGACAAATAGTTTTCTCCAATTATTCAGCTTGCGTCCGCTGGGCCTTACAGCTTAGCCTACAACCGCTGAGCCTCACAGCTTGCTGTCCGAGGAATCCTCCTTGCCCGTTGAGCCTCACAGCTTGCTGTCCGAGGAATCCTCCTTGCCCGCTGAGCCTCACAGCTTGCTATCCAGAGAAATCCTTCTCTGCAACCGCTGGGGATTACAGCTTACCCATCTAGTGGAATCCTCCACTGCAAACGCTCACACACAGCATGAGAGAGACATTTCAGAAAACTAATGAAAACAAAAGATAAAATGTATCCCTACAGGGAATATTGCTCAAACAGTTGAGCGACCTCAGATCTGGTTTTGAACCAAAGATCTGAGAAACGAGATCATGAGCCCTCTGTCAAACACCTGACAGACACTCTCCCTTTCCACTCTTTCTCTTCCTCTTCTCTTCTCTCTTTGTTTCTTTCTTTCCTTTCTTTCTGGATCGAACGGGACTCTCTACTCCTCTGCTCCCCCTAATGGCCTGTTCAAAAAACTCTCTCTCATCTTCACACGAAGGAGTCCTTTATATAGCAGTAGCAGCAACAACAGCCCAGGGCGTGTGTTTCCCACACCTTCCTATCCGGAAGGTTCGTCCACGTGTCACGAACTTGATGGCTCTTCCATCCTAGGATCACGTGCCAATCTTAACTTCCACGATACTTAACTTGTCATCACAGAATGACACTATTAGTTCAAGTTAAATAGAAATGCTCTGTTAGTGGAAGAAACAAAAGGAAACTGTTTATGTATATTACAGAGAGTTAAAAGGCATACACGAGATATGCATTCCTAAGAGCAAAACCTGCATGAGGTAAGGTTGCATACCTAAGAGCAAAACCTGCACGAGGTAAGGTTTGCTCTTCTGTTCTGCCAACAAGTGCACGAGGTAGGCTTTGCAAACCATGCACGAGGTAGGCTGATGCACGAGGTAGGCATAAAACAGAAAAGATGCACTAAGTATACTACTGGAAAAACCAACGCGAGGTATGGTTTGTAAGAGGATGCACGTGGTATACAATGTAGGAAATGTGCTTGAGGTACGCCTTTGGAAAAATGACACGAGATATGTTTTTCTAGAAAGCTACTCGAGGTACGTTTCTGAAAGTGACACGAGGTACGTCTTTCAGAAATCTGCTCGAGGTACATTTTTCAGAAAACTGCTCGAGGTATGTTTCTGAAAATGACACGAGGTACGTCTTTCAGAAAGCTACTCGAGGTATGTTTCTAAAAAACGACACGGGGTAGCTTTTCAACAAAGAATACTGCACGAAGTAAGAGATGCACAAAGAGACCCTTTTTCAAAAATGTGCTCGAGGTATGTTTCTCAAAGAAACTGCTCGAGGTATGTTTCTCAAAGAAACTGCTCGAGGTATGAAAATGAAAACAACACGAGGTATGAACACTGTTCATACTCGAAGTATGAGAGACAAAGACTGCACGAGGTTTGAAACAAGAAAAATGACACGAGATATGTCAGTGAAGAATCAGCACGAAGTATGACCTCGTCAACAGAAGACCTGCACGAAGTATGAACACTGTTCATGCACGAAGTATAAAGTGCTAAGAGCCGAAAACCTGCACTAAGTATGAACACTGTTCATGCACGGGGTGTAAGCACTTCCAACTAAATGTGCACGAACAAAAGGTGTGCCTGAGTGACATGTCTGCACGAGGTATAAACAACTAGATAAAAACACTCGTGCAGAATGTGTAAGGACTATGATATGCAGATGAATTATCAGCGTGAACTCAGACTTGTGCAAGGACTTCAATGTGCACGGACCATGCTCGGAAAACACTGTACATGCACGAAGTTTGTGAGACATGTTTGGACCTATATGCTATGTGCTTGGATGCAGAAAAATGCTTGAAGCCTGAAATGCACATACATGCACGCACTAAGGACATTGTGATGCCAATGTGCACGATGTATGAGAAACACCAGAAATTGCACTCGTGCACACATATTGTGCCCTTGAACAAGAATGCATCCTCTCAACACTTTGTTGCTATCATCAAAACAAAAATATACATGTTTGTGCCTAGGGGGGCACAACAGAATCTGAGGCTCTTCCTGGGCTCGGCCTTCTTTTACTGGGCCAGGTGTGTGTACCCGCTCTCTTAGGAGGGTCTGTGGCGCTCGTTCCTTTGTGGGCCTAGTGTTATTGGGCCGCTCTTGGGCCAAGCCCATTTTACCCTCCTCACTAATCATTGCCAAGCTCTTGGCTAAATGGCTCAATGGGGGCCCTGGCCTACACCCTTCAACCCCATGCCACCCACTCATGGAGCAATAACTCCCACTAGTCTGCCATCACTCTTTTCACACAACCTACCAAGCCTTTTGCTTTGTGGAAACCATCGAAGACCTTTTTAGGAGTTTGGATTGGAAAATAGGGTTGACTAGCATGTTGGTCATGGAGTCCAACAAATCCAAATACCTTAGGTTCGCCTATCCCTCTGTTGACTCCATCACTTCTGTGTGCACTATAGGCCGGTGTACCTATGAGCTCTTGATATTTTTGTCGATCCCTGAGGATCCCGAACCCACCCAATCCCCAAAAGCTACCATTCCAGTCATGAAGCTCACCCAACCCATCAAGCCCACCATCGCGTTGACTCCCCTCGATGCCAATAATCTAATCCACAATGGAGGGATTGAGATTTGGACAAACCGATTCTTGGGCTTAGAAGAGGTCCTCCATAGCCCCATCTTCTTTGATCCATTTGACCCCTCATATTGGGGCCCGAGGAATCAACCGGCCCTCACCCAATTGTCCAACATTACCCAACACCTATTCTGTCCTGGAGATTACTTCTCATGTACGAGTCAGACCCCATATCACTGCTTCTCTATCGACATGTGTTTGATCGATGAAAGGCACATTTCATGGAAGGTGATACATTCATCTTGGAGTCTAGCATCATATAGAGAAGGTCGTAGTTTTGGTTGCCCAGGTCTGCCCATGCTTACCCCATTTGATACGAGTCACATGCATGATATATCTACTTTTGATGTCCCGGGCCACCCGTGCATTGTAGATGGATTATGCATACCACTCAGTGTCGCAACCTATCTAGGACTCACCACATCATCATGCATTATGATAGCAAGCGAGTCCGTTTGAGATTTGGTTCATATTAAGAATTGGCAGATAGCCACTGGCGTCACCAAGAGACCTAGAGTTGTGAACTTGCAGTGGTGAGGATGGTTAGGTTCCCAATGGAGCCTCACAAGCTAAGGGCCTGCGGCATCGGGCTACTTCAAAACATGAGGAGGGTAGGCTATACTAAGTTAGGCCAACTTGAAGAGAATGGAGTGAGTCCCATGTTCACTTTGGCAGACTAAACACAACATGAGGGCCTGCCAGCAAATCCTAGTGAGTCTTTTGGGCCTCTACCTTCCTTCATGAGTGACCCACACCCTGTGAGACCACCAGCCATATGGAGTGCCTGACGCAGACAAATAGAGGGGATACGGGGTGGGCAAGTCACCACCCATTGGAGCACATCGGTCTACAACTACCTCACTAGGTGGAATGGTTGGCCCTGTGCGGACTGCTCGAAGAATGGCTTGGAGGGTGTGTGGAGCCTGATTCGAACTGCTTGGGCCCTGGCTTGACGGAGTCAAGTCTTGTGCACCTTGGGGGAATTGGTAAGGACACCAGTGGCCCATATCACAATGCTTCATTGCTGCCAGATGATTTGGATCTAGATGATATTAGACTATATTTTTATTCTCTTTTATTTCAGCATTGTAGCCTTTATTGGGCCCTTAAATAAGGCCCAGAGGGCTAGTCTAGTTTCTGCTTCGGTTCTAGGACAGGTTGCTTATTGTCACGTCCAAGATAAGGATGGAATTTTTTTATTTAGTAGGGATATTTAGAGTCTTTTGTACCCTTGGCTCTCCCTATAAATAGGGTCAAAGGCACCCGCCCAGGGATATCTCATCCCTGTCGACTTTAACCATTTATCAAACTCGTCCTAAGTTGTTTTATATCTAACATTTAGTTAACTATACAAAAATACATGTTATTTCCTCGACCCTCAATTTATGTACGATGCTAATGCAGATGTTGATAGCGAGATGCTTCAAGGTTCTTTAAAAGTCATTGGTCGTTGTGGCGTCGGGGGATCGGTGGCCGGACTAAGGGAAGGAATAAAGTGGTAAAGGGAAACACAGGAGCTTGATATATCTCGGGTATCCCCCTTCGTAGTCGTATTCCTCTCAAGGCGGTACCAGGCACTCGCCTTTTACGGAGAGTCGAGGGAGACTCGAATGGCAAGGGGAGTTTCGGGGATTTGAGGAAACGAAACTGGGATGTGGGCGTGCCAATCGATTTCTCGACAATCACCTATAGAACCAAGGGTTAACGGGGAAGCGTCGCCAGGACACGGCATGTGGGCTCGGGAGATCGGGCGACACGTGGAGAGAAGGGAGGTTCCACAGGTGCAAGTGCGCAGGCGATTGTGGGGAATCGTATACTGGACGTCTTGCCCCACTGACCGTAAGCAGTCGGTGTTTATTTACATCGGATTGAACCCGAACACCTTCGTTCTGTGTTGAAGAGAAGTCTGTATATGTCTGAAGCCATGGGTGGAGGGCCGGGGGCATTCTACAGCTATAGGCGCACGTTCGACTGGGAGGTGTAGCTTGCTGGAATCGAGGTAACTGGACACACACTAGGTGGTGCGGAAGAAGGCTGGAGCCCGGGTACGGGCACAAAGACATGCATTCAGGTGGTAACATCTTTTATGAGAGCCACGTGGACTTTACAAGTGGGCCGAGGAGGCCAAATTACAACTAGAGCAAGTCGCGGGACAATTCCGACACGTGGGCCAGTCCCCGAGTCAATGCACGATAAGGCGGATATCCTCGTGTTTTACAGAGGCTCTCCTCGAGGCGAGGGGACGTGCCCGATTTGTCAAGGGAGGACTAGACTGGGTGACTGGGGGAGACACTGGCCGATGACTGGGAGAGGGCCGGACGCGGCTTGGGGTGAGCCATCGGGCGCGGATCCCAAAGGGGCGAGTATCTCCATACTAGGAAAGCGAGGCCAGTTCCGGGGATGTCGTTCCCGGGGCAGGGTCCGGCTCACTCGAATCAGAGGCCAGAGCGGTCGGCGGCCCGCTCGAGGCGAGCGATGAACACACAATCCCGTGAGGGAGGTAGGTGCGGCATCATGGCATATGTGTGGCCGTTGTAGGTTGTCATATATGGGCAGACCTAGGGCGCGGGTGTATTTGCCGTTATCATAATGCCTTATGTGCGACGGGGATGGACTTGTGTGCCATGGCTAAACGGCGTATGAGGGGAGTACGAGTGACATACCCTCGGCGTGTGTAAGCCGATTAACAAGCCAACTGCACACACTTAGCTCCTTGCATCCTGTTGAGTAGTGGATGGCGGATCTAGAGGGGAGGGGTGAATAGATCTGCCCCTCTTTTCGTAATGCAGCCCTCTTTACATTAACACTCTGTAAAAGGGAGCCCAAGACATGCCCTTGGGGTAACAAAAAGATGTACAGTCCAAATAACAAAAAGGGGGGAGGGGAAGTGATGCAATTACGGCCTAGCCTCGCACCCCTCCAGCTCCACCAAGCGGGACCCCGCAGCCGCCAGCTCCACCTCCAGGGTCGACGCAAGCTGAACGCTGGCCTCGGCTCTGGTGTCGACAGCCCGCCTCAACCTCAGCTAGCTCCACGGCTCGCTGCTACTCCTCTAAGGCCTTTTGCAAGGCCTCAGCTCTACTCGTTGCCTCGCTCAGCTGCCTGGCACGGTCCTGAGCAAGAGACATGGCTGCGTCGGCAAGCCTCCTCTGCTCGGCCGTCGCTGAAGCGAGCTAAGCACACTACTCCTGCGCCTCCCGGATGGCCGCCAATCGCTATGCCAGCTGCTCCTGAGTCGCCAGAAGTCACAAGTACTCCGCCCAGATGTCGGCCAAGCCAGACATCCAGAACTCATGATGGAATCCAAGGCTGTGGTATCCTTGCATGCAGTACCTCAGCCGCTGTCGAAGCTCCTCAAGAGAAGGCAGGGGATCACCTCCTACATAACCCCGGGCCTGCTGGAGTAATGCCGCATCCACGTTGGCATCCAGTAGCGGCTCCGGTGGTAAAACAGACGTAGGCCACTCGATCCCTAGCTCTAGGGGGGAGTGACCCACCTCAGCCAGCACATCGGAAGAACCTGCACAACCCCACCAAACACAAAATGGGTCAATAACGTTCGAGACTTCCCTATGACAAGACAAGGTGAAAACCTGAGAAAGGTCCTAACTCTCACCTGGTGTGGCTCCCGCCGCGCCTGCAACATCTCCACTCTGGGTCGATGAGGGTAACCACTCCTCCACCTCGGCAGCATCTTCTGCTGGAATCGGAGAGGGTAGAGGCTCCTCTATGATTCGGTCATCCCCAGTGACCATCGAGGAGACAGAGGGCTCTCCCTGATCCTCCTCAACATGAGCCGACACGCTCTCCTCCTCAGATTCCAGCCCTGGACATAACACAAGATGTCAACACTCTACCATAAACTCCAAATCAAAGCTAATGAGGAGGAGAGAAGGAGCTGTATATACCTTTTAACGCCCCCTACATCTTGGCATCCCCGGCAGAAGAGGCCTCGAAGGAAGAAGAGCTCAAGCTCAAGCTCTCGTTAGTCTCCATGATTGCACTGCCACTGCCTGAAGAACCAGACGAGGTCTCTGATGAACCCCTGGCCACAGGCAAATCAGAGGTACCTGTACACCCAGAAGCCAAGTTAGGCTACTATCAAATCCAGCCTCACATGAAGATAGCTCCCTAGCCAGAGGTGCTAGGCGAGAAGCTCACCAGCTAGGGCGTCCCCTTCGGAAACCCCCTCAATATTGATGAACTCCTCATCGCCCCAGTAGAAGCTGCAATAGGAGGCTCGTCTTCTGCTACCCGGGCCATGTTCCAGGGAAGCTCTCCCTCCTCTAGAGGGGAAGAAGTACCTGTAATCGACCCCAATGAAAACTCAGTATGGTTACCAGGAACTACCACTCGAGGTCATTGAACAGGCGATCAACGCCACCTTCCAACTACAACAATCGAAAGGTGCCTGGATCGAGATCCGGGCAAAGAAGAGTCACCGACCTCGCCCTGCAAATGCATTAGCTCGACGGTATCCCCATAGAGATCTGTCAGCCTCAGCCCCAGTGCCTCCTCCTCCTACTCCCCTGGAGGTGGCCATCGCCAAGAAACAGGAGAGGAATAGAAGGAAGAATGTCAAGAGGCGACTCAAGAAACAGGCCGAACAAGCGGCCGCCCTGCAATCCCCAGCAGAGTCGATGCCTATCTAGAGGTTGCAGCGGCTCATCGACAATTTGGAGGAATACATTCCTCTTCGCCCTACCAAGCCTATCCCACTCGATAGCTACATCCCGTGGGAAGAAATGCAGAAACGAGCTCACCTCCGAGACTAGCTCCAAGAAATGGTCCAAAAGGTCAAAGAAGGCGAAACTCTTCGCATCCCAGAAGAGCTCTCTTTGTTCTATAAAGACAAAGAGATCACGGTGGAACAGCTGGAACAGATGTTTCGCAACTGTACTTGCAACATGGTGGCTATTCCACCTCCAGATAACATCAACGCCTCCGAGCGAGGCGAGCCAATGGCATCCAGAACAAGACAAAGGGATGCGGCTCCACTCAGACTACAACCAGCTCCAGAACATATCGGTCGTGGCCGAGGTCGCGGTCGTGGACGTGGCAGAGGTCGTGGAAGAGTCCCTGAGTCGTCACTTCGTCCGTCTCCCTTCGACCACGAACGGGTCATCCTCCTCCGAGGAGAACGACCTGCCCCGATCCCGCCAGTGGAGATCCAGGGGCAACCTAGCATCTTCGACCCGGCTGGCGCCGAGGAGATCGCCGCCAGCATTCCAGTTCCAGCACCAGTTTCGACCTGTCCTGCAGAGCAAGCAGGGCCGTCCGGCAAGGACGGGCCAGCCCTTCAGCCTCCCTAGGAAGAGCGGTCGTTGGCCTCTCTCTTCCAAGAGTCTGTGGGTGGCCAGAGTCAACCCGATCCCAGTAACAAGGGCAAGGCGGTGCAACTCCCCGACGAGGAGCGACGCGACAGCTCACAACAGATCCAGCCTGACATACTACCATCACTGGAGGACGCTCAAGCTCGAGCTGACCGGAAGGTCCTCCACCAAATGAAGCGCTTCCCTGCCAGCATCACAATCTGGGAAGCCATAGCTTGGAGTAAAGATTTGAGGGAAACCCTTGTCAAGATACTTCAAGAGTTGGAAGTCTATGAAGCGCATGCGGCAGAAATAAAAGCCGCCACGTATGAGGCTTTCACGGCCACTGTCACCTTCACGGAGAAAGACTTTCTGCTCTCTTCTCCATGCCATAATCGACCCCTCTACATGAAGGGCAAAATCAATGGGCATGAAGTAAACCAGATTTTGGTGGATGTCGGTGCGGCTGTCAACATCATGCCCCTCAAAACACTCGAGACTTTATATCAGACTCCCTACCTCCAGAAGGTCCAGGCAGTCAGGATATCTGGTTTCAATCAGAAAATTGTTCTTGAAACATTTCAAGAACTTTCTTATGAAACAACCGACGGAAATATGGCGTAGCGTCAACACCGAGGTCTAATAACATATTGGGTGATGCTACTATTCTGGCCAGGCCAGATCGTGTCCTCCTAAGCGTCTACTGTCAATCCTCCTACCTAGGCCTTGTTGTCTAGCATCTTCCACGCCGCTCATCTTATCATGCCCCCCTCTTCTTACACTATTAGGAGAGGCAATAATAGCCAGCCCGTTTCACCTTCCAGAAGATGTGGTAGGACCATCCTTCCTTCATTTAGTGCGTTCGAGATGCCTAGTCCACTACTAGCAACTACAATTACAATCATTTTCTTACGCTGCAAAATAAGCTAAAAGCTACTAAGATTGCTCTTCAATTGTGGAATAGAGATGTATTTGGCAGGCCGGAGGGCATGCTTAAATCTGTGGAATCTTCCCTGAGGTCTCAGCAACAAATTTTTGATGATCAGCCCACGGAGGATAATAGAGCGGCTCTTCATGCTGCAGAGGTTGAGATGCGCAGAATCCTTCATCGGCAGGAGGTCTTCTGGTCCCAAAAGGCTAGAGTGCAATGGCTTGAGGATGGTGACAGGAACACGGCTTTCTTTCATGCTGTAGCTCAAGGCAAGCGGCGTAAAAACTATATCTACAAACTTAAGGTAGATGGCGCTTGGTGTGAGGACCAGTAGTCCCTGCGGAATGAGGCGGAGCATTTTTTGAAGCATCTCCTTTCATCTGAAAGCCACACCATTGACAATTTCCTACTTGATGTCATCCCTCCCTTCATCTCGTAGCATCAAAATTATATTTGGTTTCTCCTCCTTCTTCCCAGGAGATTAAAAATGCTGTGTGGGGGATGAATGGTGATAGTGCCCCTAGACTAGATGGTTTCACTGTTGCTTTCTATACGGCTTGCTGGGATATCATTCCAGAGGATGTTGAAGCTACTATAGGAGGTTTCTTCCAAGGCTTTCCCCTTCCTCGTGGAGCTACCTCCAGCATCATTGCTCTGATCCCCAACGTCAGGAACCCGTTCCACTTTGGTCACTTCCACCCGATCAGTCTGTGTAACTTCAGCTATAAAATCATATCTCGCATATTTTGTGCCCGACTCACCAACATTCTGCCGTCCATTATCTCAATGGAGCAGGGTGCCTTTGTGAAAGGGAGGCAAATTATTGATAACATCTCTCTGTCCTGGCAACTTGATGTGACACCACTAAGGCAAATGTAGCGATGAGATGAAAGATCCTTGGACCTACTTCGCAAGCGTAATGCGCAAGAGTGGAGAAACACGTAGATGCTGAACCAACGTCACACACACGATCCCAGTGGTGACTCTGTGATGCCGAGTAGAGGTGGTGGGGCAAGACCCTTGCTGGTAGAGGGCCAGTAAGGCTATGGTTTTTCCTCCCAAAGGGTAAGGTGCCCTCACTCAAAGGGCTGACTAAGTGCCAATTGGGGCACAAGGGCACTCACTCACTCGCAACTCCACGGTGACCTCTCGAAGCTAGGGGCTCCGGGTATTGATATCAACTCTTGATTTCAAGATTACACATTCTCTCTATAGAGTCATTTTCATGCGAACATGCATAGCTTATTGCATTCCATGATAATTGGTAATCTACTTAAAGCAATGCTAGTATTTGAGATCTAGTACCTACTGAGCTCTCGCTCATATAGTTTTTTCCCTCTTTTTTAGGTAAGTCCGATGAGGAAGAAACAAACACGGATGGGGATGAGTAAGAGTGAAGTCATAGAGCTATCCAAGTGTCTAGAGTTCTATAGACTTGTCTACACTTGTAGTTTCTTGAGTCAATCTTGTAACTTTCTACTTATTTGAGTCAAACTATTTATAGAATGTAATTGAGGATGATTTTAAATAAATAAAAGAATGGGTTTATTGCTATATTGCGCGCTCTAAGTGTCGAATGCACTACGCTCTGATTGACATGATCGATATAGACTCGTCGCGACACCCCCAGGTAATCTTCAGTGCTCGGGGCGTGACAGCTTGCGCCGGCTGTGGCGCTTTGGGTTGGTCTTTATAGGCACGGGTTGGCGGAGAAGGCCCGAGCCTTTAATGTCTTCATATATCTTGTAGACGGGGGCGGATAGGGGCGTGCAGTACTCGAGTTTCCGAGGGGGCTCCCTGCGGTCTCCGTCTTGATTCTGCCTTTTCACCTGGCCCGAGCCTTGCTCGGATGATCACTTCCTATCCCCCTCTCGACCCAAGCCCGTTGGGCTGTGGCAGGCATTGAGGACTTCCTCACACTCTGCATGGTGCAGGGCTAGGGTCACCAGATCGGCTAGAGAGGTGGGTGGGTGAAGGACCAGCTCTCCCCGAAGGTTCTTATCATTGGTGCCTCCGGTCAGTGCAGTGATAGCTGAGGCAACATCTAGGCGAGGGATACGTAGGGCTTCTGATTTAAATCGGTTGATATAAGCTCGTAGTTTTTCCCCCTGTGCCTACTTTAGTGCCAGCATCCCTACAACTAACCTAGGGGGGGCGCTGCCAGCGAAGCTCTCCTTGAAAATCCACCCGAACTGTCGGAAGTCGTGGATACTGCAGGGGACGAGTGCTCGAAACTAGGCTTGAGCGCCTTGGACCAAGGTGGCCATGAACGCTCGGCACTTGATAGCGTCGGAAGCCCCGTCCAGAGTCATCAGGGCATCAAAGCTATCATAGTGGTCGATCGGGTCTCCATGGCCATCGTATGACTTGAAGGTCGGTAGTGAGACCTTGGGGGAGATCTCGGCCTTCAAGATTTGGTTGGAGAACAGGGATTGCTCCTTGTCCTCCTTGATGGACGTCTTCTACAAGGCGCGAAGGGCGTGCTCTTGCTCCGTAAAACGCCCCTCGAAGTCCCGTAGTTAGAGGGACAATTCTGGTCGTCGCTGAGTCGAGGGGCTAAGAGGGTGCCCGAACGGGCTACCACTATAACATCCCAGAGCTCAGGACACTGATAACCCGATACAAGTACTGAATTACCGCCACCAAGAACTGGGGACGCCACCCAAGAGGCTGATGAGGCCCCTGAAGGGTTGGAGGAGTTTGTCGACCAAGTGTGGCTTCACTGCTGATTCACAGCTTCAAGACCGCTGATCCACAGCTTCGGGGAAAGCTTCCCTACAACCGCTGAACCACAGCTTTGGGGAATGCAATCCCGGACCGCTGAGCCTTGCAGCTTCGCTACCAGAGGAATCCTCCTCTGCCGCTGACACACAGCTTGAATAACAAGGTTTCAAGACAAAACAACGAAAATCACAAAATCAAGACTCACAACGAGAATGTAGCTCTCAACAAAGAGCAGATCGGCTCTAGTTCTGAACCAAGAGACCGAGACAACAATCATAGACACTTCTTCTCTCAAAGCTCTCTCTCTACTCTCTTTGATCTGCTCGGTTGATCTTTCTGGCGCTAGCTCTGCTGGATCGAACTTGCTCTCTGGCTTGAAGTTGTTTCTGCTCTCGGTATTTTTCGATCAACCTCACTCTCTGCAAGTCCTTGTACATTTATAGGCAGCAGAGAGATGGGTGTGTGGAAACCACGTTTTCCACCCAAACTTTCATCCAGATCTGATCTCCACTGGCCACGTGGCGGCATCTGAGCTTGATGGCTTTCCACGTGTTATGAGCATCAGCTTTCTTTCTGTCTCGGATCACGTGCCCTTCTTAAAGTTCACGAACAATTGTCCTGTCAATATGTCAAACATTTGGTCAGCATGTGACAGTCAGACAAATAAAAGAATTGCTTAGACTTGATGGAGCACTGGAACAAATGTGCACGGACTTAAACTATCCATAAGGCAAACTTGGTTAGACTCTATAGTGCTTTATGGCAAGTATGCTCAAACGTGAAATCCTGTACAGACCTAATAAAGCTGAACGGCTGAGAGATGCACAGACTTCGTGTGTGCATGATGCAAACGATGCACCAACCCTATATGCCATAGCACTAGTGTGCACAAACCTTGCATGTGCAAGAGATAAGACATGCACCAACCTTCATGATAGTGCAGCAATGAAGTGCACGGACCTGACCAAGCACAAGGCAAAATGTACTTAGACCCTCAGTGTTCATAAGTGAGATGTGCACTGACTTTGTAATACGTTCGGCAAGATATGCACGGACCTTTAGTATGCATAAAAGAAATGTGCACTGACCTTACTCATGGAATGTGCAAGAATGCACCAACTTGGTTATGCATGAACCAACTATGCACAGACCTTCTTTTGCCTTACGAAGGATGTGCACTGACTGTGTTTTGGGACAAAGCAAATATACACAGACCTTAAGTGTGCGAGACAAAGATCTGCACTGACTTCTATATGCACATTGCATGAACGTGCACAGGCATGGTTATGCAAGAACCAACTATGCACAGACCTTGTGAGCCTATGCACGGACCTTTATGCAATTAAGTAAAATGTGCATGGACTTAAATTAAACTTGTACCAACCTATATGCAGTTAAGTAAGAACCTGCACCGAGATATTATGCACAAACCAAACAATGCACTGACCTTCTATATGCTAGATGGCCTATATGAACAGACCTTAGAGCCTAAGTGAACATGGTATGCACCGACTATAGAGGGCCACCCGCGTATATATCAATCCATGCCTGTCGAGTCTCTCCACAAAATCTGGATATTTCTCCCGCATACGTTCGTAAATTAGATGGCTGAGGACTATGGGAGTCTCGCCGCCACTTCCCGGCTCTTCCTCGCAGAAGAAGAACAGCTTCGATGGGAACTCGGGAACCTGATCGAAGACAACCCCAATCACCCAGACCAAGTCAGCAGACACAGAGAACAACACCAGATTATTTGCTTACCACACATCAGTCTGAACGAACATACGATAGACTGTTGCTTCACCTGGGCCATCTCATGGTGGAAGGGGATTTTCTGATCCGGCGGCGACTCGTTCGCAGTGAAGACCCCGCCGACGACGTTGGTGCGCGGCGCGGCGCCCCCGACGTAGGGCAGCTCCTCGTAGCCGAACGCCTCCACCGCCGCGTCGAAGTCCGCGGCCGTCCGCACGGGAAATCCCCTCAGCAGGACCGCCCCGCTCGAGCGGAGCAGCGCCTCCACCCGGGCCTTTTGCACCCTCACGGCCTCCGTGAAGCGGCGGAGGTCGAGGCCGGCCGCCGCGGGTACCGGGGCGACAACCGCCGGGAAGCGGACGCCCCCCACCGACCTCTGCCCCGGCACTCCGACCTCCACGAAGGCGTCCGCCATCAGCTCCCTCACTCTCTCTCTCTCTCTCTGTAAGTAGAGAGAAATGAAGGAGCTGAGTAACCCGGGTCGTGACGCATTCGGTGATCCCCTCATCCGGGGACACCTGGACGCCTGAGAACTATTGGTGAAAACATGGAGAGATGGCGTCACCGCAGAGGACCGTCTCTGTGACATCCATGGAGGATGGTAACAAATATCTGATCGCCCATTCCCCCTCTTCCCCCATTTTGCGTCCAGATTCATGGGCGACTAGACGTCGGCCCATTAAACGTCCGCTAGGATGTCGACGGCCCACGCTCCTATGGGCCTCCCTTCACTCGTCAAGGCTCGCTGTCAGTTGGACATTGGCCCATAAGACACTCCGCTAGGGACATTGGTGGCCCATCCTACTCCGGAGCAACGGCCGAGTCGAGGTTTCAAATCGACCGATCCTGCAGCGTCCGAAGAAGCGGCTCGCCGAAGTCAAAGTAGAACGGGTCAACGAGTTGCCAAACATACGACATCCCGGGAGTATCACTTCTGAGTCACCTTTTAATTTATCCTTCGGCATTGAAAACGCCATCCGTAATAACCATTAACTTCCATGAAAGATATCTTGAAAGTGGTTCAAACTTTTTTGAGAAAATATATAGGAAACCCCTCGTGGTATTATACATATTTGCACTTAAACAAGGATAATTAATTAGGGTCTCTCGCAATGTTTGAACTTTATTTCCTATGTCGGTCAAAATTCACGTTACGCCAAGCCCCCTACTTTTTATTAATATCCGTGTCGTACCGTCTTATCTTACCGTTTTAAGGTTGGTTTGATAAACGAACTGTCGGGACCTCGGTGGGTTCTATGAGAGAGAAATTCGAGTGGGTCCCACACTCTCCTCTCTCACAAACGCGCGTTTTTTCTTTAAGAAAAATACAAAAAAGGAGAAAAGAAAGTCAGGTACATCAGGCCTATGGCCCATCCTGAGGCTCGGAAGTTGAAGGCCCGAAAGGTCTGCCACCGGCATCCTTGGTGATGGCCGACCCTGGCACTGACCCCACCGGTGTGGGAACTGCCTCGGTTGTACGCCCTCTCGAGGCATCCAGAGTTGGCGATCCCTCGGACGAAGACAAGTCCCTTTGGTCTTCCTCTTCCCCTGATGTCGAGCCAGAAGATTTGAGGTCGCTAGGTCGGAGTCGTAATGTTGACCAGAGGGGAAAATAATCATCCCCGGTGCCTGTTCCTCCGCCCAGGAGATGGCCCGGCCATAGCCATGCTTGAACCCACTGCGGATACCTTGGCGAAGCTCTGACTCATAGTAGGGGAGGGCCGCCTCCTTGAGGTTGACCCGGTAGGCCTCCGAGCGTTTATACTGCTCAAGTGCCTCCGCCTCGACCGACCCCACCCTACTAGCGAGCTCAGCCTTCTCCCGTTCCACCTCGGCCAACCTCCAACCTACCTCGGTCGTCTGTTTCTCCACTGTGGCCTGATCAGCCTCGGCCTCTAACCGAAGGCGCATGGCTTCCCCTGCCCAATCTAATAGCTCGGTGCGCTCAACCTCCCACTGGCCTTCTCACTCGGCATAGGCCACACGCTCCTCCTCTAGAAGCTTCCTCTTCCTCTAGAGCGACTCATGGGCCCAAACCAACTGTTCGGTCAATGTCCGAGCTTCCGCCTGGTTCACCCTCGCCTGCTCTTTAAACAAGGAAAGTTCCTACCGAAGCGCATCATGATCCTCGGTGAGCCGAGCTATCTTCTCGTCGGAAGAAGCAAGGGTCCAGGCAAGGCTCGAGCATTCCGACTCCGACAGAGCATAAGCTTTCGCCAGGGTGGCCCTAGTTGGGCCAGGATCAGGCCCCCCTCCATTACCAATTCAAGGGCCGCCGTTGGAGAACGCTGCATGTCCCCTCCCCGCACTATCTTTGTGGCTATGCCACAACACTTTTGGTACAGAGGGCCCCGGATGCCCAGCCTCTCTAGAGTAGCCGAAATAGGGGCTCCCCCTCCGAGCGACACCTCTTCAGGAGCCCCGCCAACTGGCCCAAATTGAGCCGCTACTTCATCCGTCCCTCTAGCCTCGGTCGATTGAGGCTGCGTCGCCTCTCCCCGCGACCCCCCGACTTCGGTCGACTCGGCCCTGACGTCTCTGCCCAAAACGTTGCCTGCCCCGCTCGACGCTCCAGTCTCGGCCACACCCCTGGAGTCGTCCACTCCGACCTCGGCCCCCTCAGCTCCCGCAGAGGGGAGAGTCGGGCTAACACCGCCTCCGGCCATAGAGCTGGCCCTGGCCTCCTTGACCCCCTCTTGTTCGGCTGATGGGAGAGCCAGCCTCCTAGGGTCAGCCTCGACAAGTTCGACGGAGGGGAGAGCCGGGTCAGAGCCACCTTCGACGGCGGAGATAGCCCCAGCCTTCTTGGCCCGCTTCTTGGTCTTCACAGTGTCCCGCAGCATCCTGATAATAAAAAGTAAAATCATAGTCCTTCATGCACTCCATTCACCTCCTCTGCCTGAGGTTAAGGTCCTTCTAAGTGAACACATGCCTCAAACTCTGATGGTCAGTGAACAACTCAAACTTCTCACCGTATAGATAACGCCTCCAAATCTTTATGGTGAAAATCACTGCCGCTAACTCAAGATGATGAATAGGGTAGTTTGCCTCATATGGCTTCAACTGTCGAGATGCATATGCCACAACTCTCCCATGCTGCATCAACACAACACCGAGACCGACCCTGAAAGCATCCGTACACACCACGAAACCTCTTGATCAAGAAGGCAACACCAACACCAGAGCAGTAGTGATCAATCTCTTCATCTCCATGAAGCTCCGCTGACACTCCTCCGTCCAGATGAATGACACCTCCTTCCACGTAAGCCTAGTCATCGGGGCTGTAATATGAGCAAAATGCTGGATAAATCACCAATAATAGCCCACAAGCCCCAAGAAACTCCAAATCTCTATGATAGAACTCAGCCTCAGTCACTGCACCACTGTCTCGGCCTTAGTTGGGTCCGCGAAAACACTATCACTAGAAATCACGTGCCCCAGAAAGTGCACCTCTCGGAGGGATAACTCGAACTTGCTGAACTTGGCATACAATTGGTGATCACGTAGGGTCTCCAACACCACCCTCAAATGATGTGCATGCTCCTCAGCTGACCGTGAATACACAAGGATGTCATCCACGAACACGACCACGAACTTACCCAAGTACAGACGGAACACCCTATGCATCAAATCCATAAATACTGCGGGGACATTGGTGATCCCAAACAGCATCACCAAGAACTCATAATGCCCACACCTCGATCAAAATGCCATCTTCTCCGCATCAGACTCTCAAATCCGCAGCTAATAATAGCCCGATCTCAAATCAATCCTCGAAAACACCTGGGCCGACTGAAGCTGATCGAACAAGTCATCAATCCGAGGCAACAGATACTTGTTCTTAACAGTTGCCTGGTTCAACTGCCGATAATCGATGCACAGCCTCAAACTACCATCCTTCTTCTTCACAAACAACACCGGTGCACCCCACGGGGAATAACTAGGACAAATGTACCGCTTGGCAAGCAGCTCTTGCAATTGCACCTTCAACTCTTGTAACTCTGCAGGTGCCATACGATAAGGGGCCTTCGACATAGGCGCCGTACCTGGTACCACCTCAATCGTAAAATCAATCTCCCGTTGCGGTGGTAACCCTGGCAACTCCTCGGAAAAAACATCAGGAAACTCGCACACAACTGGAATATCCTCTACATCAGGACACTACCGATCGGCCAAAACCACAGAAGCGAAAAAACCCTGACAACCCGCATCAAGCAATCGACAAGCCGTAATAGCCGAAATAAGCAAGCGGGAAGAGGAAGACCGAATACCTTGAAAATAGAAGGTGGGTGCGCGAAGCTGTCGGAAGTAGACCTTCTTCGAGCCGCAATCCACCAAGACATGATGAGCCTCGAGCCAATCCATGCCCAAAATCACATCAAAAGAAGTGGAGGAGGAGGTGCCGGCGATCCATGGCGCTGAGGAGGAAATCCTGCTTGAACTGAAAGCGAAGGGCTAGGTGTGCCCGGATGTCAGCGAAAGGCGGTCATCCTTTGGGAGTCCTAGCGATGACAGCAAAAGCTAAGGGCTCGCAGGTTAGCTTGATCTCCTCCAGCGTGACAGCAAAATTTCAAAGATTTTTTTTAACTCCTCATCCGGTGGGATGATGTTGACTTTTATAAAGCATATTTGGAAAGGAGGAGTACAAAGAAGGGAGGGGGGGGAAGAGAAAAGGCCCAAAACACGGAGGGCCAAAGCGGCTGGGGGGAACCAGTCCCAAAAAGACTACAAAAGAGATAGCGTAAATGTAATCAGTCATGAGTTGCAGAGGAGGAGTTGGACCGCCGGTGCGAGCGTCTCGGCGCATCAGTCCGCGATATCGGGCGCGACCGATCGTCCCTCGAGACGCCAACAAAGTGGGCGTGCGCAGCTTGGACGTCAAAGGGCTGCGAAGTCGGCTCGAGCCCGGGGACGGTGAGAACCTGAATGATAGGCCGAAAAAGGGGGCCACCGTCGGCGGGTGGAGGCTGCAGCCCCAAGGGAGGTACCAATGGCCGGGAGGTCGTGTCCCGGGGTGGAGGCGGCCCCGGCGCCTCCCGGTTGATCTTCTTCTTCAAGGCTTGAGCAAAGGAGATGCGGGGAGACGACCCCGAAGCGGACGGGGAAGTGTCAACAGAGTCGAGGCGAGCCGTCGGACACGCAGCACCCGAACCCGGCGACCAGGATGCCACCTCCGGGTTGAGGCGTCCGGACGAGGCAAGAGGAGGAGACTGCTGGTGAGCAGCCTCCAGGCTGGAGGGGCACGGTACCACCGCAGCACCTGGCAGCCTCTCCTCCACAGCGATGGGGGCACCAAACACAACGGTCGTAGGGGGGGCCGAGTCCAGCACAGGGAAGGCAGGCTCACAAGATCCCGTTGGGGATGCGGGAGCGATGACCGCAGTGACACCGGTGGGAGGGGACGGAGGAAGGGGCGCCACGAGCGAAGCCGAGGATGGAGGTGGACTGCAGGGGCCACCACGAGCGGTTCGGGACGCGAAGCCAATGTTGGTGGGGTCCGCGGCGGCGGAAGCAGCCGGCGGGCCTGAGGCGGCTATCACCGCAGCAGCCGGGCCAGCATGGTGGCTCCGCGCATGGTGGAGGAGGAGGCGAGCCCGCGGTCTATCCGCAAGGAGCGGGATCCCCGCAGGCAGCCCGCGACGCAAACCGGGTCTCCGCAGGAGGACTGGGAGCTGCAGTGGAGTGCGGTGGGGGCTCTCCGGTGGCAGCGACCGGGACGGTAACAACCAGGCTAGGCTGGCTGTCCCGCGGCGAAGCAATTGGATGGTGCGACACGAGCGAAGCCGAGGTGGGATGGGGACCGCAAGGGCCGCCAACGGCCGCCTGGGACGCAAAGCCAATATAGGTGGCGGCCGCAGCGGCTGATGCAGATGGCATGCTGGCAGAGCCGGGCTTAACAGCATGAGGGGGGGAGGAGCATGGGTGCTCCGCGGACGGTGGAGGAAGGACCCCCGCGGTCACGACAGGCGAGCCCGAGGCCTGTCCGCATGGACCGGAGGCCCCGCCGGCAACGGACGACTCAACCGATGGCTCCGGAGGGAGCGTGGGAGCTGCTGTGAACAGGGGGCCGGTCGCGGCAGCGACTGGGACGTTAACCGCCTGGCCAGACTCGCCTTCCCGCGGCGCAGCAGTCGGGAGAGGGGGCTGGACAGGATGTAGAACGGCTAAGCTCGGCTGGGGAACTGCTTGCAGGGCAGCAGAGAGGGGAGCTGCGGCATTGGCGGTGGGGCTGGCAGGACCGGTCACGGGACGCCAGACAGGGGCGCTAGCAGGGTCAGAGGCAGGGACCGCATGGGGGGGGGAGCGACGTCCTCCGACCAGCACCAAGAAGCCCAGGCCTAGCCTGAACCTGAAGATGCTTCTTCTTGCAGCCCTCCGCAAGGTGTCCAAGGAAGGAGCTGCGGCTGTAAAAGAGAGGGGGGTCGGTGTAGGCGACGGGCTGCCACCATCCACCGCCACCGATCCCCACCCAGACGCGAGGCGGGAGAGGCCTGGAGACATCGAGCAGCTCGCATACCCTGGCAGCATGCCCACGGAGCAGGCATGTGGTGTTGCGATCCACTTGCAGGACCGGGCCAAGGCTCCCGGCGATGGAGCGCAGCATGGCGTCGTTGTAGAAGTTGACAGGGAGGGCGGGAAGCTCCAGCCAGACGGGGAGGATGGGGGAGTCGGCGTCTGGCGAGAACTCAATGGACCAAGCATGGAAGCGGAACGGCCTCCCATGGATGAGCAAGGATTCCTTGAGTAGCACCTGCAAGAAGTCCTCCCGGTTCCGAAACTGGAGGAGAAGATGGCGGTTGTCCAGCGCACACAGCAGGAAGTCTTCCCGGAGGGTAAACCGTTGAGTGAGGTGCGTCCGAATATCCTGAAACGGAGGCTGACCGTGAGGCGTCTTGGCAATCACCGTGTGTTGGAGAGGCTTGCAAGAGCGGTGGACTTCGTCATGGGAGAAGAAGGCCGCCGGTTCGCCACCATCCGTGAAGGCGGGAGGATGGATCTCCAAGCCGAGTTCAGGTGGTGAGAAGGACTGAAGGAGGGCTTGGGCGAAGGAGGGGCCAGGGAGGTCGGCCTACGTACTGATAGAGCTGGCAGGAGCCCGCGCGGCAGGCCAGGAGGACTTCGCCGGAGCCGCCGCGGAGGGACGAGCAGAGGGAAGGCGTGGGCGAGCAAGAATGTTTCGTGCCTCCGCCGTGCAGGGAGCCGCCGCACGGGGGGAGGCGGGGTTGCGAGGAAGGCTTTTAGACGACGCCGGCGGCTGGTCAGGGGTTGAGGATGAAACAGGGGAGCCTTGGGGCGAAAACAGAGCACCGCTTTCGCCCAAGGTCCCATCCCGGGTGGGGCCCATACGCGAGACATCCAACGGCTGGAAGAGGGGGTCAACGCGTGAAGACCCATGAAGGCCTGCCACGTCTGCTTGCGTGCTGGGCGCTCCAAGGACGTGTCGATCATGGGATGGAAGAGTCGCGCTGAGGTCGACCGGCGATGACGCAAGAGTTGCTCCCACTCCCGAGGCTGGAGATGGTGGCGCATGGCACGCCGGAGACACGCCGATAGGAGTCGGAGCGGGGGAGAAGGAAGACGCGCCAAGAGCGGTGCAGCGCGAGCCCGACGGCGGCAAAACCTGACCGCAAGCGTGGACACTGTCGCCGGCAACAGCACAAACAGGGCTTCGATCGGTTAGACCGAAAGCCCCCACGCGAGCCGCGGTGCCCTGACCGTCCAGGTGACAAGGGACCGACGGACCAGGGCCAGCGGCACCACCAACAGGGACAGGGAACATGAAGCCGTCAACGGCAGGGAGGGGGGCACGACCTGGAAGAGACACCTCCGGCGCGAGCCGCCGAGAAGTAGACGAGTCCGGTCGGTCCGGGAGCGCTGGCCGGCTTAAAGACTTGAAGGAAGAACTCCGTGAGTACCTGCGTGGGCACATAGTCGATCGCTTCATCATCCGGATCGACCGGAATGCTCAGGGTCCTGACGAACTCCTGGAGGAAGGTTATCTCGCGACGAAGAGATCCGAGCTTCGGGTCGAAAATTGACGGAGTAGGTGGAAGGGCGGTGAAATCCACAACGGTCACATCGCCGCTCAGAGCGAATTGGCCGACCGTGACGTGATCTCGCTCTGCCGGGGCGTGAAGGGCGACCTCAGCGATCGCCGTCTCGAAATCGACGCTTCCGTAGAACATTGGGATGCCAGCTGGACTCATCCGGTTCGGTCGTTTTGCGTGCTCTCGTTTACCCGTGCCGAGACGGCTGGCGGAAGCGTCGGGTTGCAGTGTGGTCCCTTTGTGTGTCTGCGCACGACAGAGGAGGGATCCCGCAAGGGAAACACGGGAGCTTGATATACTTCGGGTATCCCCCTTTGTAGCCATATTCCTCTCAAGGTAGTACCGGTCACTCGCCTTTTACGGAGAGTCAAGGGGACTTGAATGGCACGGGAAATTTTTGAAGTTTAAGGAAACGAAACTGGGATGCGGGCGTGCCAGTCGATTTCTTGACAATCACCTATGGAACTAAGGGTTAATTAGGAAGCGCCACCTAGATGTGGCACGTGGGCTCAGGAGATCGGGTGACACGTGGAGAGAAGGGAGGTTCCACAGGTGCGAGTGCACATGCGATCATGGGGAATCGTGTACTAGACGTCTTTCCCCACCGACTATAAACAATCCGTGTTTATTTACATCGGATTGAATCCGAACACCTTCGTTCCATGCTGAAGAGAATTCTGTATATATCTGAAGCCATGGGTAGAGGGCCGGGGGCATTCCACAGCTATAAGGGTGTGTTCAACTGGGAGGTTTAGCATGCTGGAGTCAGGGGTATTGGACACACACTGGGTGGTGCGAAGGAGGGCTGGGACCCAGATATGGGCACAAAGACATGCATGCAGGTGATAACATATTTTATGAGAGCCATGTGGGCTTTAAAAGTGGGTTGAGGAGGCCAACTTACAACCAGTGCAAGCAGCGAGACAATTTCGACACGTGGGTCGGTACCCGAGTCAATGCATGATAAGGTGGACATCCACGTGTTTTTATAAATGCTCTTCTCGAGGCGAGGGATATACTAGATTCATCAAGGGAAGACTAGATTGGGTGACCTGGAGAGATACTAGCCGATGATTGGGCTGGGGTCGGACGTGGCTCTGGACGAGCAGTCGGATACGGATCCCGAAGGGGCGAGTATTTCCAAACTTGGAAGTCGAGGCTGGTTTCGAGAATATCACTCCTGGGCCAGGGTCCGGTTCTCTCGCATCAGAGGTTAAAGTAGTGAGCGGCTGGCCCGATACGAGTGATGGGCACATGTCCCCGTGACAAAGGTAAGTGTGGCATCATGGCGTATGTGGGGCTGTTGTAAGTTGTCATACGCGGGCAGAGCCGAGGTGCGAGTGTATTTGCCGTTATCATAACACCTTGTGTGTGTCGGGGGAGGACTTGTGTGAGATGGCTAGAGGCCGTATGAGAGAAGTATGAGTGACATATCCTCGGCGTGTGTAAGCCGATTAACAAGCCAATCGCGCATACTTAGCTCCTTGCGCCTGTCCTTACTTGCTGGAGGAGAGCGTATGCTCGTATCCTTACGTTTAGATGATCTTGTATGCATGCATGTCTCTTGAGCTTCAAAGGGATTTTTATAGGGGAATATGGAAGGTCGGGGAGGGTTTAGGCAGACTAAGTTGAGGGCTAAACGTGGTTCGGGTAAACCCTTAAGAAAAAAAATATATTTTTTGTTCACTGAGTGGGGGGGAGGGTTTTGGAGGACCAACCCAGGGGATGGGTTTGGTCCACCTAAACCCCTCCCTAGAGGGGTTTGCACGGAGTAAATAGTTTTTTATTAATTTTAAAAAAAAACTCTTTTTCCCCTGGAGACGGCCATTGCCAAGAAATAGGAGAGGAATAGAAGGAAGAATCTCAAAAGGCGGCTCAAGAAGCAAGCCAAACAAGAGGCTACCTTGCAGTCCCCAATAGAGCTGATGCCTCTCTAGAGGTTACAACGGCTCATCGACAACTTGGAGGAATACATTCCTCTTCGCCCTACTGGGCCTATCCCACTCGATAGGTACATCCCGTGGGAAGACATGTAGAAATGAGCTTGCCTCCAGGACTGGGTCCAAGAAATGATCCAGAAGGTCAAGGAAGGTGAAGCTCTTCACGTCCCGGAAGAGCTCACCTTGTTCTATAAGGACAAGGAGATCACCGTGGAACAACTGGAACAGATGCTTCGTGGCTGCACCTACAACATGGTGGCCATCCCACCTCCAGACAATATCAATGCCTCCTGGTGAGGCTAGCCGGTAGCGTCCAAAATTCGACAAAGGGTTGCGGCACCACTCACACCGCAACCAGCTCCAGAGTACATCGGCCGTGGTCAAGGTCATGGTCATGGACATAGCAGAGGTCGTGGTAGATCCCCTGAGCCATCTCTTCGCCCCTCTCCTTCCGATCCCGAATGAGTTATCCTCCTCCGAGGAGAACAACCTGCCCCGATCCCACTACTAGAGATTCGAGGGCAACCCAGCATCTTCGACCCGGCTGGCATCGAGGGGACTGTCGCTAGCATTCCAGTCCCAGCATCAGCTCCAGTCTGCCCTACAGAACAAGCAGGACCATCTGGCAAGGATGGACCAGCCCCTCTGCCATCTTCGGAAGAGCCGTCATTGGCCTCCCTCTTCCAAGAGTCTGCGGCTGGTCACAGTTAGCCTGATCCCAATAACAAGGGCAAGGCGGTGCAAGTCCCTAACGAGGAGTGGTGCGACAGCTCACAACAGATCCAGCCCGACATATTACCATCACTGGAGGATGCTCGAGCTCGAACTGACCGGAAGGTCCTCCACTAGATGAAGCGTTTCCCTGCCAACATCACAATCTGGGAAGTCATAGCTGGGAGTAAAGATTTGAGGGAAACTCTTATCAAGATACTTCAAGAGCTAGAAGTCTATGAAGCACACGCAGTAGAAATAAAAGCTGCCACATATGAGGCTTTTACGGCCGCTGTCACCTTCACGGAAAAAGACTTTTTGCTCTCTCCTCCGTGCCATAATTGACCCCTCTACATGAAGGGCAAAATCAATGGGCATGAAGTAAACTAGATTCTGGTGGATGCCGGTGTGGCTGTCAATATCATGCCCCTTAAGACCTTCAAGACTTTATATCTGACCCCTTTCCTCTAGAAGGTTCAGGTGGTCAAGATATCCGGCTTCAACCAAAAAACTGAGGAGGTCCTTGGTCGAGTTGATGTCAACTTGGTACTCGATGACTTCACCTCTAAGGTGACTTTCTATATCATCAACTCCAACACATCCTACAAAGTGCTGTTAGATAGGCCCTGGCTCCATGAAAATTGGGTCATCCCCTCGACCCTCCATCAGTGTATCAAATACATCAAGGATGGGGAACAAATTTTGGGATTTTCTATGAATATCAACCTTTTCCTTTTTTCCTTTCATTTTTCTCTTCTCCTTCCTCTCTCCTCTTCCACCGTGACCGCGCCCCCTCTCCCTCTCTCTCTCATTTGATCGTCCGACGAGCTCCCCCCGGCTGCAGACGGTGCGGGGCGACGGCGTGGTGATGACGGCGACGGTGAGGCGGTCGTGGCGGCGTGAAAAGCGTGGGATTTCGTGAAGGAACGAGGGGTTTCTAAAAGCTTCAATCACGATTTCGACGTCGAATCGGCGGAGCAGTCGCTCCATTGAGGTAGGGTGACGTTCCCTTGCTCCGTGCCTTTCGTTTCCGTGGTTTATAAGCCATCGTGAGGCCGAGAGAGAGCTTTTGAGCGGGTTAGGGTAATTTCATGATTTGGGGAGTGGTCGTCCGATCTAGTGTTTCGTCGTGTTTTTGGCCGATCCGAGGCCGTAGATGCATGCCTAGGATCTTCGGGGAGCTTCCCCCTTGATTTCCCCCTCTCCGATGGAGGCACGGGGGCATGGTGGCGGTTTTTGATGGAGTTCACTGTTTTCACCGTCGGACCGTCATAGCGGTCCTTCCAGTGACCGTCATGAGCATGGCGCACCCGGTGGGGCGCGTTATGCTCCGTAGGTTTTACGTTTTGTCCACGTGGGCATAGCGGTCTCGCGATAGACCGCTATGCCTAGTATGACGCACCTGCGCAGGCGCGTCATTATTTGTGACTGTTGAATTTGACCGTTACTTTGTGACCGTTGGGGCCCTGGTCATATAACGGTCCTAAGGAGGTCTGTTATGTCAGCATGGGGCCCCAGGGGAGGCGCGTTATGTTTCACGCCCTCCCCCACCGCTTAACGCGCCTGAGAGAGTCCGTTAAGGGACCGTAATGCACCTTGAGGAGCGCGCTATGGTCTATTTCACCAAGAGATATAATGCACCAGAGGTGGTCCGTTATGTGCATAACGCCCCTTGAGGAGTGCGTTATGCTGTTTCCTGTGATTTGGGACATAACTCACCTCTATCGGTCCGTTATGCGCTATAACGCACCTGGGCAGGCGCGTTATGGTCTATGACTCGTCGGGAGTGGCGAGCGGCCGAGTGGGACCATCCCTTCTCCCCCGCACGACCGTGAGTCAGACGTGCATCCGTGAGTGGCAATGATGGATCGTTCATTGTTTGAGGCTTAACCGGTGATTTTTCGTGTCGATGCGGGTCCCGGGCGAGTAGACCTCTATCCACGTGCAGACCCGTGGTCTGACTGATGCTGGGCATCATATGGTGACCAGGTGTGGGCGCCGTGCAGGGTCTCGGGACGTGACGTCATCGGCCTGCATCACTGAGAGTCGGTGTTGGTACGAGGGGTAGTCCCCTGTACTCCGTCTGGTTCGGACGTTATTTTCTGTGACTTGAGAGTCTACCTTCCAGTGACCCGACCACTAGTCGTAGCTTCCTGCGCACGTGGGTGCAGACCCACCTGGGAGTGGTGGAGAGCGTGACCCGAGTGAGACGGTTTTTAGGCTGGTCACCGTAAGGAATTAACAGGTGTTACAAGTTATCACCCTGGTGGCATCTGTATCCCCCATCGAATCCTTTCAGGTAGGGTTTTGCCTCCCTCTTCATCCATTCTTTGAGTCCATCCTCTATTTCTATGGAAGATACCCAGGTGACCTTTCTCCCAATTCTTGTCGCATCCTCTGCTCCTTTGTGTACATTTGCAACCGGGCGGTGGTCACAACCACTGTCCATCTCTTCCGCCAATTTTACAACCTTCAACGCTACCCCGACGCTGATCATCCATCCTTTTATCTTTGGGCCAGGAATAATAGGTCCATCACCTTTGTTTCCTCTGCCGTGTCCAACATCAAGCGTTGGGTCGAGCACTTTGTCATCGTGATGAAGGTAGGGGGTTCCGACTGAGCTAGTGACAGGGGTTTCTTTCAGATTCTCCGACCTTGTATGAGTGACAACTTGTCGACCCCAACTAGCAAGGAGGCCAAGGTGATGAAGGCTATTCTTCGCCACCCCCTTCGCAATGCCGACAAGAAGCTGACTCTCGATATTCTTCAAGAACTAGGATTGAGCCCCCCTTATCTCATGGTATGGCCCTTGTTATTCTCATGATTCCTCTATCTTTGACTCCTAATTTGTCTCGTTGTGGTATAGGGGCTCCAGCACCACCAGAGCTGTGGTTCGAGACAATAGAGTTATCGTTGTTCGTTCCTCAGCTGTGTGACCACATCGAGTTGGGTGCGGATCAGGTGAACGTCGCGACCCCTCAGCTAGTAGTCGTCTTGGAGCTGGGGCACCTGCCATATACCCCTTGCCGTCAGCGGCTTAGGGCTTGTGCCCCCTTTATCGTCATCCCCTGTGGCCGTCGTCTCTGCACCTAGCGCCGGTTTGGACACTCATGCGGCTAGCCCAAGAGTGGTCTCTGGTAGTCTGAGGAGGTTGTCGGACTCGTCTGTTGAGATCTCGCTGATGGCTAAGGACAAATGCTAGCGAGTTGATCTTGGGGCCATGGTGGCGATGGATCTCCAGTGCTGCCTTGAGAAGAAGAAAAAAGTCATTGTCGACCAGGCGATCGCCGAGCCATCGCGCACTCGGACACCACCTCCTCCTCCACGATCCACTACTCCTCTGGCCACCAGGACCGAACCAGTAGAGGTCCAGCTATCGGCACAGTCCCATCTCGTCCACTCATTGCAGACAAGGTCTAGCCCATCAGTTCCTGTAGAGGAGCCGACCGAAAGGGGCGAAACGTCATGCCCTGTTGCTGATCCCAGGTCTCCCCCAATCGAGGACTCCCCAGGGGTGCTTGCCTATCAGATAGAGGCCTACACACTGATGGAGAAGTCCCTGAAGCCGAGGGAGCGCTCAGCAACTGTCTCCCCAGGGATCGATGGGGAACTATGCAGTTTGTCGGTCAGGAACCTATGCTCAATGGCTCGAGCCCTTGGCATGTGGGGAGTCCACTTCCGGGAGGCTACTTGACAATTGGTTGATAGTCATATCGAGCAGTTGTCGCTGGATGCTCAACTCCAGAAGATGAGGGCTGTCTTTTTTTGGGAGGGAAAGAGAGGAAGAGCATGTAAGCAATAGAATCAATTGAATTGAATAACTCATGCAAAGCTTACCTCTCTCAATGGGTTGGAGCTCAGATTCTGTGGGATCGTGGTCAGCCGTTGGAGCACGTCACGCTCTTTTCTGGCCGGCCTGGGCCCTTCAAAGACTGCTCCCTCCATTGAGCTCCCTTCAAAAGTCCTTTTCATGATGATTGAAGGATGGATAGTAAGAATTTCAAGGCCTGGAAAAGGGTAGATGTATGAGTGACAAATTTGAGGTCCCTCTTCTTATAGAGCTTGGTTAGAGGCCTAAACCCACTAGAATTGAGCCATAATAAGTCTAGATCAGGTTAGGCTAGAGTTTGGGTTGAGTTGAAACTCCATACCTCAGGTTCAGACTCTCGAAGAGAGTCCCGATCGGACTCTCAGCGCATGGACTTGCGCGGTCTATCGGTAGACCGTGTAGCCTTCTACACGGTCTAAATATGACCGTTCAGGACCTTCTACAGGGCTCGACTCTTGGCATAGGTGACAGGCTAGACGAGACCGTTCATTGATATGGATGGCTTAACTTGGACCGTTCAGATGCCTTGGTTGGTCTTGGTCGAGTAGCATTCCAGTGGATCATTTGTGACCCCGTAAGGCCTAGAGCAGCCACTTAATGACCATTCACGCCCCTGCCACCATGTTTTGTCCTTCTTGCATCGCTGACTCTGAGTAGGTACATGTCTCTCTCCTCACCGCTCTCCCGTGTCTCTTTGCTCTCAGTCGGTATGTCTCTCTCCTCACTGCTCTCCCGTGTCTCCCTAGGGTCAGCCGTGAGTCGGTTAGCATTCACATCCACACCTTTGCACATTCATACATTCCCATTCATTCATAACAAAAGAAAATCAACTAAAAAATAAATCATGCCATTATCATATTATATCATATCCATATACAGAGTCATGCCGGGGTACAAAGTCAGGCCGCTCCCTCTGGCCTGTCGCTGTCTCCTCCTCCCTCCTATCTCTTCCATGGCGGGGCCATCGCAGAGCTGGTCTCCTCCTCTCGCTAGGGCCGTCGGCGTCGCTCGTCCTCCTCATTTCTCCGGTGACTGGAGGAAGTCGCGAAGTAGCTACGAAAGGAACCGTGGGTGCTGTGGCTGCCGCTCGGGGCCGCTCTGCTACGCTCCTGACTCATCTCTTTGAAGCCCTCCACTACCCCCTCCAGCTTCGCCACTTGAAGCCGAACTCGCTCCGCCTCGGACCTGTATCGCTCCGCCTCTCCAGCCCCGACCCGGAGTCGCTCCAACTCCGCCCGTAGGAGTGCCATCTCCACTGCGTCCGCTGGTCGGCTCCGTGCCATCTCCTCTCGAAGACGGGTAGCCTAGTCCCGCGCCGCTATGAGGTCCTCTCGGGTAGCGGTCAGCTCGATCGCCTGCATACACGCATCATTATTAGTCGATTGCTGTAACGCCCGGTATTTTTGAAGGCTAAATAGGAATAAAAGAATATATTTATGATTTGGAAAAAAAATAATAACCTATACAAGATGATATTTATATAAAGGGGAAATGGGCAACAAAGAAATATAACCGAGGGCTCCGCTAATCATAATAATAAAAAATTCTATACTGCAGCCCGTTTCCCCCCGTGACCTGGTGCTGAAGGAACAATAATGCCGCCCTTGCGGGTCAGGCCTGAGTCTTGGGAGTCATCCCGAGACGGCTATAACCCGACCTTGTCTCGGGCCGACATTCTAATTAAACCGGACCCGTTCTCCGAGCTGGACTCTTTTCGAATCATTATGAAAATTGACGTGCACTCGACAGACATTTGAACGGATTTATCTCAGTCCTCACCGCACCCCCGTTACGGACTTCCGTCCAAATATGAAAAGGTCCATCAGTGACAAACACGGCCCGGGGCTCGTATCTCGATGCGAACCTTAGTGTGATTTGTTCCTACTTCTTTCCTTTGCAGTTAGTATTAATCTTTTTGGCCGCAGGACCCCTAATTTTGATAATTAATCAAGGGTGTTCCCTCGTATGGGAGATGTAAATGACGTCGTGACCTTTATGGCACGACGGGATTTGGTCCCGACCCGAACTACACAATCACCCGAACTTCCACAGTTAGGCACCAAATGTTGTCATTTCATCCACCAGCAATTACAGGAAAGAGAAGGGTGCAACTAGGGGAGGGACAAAGGGGAGATGGGGGCTCAAGCACCCTATTCATTGGATGGATTTTCACCCATTGGACAAGCAATCGCAAGAAAGTGATACCCACTTCCCGGAGTCTCAAATCCCATCTCATGGTTACTCACCTCGCCTAGGTTAGATCCTACACTGGTATCAGAGTGCCTTGATCCACCTGTGTGCCCCTTCGCCGATGATCGACGCTGCCACGTTGTTCCCCCCACCTCGAGGCCTAACCTCCGCCGAGCACTGACATCTCTCTGCCCACAGTAACACCATCGGCCGTGGATCTTGCCGCTGCTGTGCCCCACGATCGCCGTCCCCGCTGCCACCAATGCCACCACTGCGAGTCACTGTTGCGCCCAAACACCACAGGCCTCACTGCCATTTTTTGCTGCGGCTCTTGCGTGCCTCCCTGCCCCAGCCCCAGCTCTCCGTCGTCGCCGTGGTCTCCCCTGCCACTTTTCTACTGTTGCAGCCGTTGCTGCTCCCTCCACCTGCCGTTTGATAAGTGTGTATTTTCCCATCTTAATTCATGTGATTTACATTTGTTTATGGGCTTAAATAATAATAAATATATATTTATCACACCTATTTATAATTTAGCATGCAATACTTAATTTTGTGGAATTAACTAGGTTGAATAAAGATATTTCCTCATTTATCAAATATTAAAAAAATTATAAAAAGAAGAAAATAAAATTTAATAAATAAATATATTGTCATGGGTCAAAAGTCAAGGAAGTTGTTGAAAAAGAAAATAAAAATTAAAAAAAAATTAAAATCAAATCAATTTTTGTTAATTTTTAAGCTTATATAGTATTTAGAACATTTAGATATAACATTTAGATATTATATATATATATATATAACACTTACCGCATGCAGGAAATGAACAATGGGTTTCCTCCTCCTCCTTCCTTCTTCTTCTTCCTCCCGTGACCGCGCCCCTCTCCCTCTCTCTCTCCCATTCGACCGCGGCGAGCTCCCTTCCGACGGCAGACGGCGACGAGACGATGGTGCGACGACGTGGGTAACGGCGAGGCGATCGCGTGGGTGTGCGGCGGGCGTGGGAAGCGTGAAAGCTTGAGGTTCCTAACGACGTTCTTCGTGAATTAAACTCGGATCGGCACGCCTCGACGCGGACCGAAGGTAGGGTGACGATCCCTAGCTCATCGCCTTTCCATTCCCGTGTTTTGTAGGCCGAGGCGAGGCCGAGAGGGGGTTCTTTCGCGTCGGGAAGGGTCGAGCATGCGTTGGGGAGAGGCCGCCCGATGCGTCGTTTTAAGCCGTGATTCCACGTTTTGGGGGCGTAGAATCATGCTAAGGGGCTTGGGGGTTCCTTTCCCTTCATTTCTCCCTCTGTGGGGCTTGTATGGGGCCGGAATGGGCAAAATCTGGCGGGTTCATTATTTTCGCACCGGTGAGGGTTGTGTGGTCGAACCAGGACCCGCACATCCCCACGTGCGACCATGTGGGGACCGCACTGTGGCTCGGAGCGCTATGGGCTTGTGCGGCCTATCGTGGGACCACACATCTCCTATGTCTGGCCCCATGTCAACCGCCCATCCCTCGAGATTTTGACCATTGCTTGTGACCGTTGCACAGTGCACTGGGGTGTGCGGCCAGGGTCTAGCCGAATGACCTTTCGTGCGGCCATGGGTTGGCCGCACGTCACCTGGCGTCGTTGGCTCGGCGTGCAGTGGGGCATGTGCGGCCTGTCCCATGACCACACATCCCTTGCATGGTCCAAGGCCAGCCACGCATCCCGTGAGTTTCCGACCGTTGTTTGTTACCGTTACGCAGTATGTGGGGTGAGCGGCTGGGGTCTAGCCGCATGTCCCCATGAGCGGCTATGGTCTGGCCATTCATCTTCTAGTACTGTTGGTGGATGAGCGGCCCAGGTGGGACCGCCCATGCCTTGGAACGACGGGATCCAAGCTGCCCTTCCCATGAGCGGCTAGTGTCCGACCGTTCATGTTTCTTACCGTTGGGATTGATGGACAGTCAGGTTGAACCGTCTTTCTCCCACGCACGGCTGAGACTTAGCCGTGCATCCTTGAGCGGCCAATGATGGACCGTTCATCATCTGAGGCCTAGCCGATGGTTTCTTCCGTGTCGATTCGAGTCTCGGGTGAGTGGACCTCGATCCACGTGCTGACCCATGGTCTGACTGATGCTAGACATCATATGGAGACCAGGTGTGGGGCGCCGTGGGGGTCCCAAGATGTGGCGTCTTCAGCTTACGTCACCATAAGTCGGTGTTGTACGAGGAGTGATCCTTGTACTCGTCTACCTCCAGAGTCATTTTCCGTGACTTGAGAGTCTGTACTTCCGGTGACCCATCCACTAGTCATAGCTTCCACGGCACGCATGTGTCGGCCCACTAGGAGCACTGGTGTGGCGCACCTGAGAGAGACGGTGAGTAAGTTGGTTACCGTGAGATGCACGCGGGAGGTCTTGCTGGCCACTTCGGCCGGAACAAGACCATAGAGGCGGTTGAGCATAGATTTTATTGCCTAGCCTGAAGAGGGATGTCGCTCGTATCGTGGCCTAGTGCCACACTTGCGCTATGGCCAAACAAAGGAAGCAGAATACTAGCCTCTATACTCCCCTCCCCGTCCCGAATAGTCCATGGCAAGACATTAGCATGGACTTTGTGTTGGGATTGCCCCGTACCCTCTGAAAGTATGACTCCATCTTTGTGGTCGTAGACAGATTCTCCAAGATGGAATTATTCATTCCATGCTCCAAGACTTCTGATGCCTCTAGAATTGCCCATCTGTTCTTTTCTCACTGCGTCTCTAGGTTCGGACTCCCTCGTACTATAGTGTCAGATAGGGATGTGCGATTTACGAGCTACTTTTGAAAAACCCTATGGCATAAGATGGGCACTCAGTTGAAGTTCTCCACTACATATCACTAGCAGACCGATAGTGAGACTGAGGTTGTTAATAGGAGTTTGGGGGATCTTCTTAGGTGCCTAGTCTGTGATCGTGTCAGGGATTGGGACTTAGTCTTGCCATTAGCAGAGTTCGCTTACAATGACATGGTCAATAGGTCTACAGGTATGAGGCCCTTTGAGATTGTTATTGGCCGTAGACCTAAGAAGCCCATAGACCTAGTCCCATCTCCCATCCAGTCCCGTGTGTCTGAGTTAGCAGAGTCCTTCGCTGATCATATTAGGCAGTTGCATGAGCATGTACGTCATCATATTGAGACCAGCAATGCACGGTACAAAGAGTTGTTTGATGCCCGCAGGCACCATCGTGAGTTCCAGGATAGTGAGTATGTCATGATTAGGGTTAGGCCTAAACAGTTTCCATCTAGAGCCATGAAGAAGTTGCACACTCGCGATGCCAGTCCCTTTCGAGTAGTGAGGCGAGTTGGGTCTAACGCATATGTTGTGGACTTGCCGGAGGACTACGGGATCAGCTCTACTTTTAACGTGTCAGATCTAGTCACTTACAGGGACCCAGCGGTGATACCCAGTGAGCCATTTGAGCCGTCTCCACCCCTTGTGAGTGACACCACCCCAGAGCATCCACTTCTAGTCTTGTTACCTCAGCAACGTGAGCAGATAGAGCATATACTGGATGAGCACGTAACGACTACTCGAGGTGGGGTGTACCAACGCTACCTGGTGCGTTGGAGGGGACGGCCCGCGTCTGACGACACTTGGATCACCCAGGCTGAGTTACAAAGGATAGATCCAGATCTGCTGGAACGATACCAGAGCAACCTGGACCCTTACTCGACGGGGTCGAGCCTCTCCCACCCGGGGAGAATTGGTAAGAACACCAGAGCCAGAGTACGGCTCGACTCACGAGCCACCGATACCAGACACACAGCACGACTTGGTCGACACTGACATCTTTGTGGCTAGGGACAGTCTGGAGTCTCCACCGGACCTTTTATTCTGCCCCGAAGTTCCCAAAATATCCTTGTCCAGGGTCACACCTTCTGCACGACTTAGTGGGCGGGCGTATTTAGGGATTTTGAGAAAAATATATGTTTTTGGAGTGTGCGTCCGATCTACCATTTCATCGTGTTTTTGGTCGATCCGAGGCCATAGATGCATGCTAGGGGTCATTTTGGGGCTTCCCCCTTATTTTCCCCCTCTGCTGTGGAGGTATGGGGGCATGGCGAAGATTTTTGGGGTTTTTCCTCCATTCCGTTCTCGGAACGGTGTGGTGGTCGTTCCAGTGACCGCCACAGGCTGTGATGCCCCAGGGTGGGTGCGTCACATGCCATGATGCCCCAAGAGTGGTGCGTCACAGGGGTATGTTCTATTGGTAGGCCGTTGGTCGCTCTAGCGGTCTTACGATAAACCGCCAGAGGGGTGTGACGCGCCTGGTTTCGACTGTTACGTCCGTTCCCATGTTTTTTACCTATTGGGGTCATAGGACTCTGACGCACCAGGAGTGGACCATCAGAGCTCTGTGATGCCCTTACTTGGGTGCGTTAGAGTTGACATGTCCCTCCTTCTAACGCACCTGGGTAGGTCCATTAGGGGTTGTAATGCCCCGAGGGGTGTGCGTCACAACCTGTTTCATTCCATCTTCTAACACACCAAGCTTGGTCCGTTAGAGGCTGTGACGCCCCAAGGGGGGGTGTGCCACAACCAGTTTTGCTCCTTCATCTAACGCTCCTGAGTTGGACCGTTAGGGTGCTGTGGCAGCCTAGCTTTGGACCGTTACAGCCTGTGATGGCCCAAAGATAGACCGTCAGGCACTGTGTTGCACCGAAGTGGGTCTTCGTGCTTGCCGCGTTTGTTGCGCGTTGTGTTGGTCTTCGGTCGACCCGGTTGTGACCCAGTGGTTGACCTTCAACCTCGTGAATGTCCCGGACACCGTGAGACATGTGTTTATGTTTTGGGGGTGTCCGGAGGTGCCGTGTTGTGTCAATTGGCATGCTCGTGAGTTTTGGGGTCCGGGTAACCCCATGGGTGTGCTCCGAGTATCCGTGCGGGTCGTGTGTATGGCCTTGGACTACGAGTCCAATTGACCAGCCTGGGGCTGGAGATTTTTCGCATGTCACCGTGATTTTGGACCTGGGGATTAGGCCAAATTGACGGCTCAGCACTGTCGCGTGTGACGGTCTTGACCCGAGTCTTGTGACTCAAGGACAGTTGAGTTTAATAGGTCTAGTGAGCTATCTAGAGTCAAGTTGCCGCAAGCCACTTCTTCCCTCGTGTTACTCGCGATGGGTGCGTGCGTAATTTTCTATGTTCACGTTTGTGACCCGTCCACTAGTCATAGCTTCCACGACAAGCATGTATCGGCCCATTGGGGGCACTGGTGTGACGTACCCGAGAGAGATGGTGAGTAGGTTGGTTACAGTAGGGCCCCCGCGTACAGTCGAGTCCAGGCTCGGGGGGAATTACCAGCTAGAGGACAGGCCTAGGACGCATGGTCTGAGTGTGCACACGAGGCTGAGAGTTCGGACCCGCGCTGACGAGCGCGACCTCAGCTAGTCCTTATTTTGTGGTACTTCTGGTTACTGAGTGTGTCTGAGCTAGTGAGTCGTGTCCGGGCGTCTAGGTCATAGGTTCGTGTCCCCCGTCGAGTCTCTCCGTCGTCCCGCATCAGTTTAGGGAGCGCACCAGCGAAGAGCAAAGTCTGTGTAGGTTTCAATTGGGCTAGATGAAGGGTTAAAGTCTGTGCACGTCTGGACAAGGTCCGTGCACATTCTGGGACGAAGTCCATGTAGATTGGGACAAGTCCGTGCAAGTTTTGGATGCAAAGGGACAAAGTCCATGCAGATTTTCCCAGCAATGTCCTTGCATGCCCTGGGGTAAGTCTATGGATATTCACAGGATCAAGGAACATTGTCTGTGCATGTGCACGAGGTTGGGTTCCTGCAAAGGGTGAAGGCAAGGTCCGTGCAGGGTTGGACAAAGTCCATGCATATGCACGGGGTTGAAGAACAAAATCCGTGCAGGTTGTGCACGGGGTTGAAGAACAAAGTCTGTGCATATGCACGGGGTTGTAGAACAAAGTCCGTGCAGGTTGTGCACGGGGTTGAAGAACAAAGTCCGTGCTGGTTGTGCACGGGATTGAAGAACAAAGTCAGTGCATATGCACGGGGTTGAAGAACAAAGTCTGTGCAGGTTGTGCATGGGGTTGAAGAAAAAAGTCCATGCAGATTGTGCACAGGGTTGAAGAGCAAAGTCCCTGCATATGCACGGGGTTGAAGAACAAAGTCCGTGCATATGCACGGGGTTGAAGAACAAAGTCCGTGCAAGTTGTGCATGGGGTTGAAGAACAAAGTCCGTGCGTATGCATGGGGTTGAAGAACAAAGTCCATGCACATTTTGGAGTAAGTCCGTGCAAGTTCTGGGGCTGAAGAATGAAGTCCATGCACATTGTAGCCAGGGTCCATGTGAATGCACTGGGTTAACGGATGAAGTCCATGCAAATATTCAGGCTGCGGGACAGAGTCTGTGCATATGCACAGATGCAGCTTTTGGGGCAAGGGGGCAGAGTCCATGCATGCTAGGGGCAAGGTCAGTGTATGTATACAAAGGGGAACAAGGTCCGTGCAGGGTCTGTGCACATGGGGCCAGGGGTTATGCAAGGTCCATGCAAGGCTTGTGCAAGGCTTGTGCATACAGAGGGGTGAAGTCCGTGTAGGGTCCGTGCACATGCAGACAGGGTCCGTGCAGCTATAGGCCAAGTCGGTGGACATGCGAGCAGGGTCCGTGCAAGTGTATAAGCAGGTCCGAGCATGCCCAAGCAAGTCCGTGCAGGTGTGCAGGGCTTGTGCAAAGGGTGAAGGCTAAGTCAGTGCAGGGTCCGTGCACATGGGGTCAGGACTTGTGCAATGTTTGTGTAGGGTTGGTGTGTGCAAAATGATGAAGTCTGTGCATGGCCTGCACAGGGTTGAGGTTGCACGGGGTTGAAGCTGAAAGGGGATAGGTGCACCGGGGAAGGCCATGGGCATGCCGTTGAAAGATTGGAAGGGTATGCTGGAGAAGAAGGTGTACCGACGAAGGGTGAACTGGCTGGTATGCCGATGAAGGAGAGGGCAGCCTATACCAGTGAAGGGCTTAGCAAAAAAAAGGGGGGGTGCACCACTCAAGGAGTGTGCCGGCGAAGGGCAAGAGAGAGTGTACCGGCGAGGGGGCCCAAGGGCATGCCGTGGAAGAGTTTAAGAGTGTGCCGGGGAAGGCTTAGGGAGGTGTACCAGCGAAGGTTGGCCAGGCGCTGTGGATGTCAAAAATGACGATGATGATTTTACGGCGCTCACGTCTCGACGCTCGAGAGGGAGTTGAAGATGAAAATGTTGAATAAACCTCACACCTCGCCCAATCAGGCCGAGAGCTCACTAGGTGACTCGCCACCCGATAAGGAAGCCCCTCAAGCAGAATAAATGACCGCGACTTCGAAAGGAATCCGTTCGGCACTAAAAACGGCACGAAAAGGCCTTAAAACGGCGCGGTGAGGCCCTTAACCGGCGCCCCCCCTTCATGTTCATTAAAACGGCGCCCCCGCGTGCGTTGCATTGAAACGGCGCGCTCCTCCTTGGTTTGGTTATCCGGCGCGCTCTTGTTGAAGGGGCCATCCTCCTTTTGCTTTGCCTTAAAACGGCGCCACCCACTTGGTCCTCCTAAAAACGGTGCGCCCTTGTGCTAATACGACACATTTGCTCACTTTGAAAGAAAAGGAAAGAAGGTGTTCTGGCGCGGTCAATTCCAGCACGCCCCTGGCCATGCCGTTCTACAAGCCATTCTTCCAAGTTTTCACCCGGTGCCGTGACCAACCCATCCCGTCATCAATGCGGTCCCCTGTTTCCTGGGAACGACGTGACGACGAACGAGCTTGAAATAGTTAAAATTCTTCTTTGATCCGACGGGCAACCGGGTTTATACTGTAAATGGAAATGCTGGAGCCCTGCACCACCGAATGGCCATCCTCGGCTGGCTGCCCACTCCCTTGCAGGTCATGGGGATGTTAACGTGGCGAATGCGGAGGCTCGACACCAAATCATCGCGACGTGGGCAAGCGACTGGCGCTCGTCGTCGAGCAAGAAAGCTAGGGCACTCCTTCCATGACATATATAACAAGCATTCAAGAAGAGAACGAGGGGGCTCCCCGGTTGGCTAGTTGGCTGGCGCGTGGGGAAGAGAAGAAGAGAGTGAAGGGAGAGAACTCTCCCAGCCATTTGGATCTCTGGTGCACAGTGAAGAGAAGAAGGAAAAGAGAGAAGAAGAAGAAGCCCAGCCCCCAGCGCCTGTGAGGTGAAGAAGAAGAGAGCGCCCGTGAGGTGAAGGAAAAGAGAGTGTGTGCGAGAGCAGAGAGGTGAGCTTGGAGGGGGAGGAGCTTGTGCTCAGTTTCCCCTCCCCCCTTCCACCGATGTATTTCTCTCTTGTCTCTCCAATGTATTTTCCCTGCTGTGGGGTAAATCCCTATTTGTATCCTGTCTCCCTTCCTTTTGCGGATGAATGAAAAAGGAAAAAAAGGGCTGTTGCAACATATGGTGTTTCTCTTCCCTCTCTTTCTCTCTATCTTCTCCTCATCCATGGCCCTCCGAAGCATGCTCCGCCGTAGCATGGCGTTCAAAGGTGTCCGTCACTGGATGAACATCCACGGCCCTCTCATGGCAAACATTTGTCCCGTGTCACAGAATCATTGCCCGCGAGCCGTGTTCACTCTTGAAGGCTAGCCCTCGAGTGCTCCACGCTCGCATATGGGCTAACGGACCACCGTGAGGCCGCTCTGCATGTTGGGAGTTCACCGCCGGAGTAAACCGGTGGGTGACTCTCGCTTCTCCTTTTGGTAAGCTCCCGTCTGGGGGAGATGCTGCCCAATTTTCTCCGGGGGACCAAGAATGATTAATACTTAACCTTTGTGGATAAATCAAACATTAAGCCAACCTCAAACTTGCCCACGGGTGAGAAGAAAAAAAGGACACAGTAAAACACCCTAAAATAACTCTCGGGAGAAAGTGAAACGGCGTGGACACTATTCCACTGCACCGTTTCAACCCCATGCAAGATCCCCATCTCAGCCTCTACCCGGCGCGCCCCTAATTCTTCATACATCTTGAAACGGCACGCCCCTGCTCATCCCTCGAAACGGCGCCCCTCTATCCGGCGTGCCCCTATTCCTTTATACATCTTGAAACGGCGCGCCCCTGCTCATCCCTTGAAACGGCGCCCCTCTATCCGACGCGCCCCTGTTCCTCCATACATATTGAAATGGCGCGCCCCCTGCTCCTTGCTCAACCCTTGTTGAAACGGCGCGCCCTTTCCTTTACCTACCCTTAACCAGTGCGCCCCTCCTGATACCCCTTCCATGGGGTAGCATCCTAATGTAAAAAGAGAGGGGATAAATGACAAAAAAAGGGGAGAAATGTTAAAACTTAAAATGAATAAAGATTTAAATGAAATAAAAAATGAAAGAAACTTCATCGCCTGCGCCTTAATTAAAATTTTACTCCGGGGGCGCTACTGTAAGACTGCACTTTACTGCCTCGTTGCTTTCCAGAATGCTGAGAGTTGATGCATACTTGTCTCAGTGAGACCCATCAATCTAGAAGTAATGTAAGGCTACTTCTGCGGGGCACTTTGACCTGAAGTTGATGTCGACCAACCCTTAGGGTATGTTGGCCCAAGCTAATGTACACCGCCCCCTAGGACATATTGACCTGAAATTAGATGCTGCCCAATCTTTGGGGGGGTGCATTAGCCAAAGTTGATGTGGACCGGCCCTTAGGGCATATTGATCTGAAGTTGATTTAGGCCTGCCTCAAAGAGGCTTGCTGGCCTGTAGTTGATGAAGACCTGCCTCGACGAGGCTTGTTGGCTTATAGTTGATGTAGGCCTGCTTCTGAGAGACTTGTTGGCCTAGAGTTGATGCAGGCTTGTTTCTGAGAGACTTGTTGGCCTAGAGTTGATGCAGGCTTGTTTCTGAGGGCGTATTGATCCGAAGTTGATACAGACTTGCCTCGGCGAGGCTTGTTGGCCCGTAGTTGTTGTAAGCCTGTCTCGAAGAGGCGCGTCCATCTGAGTCGTCATACTCATCGATTGACTGTTGAGCTGTGATAGCTGAAAATTGACATTGGCCGACCCTTGGGGGTGTGTTGGCCAAAAGTCGTTGTGTCCGCTGACCGCTGAGGTATCATTGAAGATGTGTCGGCTGACCACTAAGGTGTGTAGCCGAACATGTTGATGTGTTAGCTGACCACTGAGTTGTGTAGCCGAACATATTGATGTATTGGCTGACCACTGAGGTATGTCGCCGAATGTTGAAGCTGGCTAATCGTTGACTTGTGATAGCCAGAGTTGATATAGACCAGCCCTTAGGGCGTGTTGGCCTGGGTTGATGTCGGCTATCCACGAGCTGAGGCAGATACCATCCAGCACAGACTCGAGCACAGCACTACCTTCAGAGTTTCTCGGCCCTTGGGATGGAGTGGCCAAATGGTCTTCAACTTGGTGTAGCATTGCTAGATGCATGTATTTGGTTTCCCTCGGGATGCTTGGATGACTGAGCTTGCGTCTTTATGGGAGGAGTTCGCCCACCTCCACACTATTCAGGAGCGGAGGCGGAGGACTCAGTTAATGATGCAGCAGGAGGAGCCGCAGTTTTGCAGACTTCGGGTGGCCCAGGCTGAGGTGGGCGCCTAGGTCGAGGCCGCTTACGAGCGTGAGCATGTGGCCTCCCGCAGAGCAGAGGAACTTTTGCAAGAGGTCCGGGAGACCGAGGAAGAGCATAGTCTTGCGCGTGCCGATGTAGACTTTCTGCCATAGGCTTGAGGGGCTCCAGGAGCTTTTGCGAGAGGTCCGAGAGACCGAGGAGTGCAGTCCTGCGCGTGCTGATGAAGACTCTTCGCCGTAGGCTTGAGGGGCTCCAAGAGGAAGCTCTTCAGAGTGAGACTCGCCTTGCTGTGCTGAGGAGGAGCGAGTCTAATGCTTGATAAGCCTTTGGTACATTCTTGTACACATGGCTTTTGTGCTTTGCCCATGCTTGTCGGAGTTACCCCGAGGGGGCGTGGGGAAGACTTCCCGGCCGAACTCGTACTCCCGGAACAATAATACACAATATTACAGCAATACAAGTCGCTACCCACTCCACGCAGAGAGGTAAAGGGCTACACAAATGGGTCCGGGAGGACCGATTTCGGGTTGACGGGCGACTTCTCGGGTCTCATCGACAGCACTCGTACTCGCGACCGTGGGACCCACGAGCTGGTCGGAGGGGTCGTGTGGGACCTGGTGGCACCGCTATGGTGGGGACCCCTGAAGGGACGCTCCTTGGGTCGGCGGAACGCTGGTTCACCGACCGGAGGCTGGGCGGCTCCGGTCGTCACCGGTCGGAACAATTGACCACGGGTCTGTCGATTCTATTTTCGGTGCGCGCTCCGGTGCGAATGGATGCTGCGATCAGCCCCAATGTCAGATCGACACGAAACTGGCACCGTTGGAAAGCTCTCTTGAAGAGCTTCGCTCTAGGGCCAGAGACAAAAAATTGATCGCTCCAGATGTGACCTTTTTCAATTTTTCCAGTTGCTGTTACATAGTAATCAAAATCTCAGGGCAGATCCAAGTTCCTCCCTCGGACCCCACAAAGGGGAATATACACATGAAGTCCCGACAGCTGTGTCTGGGTTCCAGCGGGCGTGCCCATCCTGGCCATGACTCAGTTTGCTCAGGACTGAAAGCCTCTCTCCCCTCCCAAGGTTATATTTATGCAAGGACTCAAGTTCTTCCGAAGCTCGGGCCCTAAACTTATGACCTGCTTTGCATGATGTACATTGTTGTCATGTATTTTTCCTCGGTCCCAAGGGCCCTCAATCTCTGGCAATTAATCAAGGGTTGTCTTCCTTCTTGGAGGACATAATTAACATCATAGCCTTTATGGTATGACGAACTCTATGTCTCGACACGAACCTCATAATTGACTGACCGAGTCAGATCGAGCACATAATAAATTTGTCACTCTGGTGACTGGCATGCCTACATAATAATTAGTTAATTAGCTTTTAGTTAATTAATTGACGAATGAAATAATAATAAAATAATAAAAATCCACCCCAACATGCCCCCAACCAAGTGTGCGCACATAGACTATCTGCTCTAAATCATATTCTTTAGCTGATTTTCTCCCCAGCCAGACTCAAGTTGCAAAGGCAAGGGGCCCTACGGTAGCCAACTTAAAAATCGTTTACTCGAGTCTAGCCTCTACCACTCCCAGGTGGGTCGGCAGCTACATGCCCAGGTCAGCTATATCTAGTGGGAGGATCACTGAAAGTGATGGCTCGCTATAATAGCGGAAACCATTGGAGTACCACCGGTTCATACTAATCCATCATGCACATGTAATGTATCATGAGGCGGCTAAGGTTGTCAAGTCTGAATCCACGTACTACTCCCATTGGATGCGAGATACGTGCCTTATCATCGGGCATCGATTCACAAGACGGCCCTCATAGAGATGGCATGACCAAATTATCATTTATTTTATCATTAAATATCCCAATTTACCTTTCCGAGGTGCAAATCAGATTTTTTGGGCTGAAATACTTCACAAGGTGGATCCTCCGCAGCCGCATGAGATGCCCAGCATGCCGTCTTCGGCCAACATGATATCCTTATATCAAGAGTTGCTGGAAGAATGGGCGGAGGCCAGCACCCGCGCCACTTATGAAGCCTTCGTGGCAGCGCCCCCCCAGGATCAAGAGAGTTGGTAGTCTGTACCAAAGAGAGATAGAAGAAGATCGGCTCCTCGGCCCGCCCCGACAATCCATGTCAGGGGTGTCACTCCTCGGCCAGTACCGCCACCGGTAAATCCTGTCTGGCACAACACGACCCCTCGGTTAGTCATGAGGAGACCTACCTTCAATAGAAAGGAGCGGGTCCCGGCGCGGATCCATAAAGTGGTCAGCCCGACAGTTGAAAGACTCCAAGCCATTATTGACGGGCTCTAAGAGTATGAGCAGCCCGAGATTCGCCTTGTTGAGCTGAAGGAGTATGTCCCTTGGGAGGAGCTCGAGGGTCTCGAGCTAAACCCCGAGGTAAAAGCCAGAGTGGAAGAAGAACCTCCCCTGTGGGGTGAATTCCCTCACGAGCGGTCTCTAACCGTCGTGGAAAAGAAAAAGAAGAAGAGAGGACCCAGGGGCAAGAAGAAGAAGGAGGTCGTTGCCGCCTGCGACACTCTCTCGGCATTGTTTGACACCGCCCTCTCTCTGAACGAGGAAGAAGAGGAGACGCCCTACGACCTGCCAGAAGCAAGCCAGGCCGAGGCATCCACCTCTCAACATGCTACTCGGTTAGGGAAGAAGTGGGGCCGCCATCTTCAGGATGGCCGCAACATCATGCTCAGAGGCGAGCAACCATACCGGATCCCCGCACCTGAGGTCTGAGGCACCGAAATCCCTCCACCGGTGGGTCTCTACCCCGAGAAGCTGAAGAGTCAGGGCATCCCCTCATTCGCGGAGTTTCTACGGTCACGCGCAGAAAGGGAGGAGCGTCTACGGGGGGCCCGGCCAGCTGAGGGAGTCAGCATCCCTCCAGCTCCACCAGTTAATAAGCTCCCGGTTCTACCAATGGTAGCCCCGTCCCGGCCAGTAGAAGAATTCGACGGCATCCCCAACCTCGCCGAACTCATGCAAGAAAAGGAGGAGGCCCATCAGGGTATGCCGTTCCAGGCAGTTGCGCCCGATCCTATGGGAGAGCTATCCTCTGACCTAGCACCTCAGGTCCAGACTGGGGGCAGATGCAGCAAGGCCAAAGAGATGAAGCTGCTCAAGGTCTGGGCTGCCGACCAAATAGTTAGACACCTCAAGAAGATCCCGGCCCGATTCACCATCTGGGAGATGCTGTCTTTGGACGAAGAGACACGACAGGCCATTATCACCGCACTCCAGACGCCGGCGCACCTCGAAGCCTGCTTGGCGGAGATGTCACCAGAAGTGGCCGTCGCCTTTAGTGAAGATGATATGCTCCTGCCCACGTGCAGTCACAATAGGCCGCTCTACATGAAGGGACAGTTGAATGGACAGCCCATCAACAGGGTCCTGATCGACCCAGGAGCGGCAGTCAACATACTCCCCTACCGGGTGTAGCTGTTGTTGTAGGCAAACTCCACCAATGGTAGATGGTGAATCCAACTCCCCTGCCACTCTAGGCAACATGACCTCAACATGTCCTCTAACGTCTGGATGGTCCTCTCTGACTGACCATCCGACTGAGAATGATAAGCCAAGCTAAAAGCTAACTCGGTGCCTAGAGCCCTCTGGAAACTCCTCCAGAAACCAGATATGAAGCACGAATCTCGATCAGACATAATGGAAATAAGAATTCCATGCAAAGGTACGATCTATTCCACATAAAGATGTGCCAGCTGGGGCACATTCTAGCTGACTCTAATAGGTAACAACCGAGCCGTCTTCGTCTGCCTATCCACTAGCAACCAAATACTATCATGCCCACTCAGAGTCCTCAGCAATCCCACTACAAAATATGTGGTTACGTGGTCCCATTTCCATGCGGGAACCTCCAAGGGCTGAAGCGTACCACCAGGTCACTGGTGTTCTGCTTTAAACTGCTGACAGGTCAGGCACCTGGACACGAACTCCGCAATATCTCTCTTCATACCAGGCCACCAAAACTTTCTCTTCAAGTTCTGATACATCTTCATCGCACCCAGATGTACGGTGTACCTGCTCCCATATGCCTCTAGTAACACCACATGCCTCACCTGCTCCTTGGCTGGGATGTACAGCCTACCTCAAAATCTCACAACACGGTCCTCGCCGAGAACCACCTCAGCCAACGCTAAGATCCGAGGCAACTCCGGTCTGCACGATGAGCCTCTATCACCTGTCGGCAGATAGCTGGCGTGACAGACAAGCTCACAAGCACTACGGACCTCTCGTCTCAGGGAACCTTAATCCTAAATGTCATAGCTGGCACTTGTTCCTAGAGCTTCCATTCCCTCGACATCAATGCACTGACCATGACCTTCCTACTCAAGGCATCGGCAACAACATTCATCCTGCCCGGCTGGTAATATAGGGTGAAGTCATAATCCTTCATATATTCCATCCATCTCCTCTACCTGAGGTTAAGGTCCTTTTGAGTGAACACATACCTCAAACTCTGATGGTCAGTGAACACCTCGAACTTCTCACCATACAGATAATGCCTCCAAATCTTCAAGGTAAAAATCATAGACGCCAATTCAAGGTCATGGGTAGGGTAGTTCTCCTCATGTGGCTTCAACTATCGAGATGCGTACGCCACAACTCTACAGTGCTGCATCAACACAGCCCCCAAATCAACCCTGGAAGCATCCGTACACAATACAAAACCTCCTGATCCAGAAGGTAACACCAACACTGGTGCCGAGGTGAGCAACCTCTTCAACTCCATAAAGCTCTGCTCACACTCACCGATCTAGACAAATGGCATATCCTTCCACGTAAGTCTGGTCATCGGGGCTGGGATGTAGGCGAAATCCTGAATAAATCTCCTATAATAGCCTGCAAGCCCCAAGAAACTCTGAATCTCCGCCACGAACCCCGACCTTGGCCAATGCACCACTACCTCAACCTTGGCTAGATCCATAGAAATGCCATCACCAGAAATCACGTGCCCAAGCTACACACTCGCACCCATGGAACCATTCTTCCCTCCACATGTCACTCATCCCCCGAGTCCACGTGCCGCGCCCTGGCGGCGCATCCCCAGTTAAACGTTAGGTTCCATGGGTGATTGTGGAGAAATCGACTGGCACGCCTGCATCCTAGTCATGTTTCCCGTTAACTCGAAAAACATCCCATGTCACTCGATCTCCCTTCGACTCTCCATAAAAGGTGAGTGCACGGTGTAGCCTTGAGGCGGATCCGGTCACGAGAGGGGGTGCTCGAGGCCCTTTAACCTCTGGCATCCCTCCCGTGGCTTTGTCGTACTCCTCACTCTGGTCTCCGCACACACCGGCCCCGGTGGAACCCTGCCGGGGCGGAACAAAAAGGATGGCACGCCCGGTGGTACGTCTCCCACCTTCCTTCTTTTTGCTAATGTGAAAGTCCGTGCCAGCCCTGAAGTCCGGGTGCTCTTTTCCTGTCCTTGCAGGAGGGGGTAGTAGAAGAGCACCTGTTCGTACTTCCTAGCAGCTTCCAGTTCGTCTCCCAGTTGCCAGACCACATTCGACGACCGCACCTGGCCGTCGCCTCTGCTCATCCAAGACTCCAACAACTATGGCGGTCGTCACCTACGGTCCCATTGCCATCGCCACCCATGCACGGGTGGGCTACTTGGCAGTGCTGATCACTTTCGGCAGCTTCGCCCCAGTCGTCGGATCACACTACTTCTTAGGTGTGGTCCCCTTGGCGGCCCCACCACCACCTCCAGCTCCTGTTTCCTCTAGTGCCACCAGGGTGCCACGCCATCTACCAGTCCCGACAGCCAAGTCGAGCATCAGGCTCGACTCTCCTGCCACCGGTGCCCATAGGGGTTCCGGACTAGTCCCAGCCCGGGGAAGCATTAGTCCCCGGGCCTAGTCTCGACTAGCTTCTGACGCAAGCCTTGCGTCCCAGGTTTCGGTCTCCAATCTTGCAATCCGCTCGGGCCTCCAGCCCCGAGCCCCAGCCAAGCTGACTTCCTGTGTGGGTCTCCACCCTACGGTGTTCCGCTCCTCAGCACTCAGCTCGGGCCATCAACCCCGAGCTCCTATCTAGCCAGCTCCCCACACGGGCCTCCTAGCTTGGGGGCAGGGCTCCCCAGCACCCCGTTCGGGCCTCCCAACCATAACCGCAGAAGCGTGACTGCCTCGCTTGGGTCCCCAACCCCTGGCATGAGGCGTCCTAGCATCCAAACCAGACGTACAACTCCAGGGTTTCCCGCGGATGATGTCTATTATGAGTGGTCCGCATCAGGCCTCGGATCTCCTAGCTCTACCTCGGGGGCATTCCTCCTGCAATCCGACAACGTCGATCCCCTGCACGGGTCTGCCTTTGTGGGACGCGGTGACCTCGGTACGGACTGAGCGCCCTTGTCGCACCTTCCAGTCCTGCCAGCTCCCAGTTCAGGCTCAAGGCCTTGGGTCACCGGCATCTCGGTATGATGTGACACAAGCTAGGACCTACTAGCAAGCACAATAGCGAACCGAAACGGGCCGTATTTGGCGGCCGACTCACCAAACCCTCGTTGCCTCGACTACGGCGCCCATCAGCCTGCGCATCCAGCCCTTGCCGAACGTCCGCATGTTCCCGGTGTCGACGTAGGCCATCGCGCGCAGGGTCGCGATCTCCCGGATCAACGCCAGCGAGGACGACTCGTCCACCGCTTCGAGCGTCTTGGGACCGATGACCCCGTCCGCCGTGACGCCGGCGGCTTGCTGCAGCCAGCGCCTCGCGCGCGCCGGACCCTGGTTGACCGCGGCATCGAACACCACCAGAGCCACGCCCGGAGGCAGGGAATCGCCCTTCACGGCGTCCCAGTATTCCTCCCGGTAGATGCTCGCCGCCTGCGGCTTGCGCAGGTTCGCCACGTCCGCCGGCAGGTTCCAGCCCGGATGCGACTTGCGCGCGGCGTCGAGCGTGCGCTGGGTAATCCCCAGGTTCGTGCGGCCGCCCGGGTCGCGCGGATGGTCGGAGAATCCGCCCTCGAACCCGAGCACGAACTGCAGGGCGGAATCGAAGGACATGGCGCTCTCGCATGGGTGCCCGTCACCGCAACCCGGCTAGGCTCGGCGAATTGGTCCGGTAAGGGATGACGGGCCGAAGGGCTGGCCCCGCCGAAACGGGGCCGGGTCCGTGCCGCCACGTGGACGGTCGGAAGTAGGTCGCCGCTGGCCCGCCAGGGGTTGGAACGGGCCAGCGACGATTCCCCACTGGGCTGCAGCGAGGAAAGGATGCGGGGGCAGGACTCGAACCTGCGGCCTCCGGGTTATGAGCCCGGCGATCTGCCAACTGATCTACCCCGACGCGGAAACGAAAACGGCCGACCCGCGAAGGTCAGCCGTCCAGAGACACGAATGTCATCTTGCCGGAAAGCTACCGGTTCCGGATTACCCCGTCAAGCGGCCAGTGAGACGCCCAGCAACATCCCATGCACCCGATCCGTCCCTCGCCTCGCCATGTCTAGATAGGACGGCCGGCTCACCATCGGCAGCTTGGCGCTGGCCAGCAGCATGTTCGCCGTCTCCCACCGCTCGTTCTTGCGCCTGCCCTGCCCGCAATAGTACGCCCGCATGACCCACCCTATCGGCGGCGCGTGCTTGCTGATCTCCGACACGATGTCCTCGATCTGCTGCGCCTCCATGTCGGTTTCCAGCGGCTTGTACCCCGTCGCCTTTCCGGGCATGCCGTGATGCTGCATTAGCACGTACAGCAGGTTCACCGACTGGTGGCCAAGGTATTCGCAGTCGCGAGCGAGCGAGAACTCATCTCCCCAGTGATCCAACCGGCGCCGGACATATTCGGCCATTGTGTCAAGCTGCATCGCGAAACACCTCCAACGTCTCGTCATCCAGCCGGAACTGCGGCAGCTTGCCGTCGTCCTGGCACATCCCTCTCTGTCGCTCCGGTAGCGCCCTGCAGTGGACAACCCCCAACGTCGTTTCTCGGTACTGGCAGAACGTGCAGGCGCCCAGCTTGCGGAACGCGGCGCGGTAGCGCTTGCGGAAGCGCGCCTCGGTGAAGGCTTCGGGGCGGGATAGGTTTGTCGGGTTCAACTGACTGGATGAGAGGTCCAAGCCCAAGGTAAAAGGGTCTTTTTGTTCTCTGGTCAGACAAAAGGTTCGGGTCAAGGGTAAAAGGGGTCTATTCGTTCTCTAGTCAGACGAAAGGTTTGAACCAAATGTCAAGGGGTCTTGTTGGTCGGTTGAAAGGTCGGAGCCTAAGGTAAAAAAAGTATTTTCGTTGATTGGCTAGATGAAAGATCTGAGCCAAAAATGAGAGGATCTTTTTAATCTCTGACCGGATGAAAGGTCCATACCAAAGATGAAATATTGATGTTGACCCAACGAGATGTCGGAGTCAACAAATCTTACTTAGACGGTATGTCCAGAACAAGGGTAGAAATAAACACCATTGTCATCTTGACACCATGTCGAAACCAACTAACCTGGGAGAGATGTAGGGTCTGGGCCAGGGGAGAATATGGTTGTTGACTTTACAGATTATCGAAGTTAACCAACTTAGCCAAGACATGAGACCTAGGCCAAGGGTATAATATGGAACAGCTGTTGACTCGACGTCATGTCGAAGTCAACGAACTTGACAGAGGCATGAGACTTAAGCCAAGGGCAAAATATGGGATAGGTGTTGACTCGACGTCATGTCGAAGCCAACGAACTTGACAAAGACATGAGGCCTAAGCCAAGGGCACAGTATGGGATAGGTGTTGACTCAAGGTCATGTCGAAGCCAACGAACTTGGTAAAGACGTGAGGCCTGAGTCAAGGGTACAATGTTGGATAGGTGTTGACTCGACGTCATGTCGAAGCCAACAAACTTGACAAAGGTGTAAGGCCTAAGCCAAGTGCAAAATATGGGACAGGTGTTGACTCGACGTCCTGTCGGAGCCAACGAACTTAGTAGAGGCATGATGCCTAAATCAGTGGTAAAATATGGGATAGGTGCTGACTCGACGTCATGTCGAAGCAACGAACTTGGCAAAAGCATGAGGCCTAAGTCAAGGATATAATGTAGGATAGGTGTTGACTCGACGTCATGTCAAAGTCAACGGGCCCTGCCCCGATAGAAGGTTTGCGGCGAGGATTGACTAGAGTACAGATGTATGAGAGACCCAGACCCAAGGTTAAATATCAATGTCAACCCGACGAAATGTCAAAGTCAACCACCCCTGCTCAGACAGAAGGTCTAAAACAAGGGTGGAATGTGTAGATGAAGCTGTCAACCTGACATCATGTTGAAGTTGTCCAACTTGACGAAGACGTAAGGTCTAAACCAGGATAGAATATGACGTTGACTCGTGGAGATGTCGGGATCAGCAGACCTTGCTCAGACAGAAGGTCTAAGACAAAGTGAATGGATCTTTTTGTTGGTTTATTTATTCGAGTTTATTAAGTTTATTGAGTTGTCTGTTTATTTATTTATTTTTATTGGGTCCATTGGGTTTGTCGAGTTTATCGGGTTTATTTTGCTGACTTTATTGAGTTTATTGAGTTAATTGAGTTTCTTTGGGTTTATTTGATATGTTGAGTTTATTGATTCGATGAGTCGATTGACTTGTTGGGTTTATTGAGTTTTTTGTGTTTGGTGGGGTCGTGCAGGTCCTTCCGGTGTGCTGGCTGAGATGGGCCAATCCTCCCTGGAGCTGGGGATCATGTGGCCTACGTCTGTTTCACCACTGGAGCCGCTACTGGATGCCAGCGTGGGTGCGGCCTTGCTCCAGCGAGCCCGAGGCTACGTAGGAGGTGATCCCCTACCTTCTCCGGAGGAGCTTCGGCAGTGGCTAAGGGACTGCACCCAAGGATACCACGGCCTTGGATTCCCTCGCGAGATCTAGATGTCTGGCTTGGCCGGCATCTGGGTGGAGTACCTGTGGCTCCTGGAGGCTCAGGAGCAGAGGGCTCGACGGCTAGCAGCCGTCCAAGAGGTGCAGGAACAGAGGGCTCGACTTGCGTTGGCGGCTGCCGAGCAGAGGAGGTGCGTAGATGCGGTCGTGTCACTTGCTCGGGATCACGCTGTGCAGCTGAGCAAGGCAGAGAGCTGGGCCGAGGCTTTGGCAAAGGCCCTGGAGGAGCAACGGTGAGACGTGGAGCTCGCAAGGGTCGAGTGGCAGACTGCAGAGACAAGGGCCAAGGCGAGCATGCAGCTTACATCGACCTTGGAGGCAGAGCTGGCTGCTACGGAGTCTCGCCTGGCGGCGCTTGAGGGCAGCGAGCCTAGGCTGTGATTGTATCACTTCTTCCCCTCTTTTTTTGGTTATCTGGACTGTACATCTCTTGTTACGCCAAGGGCATGTCTTGGGCTCCTTTTTTACAGAGTATCAATGACAAATTCCAGATTTTGATGATGTTATTTGCTAAGTTGTTCCACTTCTTGTTCCATGGAACAGTGTTAGATGCAGGGACTAGCGACCACTTACTGTTAGTCTGCTTGATTCTTCCCTACCATGTACTGGTATAGGGGGCAATAGGTCGGGTTCACTCAATTTTCGGGCATTGAAATGGAGGATTGGGTTTGGATTTTGAATACAAGGAGTTGAATGTTGGGTACTGGGGAGTAGGGGAAGAGACCAGACGCTGGGGGCCAGTTCCTAGAAGAGGAGGGCTCGTGTTGCATGAGGTTAGCGTAGGTTCGTCAAGATATGGCAGCCTATGGGGTTAGCATTGGAAATTGATTCTGGAATGCGTCGGTTATAGGTCGACACCTGAATGCTGGTTGTCTTTATGTCATTGGCTAGCAGTGTAGTCTGCAATGGCTTGAGAGACTAGGGCTGGGCTGACCGAATGGTCTTGGAAGGTATCACAGCCAAAAGGTAAGACTGGGGACTGGGGTTGGTCGGCTGACCTGTGAAGGATTTGTAGTCGAGATGCTGGAACTGGCGACTGTCACTGGAATTGAGTGGCTGACCTGTGGAGGCGTTGTGGCCATGATGTTGGAACGGGTGACTGGTACTTGGACTGGGTGGCTGACCTGTAGAGACATTGAAGCCACGATGCTGGGACTGAGAGCTGGTACTGGAACTGGCGTGGCTGGCCTGTAGAGGAGTTGAAGCCACGGTGCTGGGACTGAGAGCTGGTACTCGAACTGGGTGGCTGGCCTATAGAGGCATTGAAGCGGCCTGTCACTATGGCAAGGTCTCCCTCCCGAGGTCCAAGAGGCCTCAAGATGTTCGAAGAAGCGATGACCCACTATTCTGCCCATATAACTAGATACTCGGTCACGCCATTGAGGACTGTTATGTCTTCAAAGATACTGCTCAAGACCTGATCGACAGAGATGAGCTAAGAATGGGAGATTATGTGGTGGCCCTGCCGCGTCCTCATGTGACAGACGACCCCGGAAGAGGAGTCTACAAAATATCCATCCAGCACCAAGATCCTGAAGACGCCTCGACCTCGGCCCCAGTCGAAGCCATCTATGATGATTACCTGGAAGACTCTGGAGTAGCCCTGTGCCTTTCTGTGCCAGGGAACCCCACAGGCCCGCTGACTGCAATCTAGGAGGGATGTGAGGTGAACATTGCCTCGGCGTTGGGCCCCGACGAACAAGAAGAGGCCTATGGCATCCTCGAGGCAGAGGAGGGCGAAGACCAAGACTTTGCTGATTTGTTACCAGCTCCATTGAAAATTGAAGATGGCAGTCAGGCTACTGTCGACGAGCTGATCGAAATTAATCTTGGCACAAGGAACGACCCCAGGTCGACCTTCCTGAGTGCTCTCATACCTCCTCAGGAGACAGATGAGTATGTGAAGTTCCTGTAGGAGTTCCATGATTGCTTCGCTTGGAACTACAAAGAGATGCCCAGTCTCAGCCCCAAAGTGACCCAGCATATGTTGGCAATTGATCCCAAGATAAAGCCGGTAAAGCAGCCTCCGTGACACGAGCCCCCAGTCCTAGATAACATGCCGAGCGAACTCTAGGAATAGAGAACAAACACACGCATTGAAGAAATGCAACGGGCACATATACCGGGCCTGCTGCGGGAACTGGTGGGTGCTGACATCCCACAGTGCCTTGTATATCAGGCAAAGGGTAGCTGGACATAGAGACAACTTAATCCCCCATGCCATCTGGCACGCCGGGTAGATCGCATCTGGCCGGATCACCGTTTCGTCTCCGTACGACATCGCAAATGAACACAGCCAGTACGTTAAGTACGCCGCGAAGTGCGTCAGGGGATCGACCGCCATCAGGTTGGGCCCGCTTTGTCACCCCCTGGAGGGAATCTTCGCATCCGTCTTGGGCTTCGCATGCTTCTTACGGGCAACGACAGTGCTGACGCATGGGAAGTCCTCATACTACTTCGGCCCATCATAGAACTATTGCAGCTACAGGGTCATCCTGACCCTCTTTCTGTCTCCGCGGCGAGGCTGCCTTTCACCATGGGCCGACTGATATAGCTCTTGGTACGCCTTCATCAGGTACCGATATGAGTATCCCAAAGAATAGTAGCCATCCTCGTCAGTTTCATCTTTAATCAAGTCCGGGAGGCACACCTCTTCATAAGGCTCCCCATCTATGGGCAAGCCGCTCAATTGGCTGAGGCTCCACAAGTCTAGTGACGTCTCGCCCTCCGCCGTGTAAAAAGTGTTGGTCTCTGCACTGAAAACTTCAATCATTCCGCAGCAGAGCCCCTTTGAAATAGAATAGCCAACTGCTTCAGCAGAGGAGTCGCCAACTCTGGTTACCTCGGGGGGGGGGGGTCACACGATCAAGGTAGTTCCCACACAAGTGGGGTCAATGCCTGGATCGACCGCCATAGAGGACGTCGGGGGCAGATCTCCTAGCGTTGAAGATCTTTCATTCGTCGAGCCTCGAGACGCCGAGCCTCAAGAAAGGCCACAGGCCTCTCGAAGTCCCCCTATCTCCCTAGACTAGGAGGAGCATAAGCTTGATGTACCAGTTCTTTCTCTTTTTGAACATTGCCATGTAAAACTTTTTCTTTCTATATACAATGGTAGTGATTTCCAGAATCTGGATTGTCAGCTTCTTACCGCCTTTGACTACCGTATCTGCAGTTGCCAGAAAAATGGAGATTTGATACGTTTCGTAGGCTTTTCACGTGCTGATTGGCTAGGCGATTGACGTGGCATTGGCGCCTTTTTGCCTTTTCGCTTTCCATGCTTTGAATGACTTATCTTTTTGCGTATCCCTATGAGAGTAGCTGCTGAGGGGAATGGAGTAACTGCTCTTGGGGAAAGGTTCATGCCTTTCGTGTTTTTTCGAGGGGAGACTCAATTAAGGTGGGGGTTCCCCCCTTTCAACCTATAAAAAGGTCCCGAAGGGCGTCTCCACCTCTCTTCACTGCTTAGGCATTCCTTGCAGTCTCTCCTCTTTTTCCCTTCTCGTAAAGCGCCTGCCTTTCATTTTGGGGGAGTATCAGCGAAACATGGAGGGTGACTCGGAAGACCATGATCCTAGCGGCCGTCGAGGCATTCCTGCTGCTTCGGTGTAGAAGAAGGGTCGACGATGGGTGGGCAGTGTGGAAGAAGGATCGGGGCGTAGCGACGTGCCTTTTCCTGACTTTTGGACTGCTGCCACTATGTTCGGAGGAAGGTAGAAGTGGAAGGAGGATCGAGGGATGGGGCGTTCGGCACAGCGGCCTCGTCCTACTCCATCCTCACCTTTACCCACTTCTCCTTTCTCCCTCTTTTCCGAGGGGGATGACGCAACATTATTGCTCCTCCTTTCTTCCCATCCCCGCCACCTCTCTCATCTCTTCGAGGGGGTACTCGATCTTTCTCCCTCTTTTGCTCTTCAACCAACTTCTCCTCTTTTCTTTCACTCTTTAGAGGATGCCTGTAGCTTGACCCCTGCTTACGCCGCTCACAGGTGCTTACTTTCTATTTGGCTTCTGACTCTGTTCCTTCCAAAGAGTTGGTAGAGGAGGCCTTCTCTTGTTTCAGCGATATCTGGGCATTCCTTCCTTTTCTTCTGCCGATACCTTTTTACCGAGCTTCTCGAGCCAATAGGGTCAATCGTCCCACTATCCGAGCCAGTTTCTACACTTGGTAGAGTCAGTGGGTTGGCTTAGGAGTGTCAGCCAAGTAATCAGCTCATGCTATAGTACCTGTGGATGTAATATTTTATTTTCTGACATGTATTATCTTGGCTGCGGCCTATCTGATGTACGAAGAAACATTAATGAAGAGAAAAGGAAAGCTGTTATTGCCATATGTCACTCACGTTTTTTGAAAAAAGCTTAGAAATAGAACTTTCGTAATGTTGTTGCGTTTCATGTTTGGGGGATAGGCACTCCTTCCATGGTGGACAGTCGATACGCCTCTTTCCCGAGCGTCTCGACCACTTGGTAGGGGCATTCCCAATTAGGGGCTAGTTTTTTCCCCACTTCTAGTGGCCGAGAGGCTTCGGCTTTCCTCAGGATGAAATCTCCTGTATGAAATTACCTATCTCAGACTTTGGCATTGTAATACCGAGTGAGACGCCGCTGATATTCCGTAGCTCGGATGCCTGCGATCTCTCAGATTTTGCTTGTCATATTTCTCGAGCAATTTCTGCTCATTCGCCTCGGGCGAGAAGTTGATGACTCGGAGAGATGGGCTGCCGACTTCCAGAGGAATCACGGCATCCGTGCCATACACCAATTGGAAAGGAGTCACACCGGTAGCAATTCTCAGAGTGGTTCGGTGTGACCATAGTACGCTTGGCAATTCCTCGAGCCAACTACCCTTGGCTTTATCGAGCCTAGTCTTAATGCCTTTTAATATAGTTTTGTTGGCATTTTTGACTAGTCCGTTAGCTTGGGGTGGGCTACCGAAGTGAAGTGGTTGCGAATATGTAGGTCAGCACATTTGTTCTTAAAGTAATGAGAATCAAATTATCGACCATTATCGCTCACAATTACACGAGGGATACCAAAATTGTAAATGATCGACTTCCAAATGAATCTCCATACGACCGACTTGGTGATCCTGGCGGTGGCTTCGGCTTCAATTCACTTGGTAAAATAGTCGATGGCGATGATGACGAACTTCTTCTGGGCCCGAGCCGTAGGAAATGGCCCCAAGATGTCAATCCCCCACCGGGTGAAATGGTATGGCTCGGTAAGGGTGACGAGCTCCGAGGCAGGCTGATGGACCAGATGGTCGAAACGCTGGCATCGGTCACACTTTTGAACATAGGTCTAGCAGTCGCGCTGGAGAGTGGGCCACCAATAGCCTTGCCGCTGCAAGATCCTGGCGAGCGATCATCCTCCTTGATGCGCACCACAGATACCTTCGTGGACCTCTTGAATTGCTCGACGGGCTTCGTCAGTATCGAGGCATTTGAGGAGGGGACCGGAGAAAGACCTTCGGTACAAGGCTCTATCCAAGATGATGAAATGCCGAGCTTGATACTTCAATCTCGGAGCTTCTCGAGGGTCGGGGGGCTCCTAAGAGTCTCAGAGCCAAGATATATAGTGGGTCCGCCAGTCGCTTGGTGATGCCTAATCAATGGTCATGAGCTCCGCTTCAATGCTCGGTCACTCCAGCTCTTCGAGGAAGAATGATCGAGCACCTTCTGGGCTAATAGAGGAGGCCAGTCGAGAGAGGGCGTCTGCCCAGGAGTTCTCCTCTAGAGCTATTCGGACGGCCTGAAAACTCTCTAATAGTGGGGCTATTCCTCTTACCAATTGAAGGTATTTGATCATCGATGCTTCCCGAGCTTCATAGTCACTGTTGACCTGGCTGGCGACTAACTGGGAGTCAGTATGAATCCTGATGCATTCGGCGCCCAGTCATCATGCCATCCTGGCTCCCGAGATGAGAGCCTTATACTCAGAGATGTTGTTGGATGCCTAGAGGTTAAACTTTAAGGCGCACTGCAACTCTACTCCTTCTGGAGACCTGAGGAGGACGTCGGCGCCCCTGCCAGCTGCATTGGAGGACCCGTTAACAAAAAGGTCCTAGGTGGGCCCGGGCGTCGGTGGAGGGGCCTCCCCGGTTGGGACGGTGCACTCCGCAATGAAGTCCGCAAGCACCTATCCCTTGATGGCTGAACGGGGGCGATAAGAGATGTCATATGCCCTGAGCATTACGGCCCACTTGACGAGGCGACTCGCAGCTTCGGGGTGAGTGAGGATTTTTTCAAGGGCTCGTTGGTCGGCAGGATGATGGAGTGCCCTTGGAAGTAAAGTCGGAGGCACTTGGCTGAGGTTACCAACACTAGCAAGAGTTTCTCGGTTGCAGGATACCTCCTTTCGACCTCGTTGAGCACCTTGCTGGTGTAGTATACCGGCCTCTACACTCCTGCGTCGTCTCAGACCAAGACCGAGCTCACCGTGGAAGGAGTTGACGAGAGGTAACGGTACAGAGTTTCACCCAGGATTGGCTTCGACAGCACCGGGGGTGAAGCCAGAAACTCCTTTAGCTCTGCAAAAGCCTTCTGACATTCCTCATCCCAAGCGAACGTAGCAGATGCTAATTTGGGCCCCCTCAATAATTTGAAGAAGGGTAGGCATCATTCGGCCGCTCGGGACTAGAAACGATTGAGAGCAGCGATGCGCCCTGTCAGGCGCTGGACGTCCTTGACGCACGTGAGCGGCTTCATGTTCAGGATGGCCTGAACCTTGTCGGGGTTGGCCTCGATCCGCAGGGCGGTGATGCTGGTGAGGGCCAGGCTCGTGGTGGCCGTGGTCGTGTGCTGAAGGAGTTCCTGCAGTTTCAGCCGCCTCCTTTCAGTGGGTAGTCGGATCCAGAGGTGGTCAGAGAGTGGCTGGATGATGTGTAGAGGATTTTCAGTGCGATGGAGTGTGCTGAGGAGGAGCAGGTGGTGTTGGCTACGCATCGACTTCAGGGAGTGGACCTTTCTTGGTGGACGTCAGAGTGGGGTGCAGCATTCCAGTCTGATCCTCTTTGACAGATAGGGTGGCAGGAGTTCGTCACGGTTTCGAGCATGCCTTCTATCCATCTTTTGTCAGGTCACAGAGGTTGCGTGAGTTTTTGGAGCTGACCCAGGGTGACACGTCGGTGATGTAGTACCGTGCCAAGTTTATCAAGTTGGGCCGTTATGCTTCTCACATCATGGCAGATGAGGAGGTGAAGACTAAGTAGTTTGTTGGTGGTCTGTGGCTAGAGTTGAGGCACCATCTTCTTGCATCAGGTTTGACCGCTTTGGATGCGGCGTGTAAGGTAGCATCGACGCTGGAGAGAGATTTACAGAAGGTTCGAGGGCAAGGCAGTGCTAGTCAGGTGTAGGCAGGATTTAGCCAGCCGATGGAGGCGCAGTAGTAGAGTACTGCCCAACTCTCAGCAGGTGGTTCCATGGCAGTGTAGTCTATGGCTCCCGTGCCAGAGTCACCGTGCTTTAGCTCAAAGCTCAAGAAGCTACTCAAGGAAGTGGGCTTTGGTGGGAAGTGTTGGATCATAAGGGGCAGCCATAGCAGGAGTCATCGAGCAGTGTTTAGCAGTCGGTAGCTTTTCAGCGCCAGGGTTCGGTGACTGGTTCTCAGGACGGTTGTCCCAGGTGCGGTGGTTCTCATCCAGGCAGGCAGTGTTCGGCACCCGTGGTTTGCTTTAGGTGTGACCAGCCAGGGCACATGGCACGTGACTGTTCGCAGAGACCACGTCAGCAACCTAAGTTTCAACAGTAGCAGTAGTTTCAGCCCCAGCTGATGTCGTCACAGCCGCAGCAGTACCAGTAGCGAGAGCAGTTTCCTCAGTTGTCACAGTCAGCTACTATAGGGAGGCAAAGATCCCGAGGCAGAGTGACCCACATGACCCGAGCGGAGGCGGAGGCGTCGCAGTTGATGGAAGGTACACTTTTGATTTTAGGTTGTGCGACTCATGTTTTGTTTGATTTGGGAGCTTCACATTCATTTATTTCAGAGGATTTTGCTCAGAGTATGGAGGACCTGGTGGTCGAGATGTCCTGTGATATGACGGTAGAGTTGCCTACTGTGATTTCGTGCACACCCCGTATTGCTTTGAGAAGGTTCCTGTGTGGGTGGAAGGGCGGAACTTGCCAGCCAGACTCTACGTGTTACTACTTCAGGACTTCGATGTGATTTTGGGCATAGATTGGCTCGAGTCTCATCATGTATTGGTGGATTACGACTCGAAGAAGGTCTACTTCTGGCAGCTTCGTGGACCCACCTTCTGTTACCGAGGTATTCGGTCTTCCTCTTCCCACCTACCGGCAGACAGGAGCACCTCCCACTAGAAGAACGACCGGATGCGTCCCCTGACGTCTTACATCGCGTCACAAGTGTCTAGCTACAACGCCCCGGGTGCGAGACTCAGACACGCATAGTAATCAGAAGTACCACAAAATAAGGACTAGCTGAGGTCACGCTCGTCAGCGCTGATCCGAACCCTCAGCCTCGTGTGCACACTCAGACCATACGCCCTATGTCTATCCTCTAGCTGGTAATTCCCCCTGAGTCCAGACTCAGCTGTGCGTGGGGGCCCTACAGTAACCAGCCTACTCATTGTCTCTCTCGGGCACGCCACACCAGTGCCCCCAGTGGGCCGACACACGCGTGCCGTGGAAGCTACGACTAGTGGATGGGTCACCGGAGGTAAGAACTGACTCGCAAAAATCACGGATCGAAGCAGATGAGACTGCAAACCACCCAGTGCAACCCAAACCCTTGCGGTCTAACCTTGGAGTGCCACAGGCTCTGGCGGTCCAACTCTGGTCTGCCACAGGACTCTAGCAGTCCAACCCTGGAGTGCTAGAAGAAATGGTAACACTGGCTCTGGCGCACCTGCCTCAAGCTGCCACAGCCTCTAGCGGACCAAACCTGGTGCGCTAGAAGACAGATCACGTTATCTCTGGTGCCCCAATCTCAGGGCGCCACAGCGCTCTAGTGCCCGTACATACGGCCGCTAAAGGCACATGACCCCAACGGTAAAAAATCAACGGTCAGAAATCAACGGTCAACTCACCCCTCTGGCTGTCAGACCATAGAGCGTTACACGCTCTGGCGGTTTATCGTGCGGTCGTCAGGCCGATGGACGTCCTGCCAACAAAACAGTACCATGTGGCACACCCTCCTTGGGCCGCCACAGCCTCTGGCGTGCCTACTCTGGGCCGCCAGTGAGTGTGGCGGTCTCTGGAAGGACCGCTACACTCACCTGAGAACGGGACGATGGGAACATTCCCAAAAACCCGTTCCACGCCCCGATCATCCACGGATGATGGGGAAAACAAGGGGGAAGCTCTCTCGACACCCCTAGCATGCATCTACGCCTTCAAATCGGTCTGAAACGTGACGAAATGACGGATCGACACACAATCCCTAAAATATGGATTTTACCCTCCCGACGTGAAATAAGCCCCTCTCGGCCTCTCCGCGACCTACAAATCACTTGGAACAACGGGATGAGCATGGAAATCTTTGTCTCCCTACCTCAATGGAGCTCGAGCTCCGTCGGATCGCCGCCAATCGAAGGAAGAAGCTTTTACACCCTCGGTTCGCCCACCTCCCGCCGCGAAAAGCACATCCCCACGTCCGCCTCGTCACCGCCGCCACGCCGTTGTTGGAGTGAGAGGGGCAGTGCCTCGGTCACCCGGGGAGGAAGAATGGCCGAGGTTGGGGGGGCGCTCTCCAACGGTTGGGAAGAAGAAGAAGAAGAAGAAGAAAAGGTGAAAAAGAAAAATAAAATGGTTGGTTTATATAGAAAATTTAAAAAAATAAAAAAATCTTAAAAAATAAAAAAAATAACAATAACACAATGACCTGGGGAACGTCACAAATGATGAAATTGTCCCGCGGCGTGCATGCACTTGTAATCGGGCTCTCACACCCCCATGTAAATGCCCTTCACGGCATCTAAGTCATGTAATCCAGTTAGGGAGTGGATCCCCCTCCTCACTGGGACTAGTCTCCTTGCCCCCAGCTATCTCTGCTGTGTTGCTGTTGCCCTATCGCTGTTGCATGGACTAAACCCTCCCGACGTCGCGACATCCAGGGTCCTTGACTCTCTCTTCAGTAGTCGAAACAAAGATGTTCGGGCTCTGCCCGATGTAAAATAAACATCGTCTGCTTACGATCGGTGGGGAAAGATGTCTAGTACACGACTCCCCACAGTTGTCTACACACTCGTACCTGTGAAACCTCCTTCTCTCCACGTGTCGCCCATCTCTTGAGCACACGTGCCGCGTCCTGGTGATGCATCCCCAGTGAAACATTTGGTTCCATAGGTGATCATCGAGAAATCGACTGGCATGCCCACATTCCATCCAGCCATCCCTGTTCTAGTTTTCCAAAATGATTAACCATACGCCACTCCCTCCAATGCATTCCTATCATTCTTTCCACCTTCATTTCAATACCCCTAGAATTCTAGCGTGCTAGGTCAACCTATCTCGGCCTTTCGTAAAAGACGAGTGTACACCCTCGTTGCGAGGAAAAGAACCATGAAGGGAAATTCCCCGCTGTCGCAAATAGGAGCCTTGGCAAAGTATACTCAGAATATGAAGTGGTTAGAAAAATTTTGCATTCCCTAACTCCAGTCTGGCACACAAAGGCAACCATTATTGAGGAGTCCAGGGACTTAAAGAACACCAAGGTCGATGAGCTAATCGGTTCACTCATGACATATGAGATGAACCTGCCAAAGGCAGAAGAGCTGGAGAAGAAGAGGAGACCCATTGCATTGAAGGCCAATTCCTGAAAAAGTGGGTCATCCAGCGACCACAGTTCATCAGGGTAAGAGATCGAAGGTGATCAACTAGCCATGCTGACTCGAAAGTTCAGAAGGTTTCTGAGAAAAGAGGGAAGAAACTATGGAAGAAGATAGCATGGCGACAGAAGACAGACAAGGTATAAAACCTATCCTACTAAAAAGACTAATACAACTGTTTGTTATCATTGCAGGAAGGCAGGCCACATGAAAGCAGAATGCCCGGAGCTCCAGTAGCTGAAAGAAAAATCAAAGAAGAAAAACATGAAAGGCAAAGCTATGGTAAGCACTTGGAGCGATGAGGATGAGGGCAATCTCAGCTGCACTTCAGAAAGTGAAGGAGAAGGAAGTCAAATTTGTCTGATGGCCAAAGATAGTGACAAAGAGGAAGAAAATGATGAGGTATCCTCTCCTTTCGAAAATTACACTATTGTTGATTGGGAAGATGCCTATGGTGAATTACTAGATAAAGTTGATGACATCAGAAAAGAAAATAGATAGTTAAAAAGAAAAGTTAATTCTCTTGTTAATGATACTACCATGTCAGATAGAGTTGCATATCTTGAAACAGAGAATAGGACGCGTCGGCCGCCGTCGAGTCGCGGGCTCCCGAGGGTTCTTCCCGAGCCCGGGACAAAGGCAAGCGGGTAGCCCAGGAAGGGGCTTCCGAGCGGCGGGGGGCCAAGAGCAAGGATCCCGTGGAGAAGATGCTACGGGATTCTATGAAGGCTCAGTCCACGGAGAAGAAGCGGGCAAAGAGGGCATGGGCCACGGGCTCGGTCGAAGATGGTGCTCGCTTGGCTCTCCCCTCCGCCGAGCTAGAAAGGGCTGAGCCTATTCGGCCAGCTCTCCCTTTCACCAAGCCAGAGGGGGCCGATGAGGTCGTGGGGGACGCAGCGAGGGCGGGTGACTCTCGGGCAGTGGTGGCCGATGCTGGAGCATTGGGCGAAGCCGGAGGAGCGCAGGGTGGAGGCGTTGGGGCCAAACTAATCGAGGCTGGAGGGGCACGAGGAGACGCGACTCAATCCCAGCCGACTGAGGCAAGAGAGACACAGGACGGGGCAGCCCAGTTCGAGCCAACTGGTGGGGCTCCCGAGGGAGTATCGCTCAGAGGGAGAGCCCTCATTTCGGTCGCTCCGGAGAGGACCAGCCCTCCTCCCGGCGTCCGGGGTCCCCTGTATCAAAGATGTTGTAACATAGCCTTGGGGGTGGTGCAAGGAGGAGACAGGCAGAGTCCTCGAGATGATCATGGAGGGCAGTTTGTTTCTGGCCTAGATGGGGGCCGGCATAGTTGACGCCTACACTCGGGCGGAGTCGGAGCGATCGACTCTTGCTTGGGCCGTCAGCACATCTGACCGGAAGGTCACTCGGCTCACTGCCGATCTCGAGGAGCTTCGGGAACGGGTGAAGTCAAGCCAGGCGGAGGCTCAGGCATCGACTGAGCAGTTGGCTTAGGCCCATAGTTCGCTTGAGTTGAAGAGTAGGCTCCTAGAGCAAGAGCGCACAACTCAGATCGAGCATGATGGGCAATGGGAGGCCAAGCGTGCGGAGCATGAGGACCGAGCCGAGGGGGCCGAGTGACTTTGGGCGGAGGTTGAGGCTACGCTGGCCGAGGTGGAGGAGAGGTCGACTGAGCTTGCTAGTAGGGCGGAGTCAGACGGGATGGAGGCGCTAGAGCGGTACAAAAGCTCAGAGGACTTCCAGACTGATCTCCAAAAGGCTGCCCTCCCTTATTACCAGTTGGGCTTCCGTCGAGGCGTCTGAAAGGGATTCGCCCAAGGCTATCGCTGGGCCAACTTTTGGGCAGAGGAGTAGGTTCCAGGGGCGGTCATCTTCCTGTCTGAGCAGTGCTATGACTCAGATTCGGCGTCTTCCGAATCTTCTAGCTCAGCGTCAAGTGAGGAGGGAAGCCGAGGGGACTCTACCTTATCTAAGGGATCACCAACTCTGGCTGCCTCGGGAGGGCGCGCGATCGAGACAGTTTCCACGCCAGTGGGGTCAGTGCCTGGGTCGACCATCACCGAGAGTGCCGGGGGTGGATCACCCGATGTCGAAGAGCCTTTGATCCCCGAGTCTCAGGACGGACCCGAGGCCTGATGTATCTTTGCTTTTTCAGATGGTTGTAAGCTTCTTGTGTGGGAGGACTACTTTGAAGCTAAAGAACATTGAGGACATTAGATTCCTAGGACCCTGATTTGGGTAGAACAAATCGGACGACTTGCTCTGATACCAATTTTGACGTGGGACGAGCTATCAGACGCCCTAGGACCTGTGTGACAGCAAGCATGACTTGAACCAAGGACTCGAGCAATAGCGGATTGACCACGCGCGTCGCTCAGATTCGGGGGTAACCCAGTGATGGAGGGTTGGACGGTGACCCACGGGCAGCCAACACGGTTGGAGCCTCTAAGAGCATACGGGGAGGATAGACCTAAAGTCTGAAGGTCGCCCGACTCAGCCGAGGCAGAACCAGTGCCCGAGGGCGGGTATGACGACACTCTCTCACACAGCAACGGTCGGCACTCAATGTTCAGGAAATTTGGAACGAGCTCTCCTCACCTTCGGTGTGAATTTTGAACAGATACTAAGAAATTAATGCCAAGAAGCAAGGGTCAGATCTATACCTTGCCAAGTCTGAAGAGACCAGCACCGATTGGAGACGAGGGCGCATCGGGGAGCGCGCGCACCCGACAGACACGCTGCGTCGAGGAAGCTTGGTGACGATCCCTGCTAGTACATTGACTACACTCCATGCAGGGAGGGGTTCACGGGGTGGGGAAAATAGTTACATGCACTACCCTCGCACAGGAGGGGGGATCGCGGGGTGGGGAAACGAGTGGTCGACCGTACGCCGAGCTCGGGCGTCTGATCAAGGTGCAGCCGACTCCTGGATGAAGCCCGAGGGATGCCGAAGGACGCTTGAAGGTCTAGCACTGAGATGATGTCACTGGATGGAGACGGCAGTTGCAGCTGTGGGCCTATGTAGTTCTGCCATGCAGGACTGGTTGGCGCGGTCGTGGTGCATCGGCCGGTACGGGCGCTGTAGACCTCCAAACATGACGGGACTAAGTCGTGGATGTTGCTGACAGGGAGATCTACGAACCCTCAGAAGATGGCAGCCGTCTAATCACCTGTCTGGATGTGGTCACAGGAATGGCCGGCGTCAGGTTCCTAGGCAAACAACAGGATAGGACGCCGATGGTCATCGTGGAACTTCCAGGGCTGACGTCAGAATGAGACAAAACCACTGGCGTTGGTTTCGTATCGTCGAAAGATACAACTTTGCAGAAGACTGCATGACCTGAAACAGAGAGGAGGAGGGGGTGTCAGGGCCGACTTGGCAGCAATCTATCTTGGGCAAATAGGGGGCTTTGGGTCTGGTGCAACTGAGGGAGATTGGATGCCCTGGACGATGGCATTGTCAAAACCAGGCGGGACCACCTCTGGTTCATTGGCACTTCGGAGAAGAAGAACTCTCGTGAAGAGAGATCTGACTGATTCGCACAAGGGCAAGCGGTGGAGCTGCTACCAAAAGGTACTCAGGTTCAGACCTGAATCTGGAACAGTTGTACGAGAATGGATGACGTGAACGGTGCCGAGGTTGGATCGCAGCGGGACCACTTTGGGAGTGAAGCTAACTCGACGAAGAATGGGCTTGTCCTTGTGGTCTACCCACTTTCCCGTGGATGTCTCTTGACATCCTATGAGGGCTAAGACTACGTTATAAGGCAGCCAGGAGTCTTCTTACTTGTGGTAGGATTCTCCTTCCTACTGTTGGGTCATCATTATTTGGTTCCAGTCAACCCGGGTTCACCCAGTGGTTGACAGGTAACCTTGTGTGTCTCGACGGTTCTGTCGAGTTCGAGACATGGTTCTGGCTGCAGTGGGGTATCATCTTATCTCATTCTATGTGTCCAGATGTGTTGAGGGTCCTCAGTGTTGCCTCAGGTCTTTGCATCTCGTTTCCTCCAATAGCGTCATTTTCTCTGGCTTAGGTTTAGACCGATTGGCGGCTTGTTCCGCTGTGTATGACGATCTTGACTCAGAGTCGTGAGACTCAGAGATAGTTGTAGTTTAGGTCTAGTTGCTTTGTCCTGAGTCTGTCGGCAGTTTCCTATGCTGTCATTGGTGCTTTGTAGTATGGGTGACAGTGCATGATTAGTCTGTATGTACTTCAGCACACGTACTTTGGAGTCAGTGTTTCATGAGCCTTCACTAGTCGTAGCCTTACGTCACGTTACGGTGTGATGGCTCTTGTAGCAGGGCACTTTACTGATATATGGTTCTTAAGCTAGTTCCGTGGGCCCCCGGTCAAACCATAGTGTCCGGCGGAGGGGGAATACTAGCTAGAGGCCTAGCATAGGCAAAAGCCAGTGTGTGCACACACGGTCAATGGCTTTGGACTGACATCGACAGGCGTTCCCCTGTCTAGTCACTCGCGATGGTACTTCAGTTTTGGTTTTGACAATGTCTTGGTCTCGGCCTAGTCCTTGCGGTAGGGTACGTGGACAAGACACTAGTAAGCACATCATAAGACATCAGTGGACGCATCTGGCTATTCTTCTAGTGAGAGGTACGCCAGTCACGTGGCACATGACTCTTCGTCGTTCTCTTCGCGGTTCTCTTCGCGGTACTCTTCGCAGTTCTCTTCGCGATTCTTGTGCATTGTGACCTTTCAGGATACCCCTCTCGTGGCTACACTCGAGGCCAGTGTCCTGTCGTATGCATGGCATTCTAGTCATGTGTGGGACAGTGTGCATGACATCCTAGTCGTGTCGTATGGGTCTACGTCTGTCTAGGTTTTTCCTAGGTTTCTTTGTCTGTTTTGTAGGTCTGTTGTAGTGTCGATAGATCGGTAACTCCTGACTTCGTCAGCTTAGAGTCGCCTTCCTGTTGCTGCTTGGAGTAGTTTGGGGTGTCGAGGTTAGTTTGGTAGCCATTCGTCTGGTTCGGTTCCTCCCCCTCTTCCTAGACTGTTCCCTCTCCTACTCCCTGTCTCTTTTTTTACTACTTTTTAACATAGTGTTACAACTTTGTAGTTTAGTTTTCCTGCTTTATTACCTACTGTTTTACTTGTTCCGTGTTACTGCTTATTTTCGAGTGGGGATCCGCATGACCCCTACTGAGCCAGTGACACGAGGCTCACCCCTGCTTTTCAGGTGGGTCGTTGTTCGTTCTGCTTCCGCGGTTCTTTTCATGATGATTGAAGGATGAATAGTAAGAGTTTCAAGGCTTGGAAGAGGGTAGATGTGTGAATGGTGAATTTGAGGTCCCCCTCTTCTTATAGATGGTTAGAGGCCTAAACCCACTAGGATATAGCCAGGATAAGTCTAGATCGGGCTAGGCTAGAGTTTGGGTTGAGTTGAAACTCTATACCTCGAGTTCAGACTCTCCAAGAGAGTCTCGATCAGACTCTCAGCACGTGGGCTTGCGCGGTCTATCGATAGACCTCACAACCTTCTGCACTGTCTAATTATAACCGTGCAGGACCTTCTACAGGGTTCGACTCTTGGCATAGGGGATGGTCTAGATGAGACCGTTCACTGATATGGGTGGCTGATCTTGGACCATTCAGGTGCCTTGGTTGGTCTTCGTCGAGTAGCATTCCAGTGGACTATTTTCGACCGTGTAAGGCCTGGAGCGGCCACTCAATGACCGTACATGTCCCTGCTACTCTCAGTCGGCACGTCTCTCTCCTCTCCGCTCCCCCGGGTCTCTCTGCTCTCAGTCAGCACGTCTCTCTCCTCTTCGCTCTCCCGGGTCTCTCTGCTCTCAGTCGGTACGTCTCTCTCCTCACCACTCTCCTGTGTCTCCCTAGGGTTAGTCGTAAGTCAGTTAGCATTTGCATCCACACATTGGCACATTCACATTCATTCATAACAAAAGAAAATCAACTGAAAAATAAATCATGCCACTATCATATCATATCATATCATGTACAAAAATGTGTTGGGGTACAAAGTCAGGCCGCTCCCTCTGGCCTGTCACTGTCTCCTCCTCCCTCCTGTCTCTTCAATGGCGGGGCCATCACCGAGCTCGTGTCCTCCTCGCACCGTCGTCGGCGACGCTCCTCCTCCTTATTCCTCTGGCGATCAGAGGAACCCATAAAGTAGCTACGGAAGGAGCCGTGGGTGCTACTGCTCGGTGCCGCTCTGCTCCACTCCCGGCTCATCTCCTTGTAAGCCCGCAGCTCCCCTCTCAGCTCTGACGCCTCGGTACGAGCACGCTCGACCTTGGCTCAGACTCGGGTCAGCTCCTACGCCCCCGCCTGGAGCCGCTCAAGCTCTACCCGTAGGAGCGCTGTCTCGACTGTGTCTGCTGGCCGGCTCCATGCCATCTCCTCTCAGAGACAGGCAGCCTCGTCCCGTGCCGCAACGAGCCCCTCTCAAGTAGCTGTCAGCTCGGTCGCCTGCATACACGCATCATTATTAGTCAATTGCATGTTACATAAACATAATTAACAGGGAAAGTGTAGTGAACATACCCTCTCGGAGAGTGCCACCTCGGCTGCCTCGGCTCGAGTCACCATCTGTCTGAACTCCGCCTCCCGCTCCGCTTGGTCGGCGGGTGTCTGAGAGGAGGAAGAAGGAGCGTCGGTCCCCTGTCACTAGGCCCCCTCAACTTGCTGCATTTAGAAACTCCAGGGTCAGTCATTTCATAGTATAATCATAATCAAATGCATAATTAAGTTTAAGGGTTAGGTAAGTCACCAGAAGGGCCAACGCCTAATCAAAGAAAGAGAGAGAAGTCCAGAAAGAAAGAGAGCCCGATTGATCGACTAGAGTGTCTGAGTCTGTATTTCTGCATCGAAGGAAGCTACATTGTTGTTCGTCATTTCTGATCGTCTATTTTTTACCTTTGTTCATCTTCTTCTTCAAGTTCAGTTTACACTACCTTTGTTACCCTCTAGGATTACTTAGAGGAAGGGAGAGGTTCTCCGGTTTCCCTCCAGTGTGTCCGGAGGAAGAGAGGAACGATCCTCTATTTTCGTAGGTTGCTGGGTGTAGCTTACGGGGTTCCCTTTGCAGGTTGCAAAGGAAGGGAGGTTGGTCCTCCGGTACTGATCTTGCTGGTGCAAGGTCAGGGTTCTGTTCTTATGGGTTGCAGGATCTGTGTTGAGGGATCTGTTTCCCTTGTGTTAAGCTGTAAGGTAGCGTATGTTTGCAGACTGAGTCTGTAGGTCATTTTTGCTTAGTCCAAGGAAGCCTTACTCCAGGTGAGTAATGGGTGGATGTAGATTGCAGATCGCAATCGAACCACCTTAAAAAGCTCTCTGTCTTCATTAAGTGGTTTGTTCTTCTGTGTTTTCACATTCAGCCCAAGCACGTTAGCTGCTCGATCACTGTTCCATTTTGCTCTATCTTGTCAAGCCTTCAACCATCGGTCTGTTTCGTGGCCTATTTAGGTAGCTTATTCTTCTCCAACAGGGGTTTCATCGTTTGTGTTGCGAATTAGCCTTAAATCACCGGTGTTCTATTCATCCCCCCTTCTAGCTCACCTTCTGCTTGATCTATCAGATATTGCCACTACATTGAAGATCCAACAGTGACTACTTCAGGAAATGAGGGCCTTCTTTCTGACTAGGGTGGAAGGGGCTCACAATGTTGCAGAACATATGCATCCTAGTTTGGAAAACATTGCCACTGATGTAGCACCTCCTAGGCCCGTCGAACAGCTGACGGATGGTGCCATGCCACCTCAGGCAACCCCTGGAGAGGAAGTGCAAGGGGCTGAAAATGTTGAGCAAAGTATCGGTCACAATTTGGTGGACATTGCAGCCGATGTCCGACCTCCAAGGCCCCTTGAACAAAGTACTGATGATACTGTGCCATGCATCTAAGGTAGGCCCTGAAGAGGATCTGCAAGGCGATATCCAAGCTCAGGTGGAGGCGACCAATGGGCATGGTGACCGTCTTCCAGGTGTCTTTTCTCAGTCCCTTCATCAACGAGATGAGAAGCCTGTGAGGAGACCAAGGGCACTTGTAAAGAAAATAGTACGGGGGAAGAAGAAGGTGAGTCTGCGTTGATCCTACTTCTTACAGTACAGAATCTAAGATTGGTATATTGGCATAAATGTAAAAGGGAGATAAAGCGGACCTAATCAAAAAGCTCGTACAGAGTGATTGGATTTCCAAAGGCCCGCTAAAGCCGAGAGATAACAAGATTGTTAATGAATTCATTGATGATTGTACCTCGGGGGATATTGAGCAAGTTGTCCTCTTATAGTTTCTGTAATTATTCTGATTTGCCTTACTCTGACTACCATTTCTAAACAACAACCCTCCATCTTCAGCAATGGAAAAATCTGTGTTATGTATATTATGTTTTGATGATGTCTTATTATAAGTCATTGGCTAATTACTTTTAGAAAATCTGAAACATCCTTTTTAGCTGATTGTGTAGGGATTAAAAGAGCCTTCATGACTACATCGACTCCAGCAAAAAGCTACATCGACTCGACCTCTCTTAAGAAGAAGTTTAACCAAGCCACTCTTCAAGGTTGTGTCAACTCTAAGATAATGCTGTGTCAACGCATCTTCAGGTCGAGCACCGTGGATCAAAAGGTCCCCACAAGGCTGCGTCGACTTAGTGCTTTCATGCGTCGACTCTGAGTGAACTTTTGAAGCAGACTCAAGCATACATCTTCAGCTACGTTGACCTCACCTCTTCAGTTACGTCGACAGAATGTCAGGTCTAGTTTCTATCAAACGAGCCTCTTCAGATTAGGTTGACACTATTTTTACAGTGGGTCGACACAAAATTACTTTCCAGAGACTACTTCGGATGCATCTTCAAAGGATGCGTCAATGCAACCATCTAACTGTGCCGACGCACCATGATCTAGCCGGTAAGCAGTTCAAATGGGAAGTTGGATGTGTCAACTCCAGCCCTTCACCACGCCAACTCCTGCTTCACCCTGGCACCTTGCAGCTCACAAGTCCTGAAGCAGCGTCAGCGTAGGGAGCTAAGCACGTTGACACACTTCAAGACATTAGTCTGATTTAAACCTGTTCGAAGTCAGCCCACTCAAACACGCAACGTCAACGATGGGAACTCCCAAATCTCATGATTGAAGGTCTGAAAAGAAGATCTTACGACAGAGAACTATCTTTTCTATCATAAGAAAATCAAAATATCTTTTTGAAGGAAGATCTGTCAGTAGACACTTTTGGGAAAGGCTTCTGTTGACCCTAGATGCATGTGAAGACAAGAAGGGGGGTTGAATTGTCCCCGCAAAGCGCAAAGGTAGTTTTTATTTTTTACATAGTAGAATAAAAATAACTACCAATACAAAATATAGTGAAATGGAATTTACGCTCTACACGAACAAGTTCTCTCGAACTATCCGCTGTCACACGATCAGGATGAACAATACAAGCAAGCAAGCCAAAAACACACATAATGCGAGATAGATTTTTTAGATGGTTCGGGACCACGATGGGCTCTCTACGTCTATCCCTCACCGAATGGGTGAGGATCCACTCACTTCGAACTGAAGTGCATAGAGCTTTCGCTGCAAACACACGAAGACATCGTCTCTTACACGATCCAACCACGGATCAAAACACACACACATGAGCTACAACAACTACAACACAATAGACCCACAACCATACGCAGACGGTTCAACACACATAGATTCGAAGTTTAGAAAGATAAAAATATGTTCAATACATGCTCATACTCAGAACAAACTGAGGAAAATCATCAAAGTAAACTAAAGAGGGTTGGAGAAATGTATCCTTGGTATGTGAATGGTCTGGAGATGATCTTCTTTGAAGCTTCCAAGGTGAGGGGGTCGACATTTTTCAGGCACAGAGGAGTGGACATGTAATCGCCAGACGGCAACTCCACGAGCATCTCACAGGAAACTTCATTCATTGGCCTTTCGATATGAGCGATAAAATCCTCAGAGATAAAAGAATGGGTTACACCTAAATCGAAAAGAACACGCGCTGAGCGATCATAAATTGAAACCATACCTTCGATCAGATTAGATGCCAACGCTTCTGCACAAGTAATGTGAGTAACTCTGGCTCTCGGCGGATGGCTAGCTACAGATGACTACTGAGAAGGAGCCGAAACTAGTAGGTGAAATGGTTGAGGTTGAGGCAGTGGAGGAAGATGAAACTGTGGCTGCTATGACTGAGAAGTCTGCGAGAACTACACCGTCTGCGGTCTCAACGGACAGTTTTGGGAGATGTGCCCTGACTGATCGCAGCGATAATAGATAACCGGCAGAGAGCACGGCACACCCGGATGACTGCCACCACACTTAGAACACATCCTCGGCTGAAAAGTAGAAAAATCTTAACGTGGTCGAACAGAGGAAACGGACTGCTGACTCGGATCAGAAAACGCCGACTGATCGAACGCCTTTTTATTCTTCTTAAATCGGAATCCCTTGCTCTGAGATTACGGGAAGGAAGCACCATCGGCCGCAGAGAAAGCAGGAGAAACTCCTGGAATAGACGACTAGTGGAGCGGTTGATGTTTCACGGTCGATGGAACCATCCCAGTCTGAGGAAGTCCTCAAGTCCTCGCCAACTCTAACTCTAGCGCGACGGCGACTTGGTACGCAGAATCTAACTCAGTTACTCGGGTAGCCAACAATGGCAGGCTCAACTCCGCTTTCAGTCTGCGCAGAAACTACTGAGTCCTCACAGTCTCATCGGTAAAGATATGGGGTGCATACCGACCCAACTCAATGAACTTGTCTCGATATTGCAGCACTAACATCTCACCCTACGTCAGCTCCAGAAATTGGTACATCTTGGCTAACTTCAGGCAGGCTGGAGTGTAGGCACGCTCGAATGCAGCAACGAACTCCGCCCATGTGATCTGTCAAAGCGGACGGGAACGCAAGGCAACCTCCCACTCCGTGGTCCACCACATGCATGCAGTACCTTGAAGCTGATAAGAAGCCAACATGACCCTTTTGTCCTCGGCGCACTCCATACATTGGAAGACACGTTCAATGGCATCAAACCACTCCCTCGCAACCTCGGAGTCTGATTGACCCTCAAACGTCGGTGGGTGGAACAGTAGAAATTCTTTCAGGGCCCTTCCACGACCACCGGGTAACTCCGCAGGTGGAATAGGAATAGGTACAGCCTAGGCAGGAACCGGTATAGCAGGAGCAGGTGAAACACTAGCCTCATTCCGAGGAACTGGAGCTCTTCGCCTATGAGGCGGTATCTTGAATCTAGGGAAGCACGACAACGAAAAACACATCAGTAATCGCAAGAAACACCCTATGTAACACTCATAGTTTTAGCGGATTCTTAGTGGTTCGGATCTAGGTTCCGTCCGATGAATTTTGACTATTTTTAGGAATTTTTCCGGCCAAGTAGCGCCTTGTAAGAGGTGTTGGAATTGATCACATGGAACTGGACCTTGGTGGTGAAGTCGCCAAAGGTCAAGTCAAATTCTGCGACCCCCATAGGCACCTCGCATTTCTGATTAAAGTCGACAATCTTGATGTTCCTGACTTCGACCAGGTGCACGCCAAAGTAGTGCTTATGGTACACTCGGTAGGGAAGTATGTTCACTGCTACCCCCGGGCGAATTAGGACACTGTTGATAGGCTATCCATTCAGCTTCCCCTTCATGTAGAGTGGCCTGTTGTGACTGCAGGTGGGCAAAAGCATGTCATCTTCTGTGAAGGCCACGGCCACTTCAGGTGGCATCTCCGCCAAGCAGGCTTCAAGGTGTGCTGGCGTCTAGAGCACGGCGATGATGGCTTGCCGTGTTTCTTCATCTAAGGACAGCATCTCCCAGATGGTAAACCGGGCCAGGATCTTCTTGAGGTGCCTGACTATTTGGTCGGCAGCCTGAACCTTAAACAGCTTCATCTCTTCAGCCTTACTGCACTTGCCCCCACCCTGGACCTGGGGTACCGGATCAGATGGCGCCTCCCCTATCGGGTCTGGTATGATCGCTCGAGCCTGTGGGGCCTGCTGGGCTTCCCCTTTCTCTTGCATAAATTCGGTGAGGTTTGGGATGTCATCAAATTCTTCTTCTGGCTGAGGAGGGGTTGCTGTCGGTGGAGCTGGGAGGCTGCTTGCTTCTTTGGCTAGCCGAGACCCTTGGGGGCGTGACTGCCTTTCTGTTCAGGCCAACAGGAACTCAGTAAATGAGGGAGTGCCCTGGCCTTTGAGTTCTTCAGGATAGAGACCCGACAGAGGAGGGATCTCCGTGCCTCAGACACTGGGCTCAGGGACCTGGTATGGCTGCTCTCCCCTGAGCAGGATGTTATGATCAGCCTAGGGAGGGCGTCCCCATTTCTTCCCTGACCTGGTGGCAAACTGGGAGGTAGATGCTTCAGCCTAGTTTGCTTCTGCTGGTTCCTAGGGTAGCTCTTCTTCTCCCTCCTCCAAGGAAAGGGCAGTGTCAAACAATGCCGAGAGGGTGTTGTAGGCAACGATGACTTCCGCCTTCTTCTTATTTTCGGGCCTCTTCTTCCTCTTTTTCTTCTCTGCGGCGGTCGGTGGCTGCTCTTGGGGAAGTTCACCCCACAAGGGAGGCTCTTCTTCGACCTGAGTCTCTACTTCGGGAGCCAGTTTGAGGGACTCGAACTCCTCCCAGGGGACATATTCTTTCAGCTCGACAGGCCGGATCTTGGGCTGTTCAAAATCTTCGAGCCCATCAATGATGGCCTGGAGTCTTTCGACAGCAGGACTAGCCTCTTTATGCACCCGCATTGGGATGTGCTCCTTCTTATTGTAAGTGGGCCACCTTATGAGTAGCCAAGGGGCCGTGTCATGCCACACGGGGTCCACTGGTGGTGGTGCTGGTCGAGGCGTGACACCCCGCACATGAACCTCTGGAGTGGGCTGAGGGACCCGTCTTCTTCTGTTCTTCTTTGGTGCGGACTACCTCATTCAGACTACTGCCTCTTTTGGAGGCTCTGCCTGTTCTGGTTCGATGGTGGCTGCATCTATGGTTGGCCTATATTCAATACTCAGTGGCTGGGGCTATAAATGTTCCACTATGCAGTCGAGCTCTAGAGCTTCTACAGGCATTTCAAGGCCCACCGCTAAGGGATAGCTAGCCAGGAATCTCAGAGTAGCAGGCCTCAATATAGGTAATGCCTCCCCAGTAGGCGAGAATGCCATCGGATCTATGCCCAAAGAAGGTAGCGGCACCGCCACACTCACAGTGGGTGTGGCCAGTTATGCTAGAGCAACAAGAGTCTTCAAAGAAAATAGAAGAGAAGATGTTAAAGGGTCTACACTTCAAAGGATAAACAAGATTGGAAGAAAAGGGAAATGAATAGATTCACCTCGGCTAGCACAAGGCTCAACTCAGTATCCTCGGGAGCCTCCATAGAGGGGCGTTCCACACCTGACATGACCTCTCTTTCCTCCAAGAAGGGACTTGGTTCATTGGGAGCACCTAGTATGAGCCGTGGTGGGTTAAAGGCTGGCAGATCGCTCTCGTAGGAGAACAAGAGGGTGGCCTCTTCTGCATACGTCTCCACCCCAGAGGACTCCTCACCACTAGAGGTGTTGTAATCCACCTACTCCTCAGATGATGAACTCTCTGCCGAAGCTGCGGCTGCCCTGGCTGGCGCTTGTAACCGTGTTGGGCTATCTAAAGTTGTCTCTGATAAACTTCTTCTCGCCCTGAGTGCATCTAGCCTCTTCGAAGAACAACAGATCAGTAGTGCACTTTGTTTGACGGGGACCCATTCGCCTCTCCTCAGAGTGGGAGGGGCAGTCAAAGGAGCCTCAGTAGGAGCTGAGGGTCCAACACCTACTCGATAAAATATGCCAATAAAAAGGGATACTCCATGAGGAATCTAAAGAATAGCAATAGATTACCTTCTCCCTCGTCACTGGGGGTAGGAGACGGCAGATCCCCCTATGCTGACACAGTAGCTACCGCCTCATCCTTTTCTTCTTCGGCTCCCACACTAGCGGCCACCTCTTCTGCAACCGGGGCCAACGGAGTTGCAAGAGCTGCAACATCAAGATTAGCTAATATTGCAAATAAGGTAATAAGACAAGAGACTGTACCTATAGTTGGGCGTGCTTGCATGCGAGAAGCCACGAACTCCTCGAGTGATGGTACGATGGGGAGTGTCACCACTGGTTCTGTCCCCATGGCTTTCTTTTTCTGTATGACTACTGTCCGGGCCTTCTTAGCCCTGGTTATAGCTTCTCCAACCTGTGGCCTCACCCACTTCCAGGGGCCACTGGTCGACAAGGGTGTGGTCGTTAGTGTATCCGCTGGAGCATCAATATAGGCCGGCTTCTGGGCCATCAAGATTAGCTACCTGTACTCCCCAACTTTCTTTGAATTAGGCCGATTTACACAGGACATATACACAGAAGAGATAGCTAATGTAGAGACTACATGTGCTAAAAAAGGATAGATAGAGATGAATGAACAAGTTGAAAGAAATATACCTGCGTCGCCAATTCAACAAATGAAGACTTCATAGACGGTCGCCATTTTGTTAAATAGCAACCCACATCAAGACGCTATTTAAACCAGAACATGCTAGCTTACTTCATGCAGGTTGTAGAAAAGTTAAACAACACAAATAAATAATGCCTCCCCTTAAGGCGTTAATTAAAGTCGATGTGAAAGATGATTAAAATATAGAAATGCAATTGACGCCCCAGATTAAGGCATCAATTAAGAAAAAGAAGACACCATATGAAGGCGTCAATTTAAGAGGTAACGACCCTGACCCCGTCGCTAATTAAATAGTGCCCCCAACTAAGGCGCTATTTATCTGAGAAACGTAAAACGTGTCTGGTTCAAACCGGGAACTAGGTTTATATGAAACACAGAACTAAAATTCTATAAGGGTAAGAATTAGATTGGGAAGGGATTTGGATGTGAAATTAGTCTTCTAATAGGATTCTTTTCATAGATATCCAAACCCCGATCGTACTTTAGACTAGAAGGTTCTTTTCCCTATAAATACCCTACCTTTTCCACCAAGCACCGGGTAATAATCTTCTCCGGTGTTCGTCCCAGTGCTACTGTTCTTCTTTACTATTGTGAAGGGAGACCTTGCTGCTAATTGTTCTTCTTCCTGCGCACTGCTCTGGCAAGAAGGGATTTTCTTATTCGTCTCCTCTTGGCGGAGCTGCTGCATACGAGAGGACCTTCTTCCATCTCCTTCCCTTATTGTGAAGGGATTATTGTTGCACTAGAAGCCCCATCTTCCTATCTGTTGTAGTCAAGGTGTTATCACTACTCTGTTCCAAACAGAGTATCATCTCATCTTACAATCACATCAAAAGGTAGGTGTTCTCGACATCAAGCTAAAGCAGTTAAAAGATGTTTACATGTTTACAGGTTTTTCTGATAAGTTATATAAGTCATGCATCCATATAGAGTGTTCTAGCGTACTGTTTTGAAGTTCCGATTTTACAGGTAAATAGCGACCTAATCTAAGGCGCTATTTGGTTTGACGACTGACTGAACAGTCGTCGTTTTAAAGGATGTTTCATTAAAACGCGCCTTTATCCAGGGCGCTATTTCATTTAGCGACTTTGCCCTTGTCGTCAATTGACCAGTTAATCGATAATTCACCTACGTTTAAAATTTAAATAACTGTAACTCCTGTTAATAAATCCTTTGCATGATTACACCTCTGGACTCCTGCAATTTTTCTTTACCTGATCATGTTCCTATTTTCATGAGGTTCTGCCAAATTGCTCATCATTGCTGTTCATGGCCAACTTGCTGAAATAACTGAATTGACGCCATCAACAATGCCGTCATATTCAAATTGAACGCCTCCGCTGAAAGGCGTCATATCCTGAATTAACGTCATTGTCTAAGTCATTATTTTTGAAATCTGTAAAATATTATTCATGTTATAAACCTGAAAAATGTATAATTCAGTGACTGATTAAGCAGTCGTCAATAGAAGAATTAGCGACCCTGTCTAGGGCGTTAATTTTGTAAATACTAAAAATTAATAATTTTTAGGGCACACCCCGGCAACCTGGCGAGCTGGCAACTAATGAACCTTCGACAAGAACGCTCCACTCTGAGAAGAACGCTGCACCTTGAAAGCAGGGGGTAAGCCTTATCTCACAGGCTCAGTAGGGGTCCCGCGGAACCCCAATACAACGAAAGCGGTAACAGAAGTGCAGCACAGAAATAATGACAGCAAAGGAAAGTAGTAAGAGCAACAACAACAGAAGCAATAGAGTAAGAACATCGGCATGACACGATGATGGTGACTAGCAACAGAAGATTATCAAACAACATAACCCTGACCCCATGGTCGGACAGTCCATCCTAGCTGATGGAACCACGAACAAGGCCACACGGCCACACACAAATCAACAGGCTCAGGGGAATCTCTCAACCCCTAACTTGAACCAACGAGAGACCCATGCCCACACACACAGGGCAACACCAGTCCCTCAGCCGGAAGGGGCACGATAGTCCAGTCGGTACCTCTACCTTCACGGCGCAGGGAAAGAACCACGTTGACACATAATGGAACAAACTGAGCCACCAACACAACAAACCACACTGAGGAGAAATCCACGCTGAAACCTCTCAGGTGACAGGGGTACTAACCCTACTGACAGGAGACTAGAAGCGTCCTCTGATGACTTATATTGCAGTCTCACGTGTCTCCCTACGTTCCCCAGGCGGAAACTGAGACACCAATATAGTACCACAAGACAGGGGCTAGATAGGGTCGTGCTCATCAGCACGCGTCCACTACCCTCGACCACGTGTGCATGCACAAACCATCTGCTCTAGGTCGGTCCTCTAGTCAATTTTTCCCCCAGTCAGACTCAGGCTGCAAAGGTAAGGGGCTCTCAGGTAACCGACCTAAAAATCACTACACGGGTCAAGCCTTCACCACTCCCAGGTGCCGCACACAACCGTGCCCAGGTTAGCTACGTCAAGTGGGTAGCGTCGCTAAGAACTCACGGTAACTACGAAAACCACCGGAGTACCACCGGTCTACACCAGCCACCACGAGGCAGCTCACTAGCACAAGAACCAAGGACCACTAAATAGACAACCAACCATGACTACCAGTCCACAGAAGACCAACCCAAGTGTAGGACAGAAGCACAAGGACCACAGTCCACCAATCCTACCCAAGATACCTAGCCGCGATCATACCCCACATGCGGGATCACCCTCCACAGTCACGGGACTCCCGCGGGGACATTCGACACAGGGACAGTCGACACGAGCAGCCGACGCAAGGACTGTCCACACTCCATAGCAGATAGGGATGGCTCACACCACTAATCTAAAACCAACAAATCACACAGAACCATGTGGACCCTCATTCCGCAAGGACACCCCTCCTACGGATATTCCGAAAGACCACAACGTGGAGCAACACACCCCCGGGTTGAAGGGGCACTGGGAGGTCAGGGTGCTAGCTACCCAGAGGACTGGGTGGCCAGACCTGTGGCCGCCCACAGGGCTGGGCGGCCAACCCTGTGGCCGCCCACCCAGGGCCTGGGTGGCCATCTCCCTGGCCACCCTTCCTCCTTAGACCGTGACACCCACTCCCCCCTCTCTTTCTCTCTCCTCTCTCGACGACGACGCAGCGCGCCCTATGGTTGTAGATGGTGGTGGGCGATGGCGTGGCGACGATGGCGATGGCGAGACGATCGTGTGGGCGTGCGGAGTTCATGGGAAGCGTGAAGGAACGAGGGTTTCATCGACGCTCTTCGCAGGTTGGGGACGATCTAACGCGCCTCGAAGCGAGATCAAGGTAGGGTGACGTTCCCTAGCTCCATGTCTTCCTTCCCCGTGATTTCTAGGTCAAGACGAGGTCGAGAGTGGGTTGTTTCGCGCTGGGAAGGGAAAAGCATGATTTGGGGTTCGAGTGCCCGATCTAGTGTTTTGAACTGCGATTCCTCGATTGGAGGGTGTAGATGCATGCTAGGTTACTTGGGGGTGAGTTCCCCTTCATTCCCCCTTCAACCGAGCTTGTTTGGGGCCAGAAATGGGGTTTTTTCGATGGGTTTACCGTTCTCGATCTGGCGGGACGCACACGGTCCTAACAGGAGTCGTGTAAGCCTTGGAATGGCCCAGACGATGACCGCTCTGTGGCCCTAGAGAGTTGGTGGGTTACACAGCCTATCAGGCGACCGTGTAACCACCGAACTACCCGTGGCCAACCATGCACCCCATTAGTTTTTGATCATTGGTTTGTAACCATTGCACAGTGCTGGGATTGCACGGCCCAAGTCTGGCCGTGCAGTCACTGAACGGCCTGAGGCTAGCCATTCAGTCTCAGTGCTGTTGGATGATTGAACGGCCCTGTGGGGTCCATTTATGTCCTTGTACGGCCCGGTGTTGGCCATGCTGTCTTTGAGTGGGCAGTGGATGGCCGTCATGTTTCTATACCATTGGGTGATTGAACGGTCCAGTGGGGTCCGTTCATCTGCCTACACGGCTGAAGGTTGGCCGTGCAATTCCTGAACGGCCAGGGTTTGGCTGTGTGGCTCTCCGTTCTGTCTAGAGATGGCACGGGCCTTTGTTGGCCGTGCATTGTCTAGAATGGTCCCAAGTGGGGCCGTGCATTCTTGGCGCGGCCCAGGGAGAACCGTGGCCATGGTATGTAAATGGTCAATTGGTAGACTGTTTAGACTGGAATGGCCCAGGGTGGACCGTCCATTGTGCTTGTCTAACCGATGTTTCTTTCCTTTCCAATTCGAGTCTCGGGCAGGTGGATCTCGATCTACGTGCTGACCCGTGATCCGACTAATGTTGGGCATCATGTGGGGGCCATGTTTTAGGGTGCCGTGGGGTCCCGTGAGGCATGTTCTCGGCTTGTGTCATCGTGAGTCAGTGTCAGTACAAGGAGCGGTCCTTGTACTCATTCAGTTCAGACGTTATTTTCCGTGACTAGGGAGTCTGCTCTTCTTGTGACCTATCCACTAGTCATAACTTCCTGTGCATGCGTGTGCGGACCCACTCGAGAGTGTTGGAAAGCGTGACCCAGTGAGAGACAATTTTAAGGTTGGTTTGCCATAGGGCCCCTTGCCTTTGCAGCCCGAGTCCGGTTGGGAACAATGGTAAGTAAATAAAAAAAGATAGTGGAAAATGATCTTCAAATCGTTAAAAACTCATGACGGTTATGCACAAAGCATGCTTTTAGCTAGTTGAATCAGAGTGGAATCACGTAGACTCATTCATATGAGTTCGGTGAAATCGAGAAACATGGTTAATCGGCGCAGGGACAAGGAACCATGGGGTGGTCAAAGCATACGTACCGATCCCTATTTCACTTACATACTCTTCGGATGCCATGCATGCATTTTTTTAGCTAAAAAGGGCCTATATGTTGCATGATGGGTTTAAAAGAGAAAACCCCATCTAATGCATATCCAGAGAATTTATTTGCCTACCTCCAGAACTAATCGGTCAAGAGTTTGAGAACTCTGTCATCCTGGCCTAGCAACGGACGTAGTCTGGAACCTGGCGGGGATCCATCATTCTACATCTATCATTAAGCACAGTCAAGAATTTGGGAAGTCTATCATCCTATGTTTTTGGTAGCAAGCAGCCATCAAATAGCTCAAGGAGTATAAACTCTTCACTATTTTTATTAGAGATGAACTCAGAGTTTATGCGCCCAAAGTTATTAGCCTCCGACATTCTACCTAAGATGCAATAGTTGCCAACGATGTCGTATAGTCGACCCTGTTATCTGCAGCTATATTAACACACATCAGACAAGTTCATATGGCTATAATAATGATTTAAGCAAACGATACATTGGAAAGAAAAATATGAACTTGATTAAAATGGGCTAGGCCCTTAAATAAGTTCAAGAGGTGGCCAAAGTGCCTGCCTTCTACAGGGACTGGGCAGCCAAACTAGTGGCTATCTAACATTTGTGGGTGGCCAAAGATGTGGCTGCCTGCCTCACCTATGGCGGCCAGCTAGCTGGCCGTCTACCTGTTCCGATTTTGTAATTACGGGAGTCCAGAATAGAGCATGACTCTCGATTATAAGTGGCCGGGAGCAGATGCCCCTAGCTGTAAACCTAAGGTTGCACAACGGAGAGCAGATACCATCGAAGGGAGAGCTTGGAGATGGCATCTTCTTCCTCTCATCCATCTAGAGGCGCAGAACCTAGTGTTCTCTCAGAGATGAGAGGACATCTAAGCCAACTTGCGAAGGACGGCTAGGTGGGTCCCATGACCTATGTGTGTTGGAATGCAAGATGAGATAACCAAAATTGATTTTCCCTCTTTTCTCTTTGTTGTTATTTTTCAGCTTATTCCAGCCTTCCCTGGGGCAAGACATGCTCGTCGCTATGGTTGGCTTCATGATATGTTGGTGGCGATTACGCCAAACATGAGGGTGTATATGCTTCAGTGGCACCTGACACACTTAGTCATCATGGCTAAGCGATTCGCCAGCATGAGGTGGAACTGGGAGGCCCTAGGTGCATTGCTCGAGCTGTGGCATCTAGAGACCCACACCTTTGTGTTTCCAGAGTTCGAGGCCTCATGATGTGACACGGACTACGGATGCAAAGGTACCGATCAAGCGAGCCTCGGACCTAGACTTGCAAGCACACTTTCAAGTTGGCGGACTCGCTTTTTAAAAATCAGCAATAGCGTGTGCATATTCTGATTGAGCTGTCCTCGGTGGATAAGGACAAGGTTCTGATTGATAAACTGATAAACGTCATCCTGTAATCAGGAAGCTCTCGCGTGTCTTGCCTGCGGCTTCTGCTTCGCTGAGCCAGCGCGGCGGCTTACCCCGGCCACTCCAGGTGTCACTAGTCTCGGGATGGCGATACTTTGGAGCCACGGCTTTCTTCGGTGCGCCAGTAGTCTTCGTCGTCTTCGCTGCGCGAAGCTTCTTGCCAGAACCATATGCAGCGGCGATCTCTTCGGGAGAGATCTCGTACTCCTGCATTGATTTGATGATGGTTGCAATGACAGGCTTGCGATTTTTTGCTTCCAATGCTGCTTTTTGCTTCTGTAGTTTTTCGATTTGCTTTTGCAGTGCAGTCTGCTTGGAGGCGTAGGAAGTTCGGGGCATGTCGTGTCCTTGATTTGGAATGGGTACAGCTACCCATTCTATATAAGTTCGGTTCCGAATAGCACAGATGCCGAAATCAAAGACTGCTATTTCTCTGGTAGGAAGGCATCCGCAATGATGTTTTCAACCGATTCATCTGTTCGATGGCACAGATCATGGATGAGCCAGATCGCCGTTTCTTGATATTCGGGATCTTCTAGCGCAAGGTCTGCGTAGATTGCGATCTTGGTGATGGCGCTGTCGTATTCGTTCAGTGCGGCAAGCAATGGCATGGCGATCCTCTTATGGCTTGAAGATCGCATGATGTGAGAGACCGTGCAGGGACGTCTATTCGTAGATCCCAAGGTGGCTAAAAAGATCACTACCTCTTGAATTGGCTGGGGACTAGTCGATCTCTCTCGGTGGCTTCAGCAGAGTCCACGGCGGAACTTCAAGAGCACGCGCTAAAGAGTCTATGTTGGACAGAGATACGTTCCATCGTGCTCGTTCAACCGCGGAGACATAGGTTCTATCCAGTCCGCATTCCAAGGCTAGGTCTTCCTGTGACCAGCCTTTCTGCACCCTTAAAAATCTCAGATTGAAGGCCAAGACCTCGCGAAGATCGTCGGGAGGCGGTAGTTCTGTTGGCGATTTGAGCTTGGCAGGCATGACGCCAAGCTAATGATCTGATAAATTTGCATCTACGGAGTTTGCTTCACATATCAATCATCCATTGCCCTCGGAGACTGCCGCGATGCAGTTGGACATCAGTGACATGCCGTTCCGCCCAGACTCCTTGAAGTACGGAGATGGCTGGTTTGATCGTGAGGGGCATATCCAGATGTATGCCGTGATGCTTGACGCGTTGAAATCACATCTTGGCGATGATTGGTATCGGCTCTCAGCTTTATCTCTCGGGTCCGAGATCAAGCGGACGATTTCCACGCTTGTCCGTAAATGCAGCGAATCTTGTGACTATTCGGCATCGATTGATTTCATCACGAAGAATGCGGTAGCGGCGATCAGAAGAAGCGCATCTTCGAGGTCAACGAAGAAAGTCACAAAAGGGGACCTCACTAAGCAAGCTCATGAACACATGTGTCCCAACAGTGTTGTTACTGATCTGCTGACCAGCAGGGAATTTCAAAGCATGGGGACTGCTGAAATATTGAGCTTGTTGAGTCTTCGTGCACTGGTTTATCGCCCATTGAAGTCCGATCCAGGTGCAAGTAAAGATCCAGCGCTTGCTGAATCTGAGATCGCAAAACTCGACACCGGACTCAAAGACAAAATCCCCGATGCCAGCGAAATAGAAAAGCGCGTCGGCAAGAGGGAAGCACTGAAATACTACCCATTGCTTCGCTACCAGAAAGTCGGGCTTCTCGATGAGCTTGTCGCCGTGACTGATCGCGCTCGGACTCTTCTTGCTGAGTACCGAAAGCTCATGGGCGTGGGCTAAATCACTTAATTCTTTGAAAGATCGTAACCCTATGATTTTTCGAATAAAAATCAATGTACGAAGCCCAAAAGGCTGGATAGTATAGGAACTGTCAATTTCGACATTTCTATAGGAAATAGCTATGGCAACGAAGGTGGAAGTGAAGGCTCAAGGTACGGGCGACGCGGTCGGTTCGCAGCAGGTCCGCGAGGAGAGGCCGGAGACGACGCAGGCCGTCGAACCGAAGAACAAGCCTGCTCGCAAGGCTTCCATTCTCGCCACAGCCGAGGAATTCAAGGCAACGCTGGCCGCGCTCGACGCGGAACGCACCGAACTGGCGAAGTCGGCGCTCGATCAGCTCAAGCCGGGTGGCAAGCCTTTCGATTCGGCCATCGTTCGCCAGATCGGCAAGCTCGACGCGAAGAAGAACCGGCTGCTCACGGTGCGATTCGCGCAGATGCTGAAGAAGAACGTCCCCGGCATCCAGCCGATTGTTCACCAGATCATGGAGATATGAACGGCGGACGCAGAACGTATCCGAAAGGGAAGAGTTGAACGCTATTTCTAGGTTCAGCTCTTTCGGCGCTTTTGAATGATGTTTCTTGAAGTCGTGGCCATTGTCAGCCACTTTATATAACTGATATCTACGTAGAGGCATTCGATGGATCAAAGCAATGATAATTCGAACTCAAAAAAACCTGCTCCTCCGCCTCCGCCTCGCTCTTCAAAATCTTCTGCTCCGCCGCCTTCACGGACATCGGCGCCTCCACCACCGCCATCTCACTCGGCAGCATCCATTCCCTCTGCATCGAACAAAAAGTCTCACGGCGCTGTAATCAGCGTTGTTTTGATCATTCTGATCGCCATGGGTGGTGGTGGCTTCTGGTGGAAGCATCAGCAGGATGAGTTGGCGCAGCAGAAGCAGGCTCAAGTAGATGCTGACGCGAAAGCCAAAGCCGAACTCGATGCCAAGCAAAAAGCGCTCGATGATCAGGCTCGTGCTCAACAACAACAGTTGGAAGCGCAGCAACAAGAGCAGCAGCAGAAAGAAGCCGAAGCACAGGCCGCCTTGGCCGCCCAACAGAAGCAGCTCCAGGACCAGGCTGCACAGCTCGCGCAGAAGCAAGCGCAGATTGCTCAGCAGCAGAGCCAGGCCGCGCAGCCTCCTCAATCGGCTGCTCCTCAGTCGAAAGCCTTTGTCTTTTCTGTTCCCGTCTATAGCTCACTGCCGATGCAGCAAGTTTCTCAGTATCTTTTGGCAATGCTGAAATCGGTATCTGTTCATGATCTGAGCGCAGTTACCCAAGCCTATAAAAGCATTGAAGCCTTGCCGAAGCCCGCGAAGGGAAATGCAGTTCAAGCGAGAAAGCTCAACGCCGATGGATTGGCGGCTCTGAAAAAAGGAGATATCTCCGGTGCCATCAATCTATTCACTCAAGCGGCCAGCGCTGATGTGATGGATAAGGAAATAGCGGGAAATCTTGGATATGCCTATACGCAGGCGGGACAGTACCCAGAGGCTGTTGATTCCAATGCCGCTGCCATAGCCATCGATCCTACTAATCCATCAGCATGGGGCGGCATTGGCATCGCATTTGCAAAACAAGGCAGTCAGCCAGGGGCGCAGAATTCGTTCTTGCTTTCGTATTGGTTCGCTTCGAATAAAGACCGAACCTTGAGCGTCTACAAGAAGATGGCTGCAAGCGATTCGGATCCGAAGGTCAAGGCCGCAGCAGCAAGTGCAGTTCCGTATATGACGAATGCCTTATTTCACTAATCTGTTATGTTCGCCACTGTGTAGTTGCTGCAAGAATTTATAAATTAAAAATGAAAGAGTAAAAAATGTCTAAAGAATTATCGAATGCGGTAAGAAACCTCAGCGCCAAGAGTAAGTCAATGGGGTTTTCTGTATTGGCATTGTTTTCTATTTCAATTTTTCAAGTTGGAATCAATCCCGCAAAAGCATCAAGTGTTGTTCAAGCTGAAGTCGTCTCTTCTCAATCTGTGTCGATAGTTGCCGTCGATGATTGCGGCTCTGAGGAATGTCAGATGAGACAAACCTTGATTCAGAATCGAGAATTTTTGAAAAATATCAAAAAATATGAAAAAAATTACCTCTGTGATCCTCGGAAAGAGCATAACACATTGGTATTGTCCTGGGATTGGAGAACGCAACGGTTCACCCTGCCCAGAGTTCCGAAGGCTCATTAGGGAAAAACACACGTAAAGCACAAAACATACTTCAAGACCCACGAAAAGGATCTGAACAATATCCGATAAAATTCTGGGGCATTACGGCCCTCCCCCCTATAAGAATTTCATCCTCGAAATTTAGGACAAGCACCATGCCACAAGGGGAGAACACCTGGACCAACTGACGACACTGTCAGAGCCCCAACCAAACCTCGATACTCACAAAAATCACAATCCTGAGGGATGCGGCCAGACAATGATCACGGGTAATACCTCGCTCACAACCCAAGACACATCGTTCATCAAAGTAGGTACATGCAAAAGAGTACAAGTCTGGTGTCACCTCAACTAATGCAAAAATCAACCACAGCACTGCTGCCACCATCTCGCTTACTGAGAAAATGCAACCCCCGTCACAAGAACCAACACTGGTCAATGCCCATGCTCGGCGGACCATCCAAATGCCAGCTTCACAACCCACTGACTGATCTCACGCCCTGCACCAGGGGCAACTAACACTGAGCTTCCACTAGCTCACACCTGGCAAGCCGAGCGCTGACAACAGCACCAGACCACTCTGCCAGAAGATAAACTTCTAACAAATCCCAGATCCAATTCTGGGAAAAAGCACATCTCATGATCGGCCGCTCAAGGCCTCATTGGTCCACGACTCTCTCCATTCTCGAGCCCCTACAACCAGCATGTTTTATATGTGAAAGACCATCCATCGGTCACCAGACATACACCAATGGGAAACCTTCACCGACCTAGCAGGTACGCTCCAAATCACAATAAGCCATCCGTTGACTCTCCACAAACCATTACCACATCTCAAGCCAAATCTTGCTCGAACACTACATCAGATCTCGAACCTCACGCCAACTCTACCCTCTCAGGGGAGCACGGTGAAATTACATAACAAGATTCCACAATCCTCGATCCTCATGTCACTCGACTCAGGCTTACAAGAAAATCCTCCCTTGCTGGCCACAGACAAAGGATCACCATCCAACGCCTACGTCTCTTTAGAGACCCTTGCACACAGGCACCGTCCATTATCCAATCGAATGCCACCTCATCACAATTACTCTAAATGGACGCCTGCCAATCTCGATTCTACTCTCATCACAGAGCCTCAGGACACAGCCTGATGTGACACAACCTAGGGATGAGTTGGAACCGACCAAATGACTCTCAGACCTAGCAAGCAATTAACTCACGGATCGATAGCTTCACTTGAGTAGACTCACTCGCTAAGTGCACACTCGTGCCCGTTGGCAACACAATGATGGTGGTGAGGGTCCGGGGTGGGACCTCGTAGCTCCGGGGGATGGCTATCTTGGGATTGAACCTCCAAGGGTCCAGGGATGCCCACTCTCATGGGCGGCCAGCACGCCGGGGGCGTGGGATGTAATGGGAGCGGTGCTCACCTCTAGGGACCCCTTAGGCTACCTTGGCTTGGAGGAGTATGGCTGGTGACGATGATCATTCACTGAAAGAATTTCCTGATGTTAACGGAGTTCCACGTCATGGGGATCTCCTCCCCCCCTAGCGTTACCAACCTGTACGCTCCTTTGCCGAGTATTTCTGCTACCCTGTACGTATCTTCCCAGTTTGGTGCCAGCTTCCCAGCGGCCCCCCTTGGGTCAGACACGCTTACTCGCCGTAGCACTAAGTCTCCAGGGAAGAAGTGTAGTTCTTTGACTCTGGCGTTATAATACTGAGCCAGCTTCTGTTAATATGCTACGAGCTTCACCTGGGCCTTGGCCCTGTCTTCTTCGAGCAGGTCCAAATTCTCCCGTAGCACCTGGTTGTTTCTGGCCTCGTCGAATTGCCCCACTCGTAGAGATGGGTTAGATATTTCCACTGGTACCACTGCTTCCGCGCCGTAAGCGAGGTGAAAGGGTGTTTCCCCGGTGGCGGCTCTAGCAGTGGTCCGATGGGCCCATAGGATGCTCTGGAGGGAATCTATCCATGAATCACCCGCTTGGTCTAACCTGGTTTTGATGCCGTGAAGGAGTGTCCAGTTGGCATTCTCCACCAACCTGTTAGCCTGGGAGTGTCCCACCGAAGTGTAGTGGTTCCAAATTTCTAGCTCCGAACACCTTTCTTGGAAGGTGGTGCTCGCGAACTGTCTACCATTGTCAGTTGTGAGAACCCTAGGGATTCCAAAACAGTAGATGACGCTTCGTAGTACGAACTTCCAAGCTACCTCACCCATAATTTTTCCCAATGGCTTAGCTTCGATCCATTTAGTGAAGTAACTGATGGCGACTATGAGGAATTTCTTCCTCCGTTGAGCCTCCGGGAAGGGACCCAACATGTCGACCCCCCAGTGAGCGAACGGATGGGGTTCCGAAAGTGCATGGAGGGGCGTGGCCGGCTGGTGGTGCAGGTGAGAAAACTTCTGGCACTGGGGGCACCTTCGGATGTAGCCAAGATAGTCTCGCTACAGAGTGGGCCACCAGTACCCTTGGTAGATCAATGTCCTCGCGAGTGCCCGCCCCCTTACGTGGCTTCTGCAAAGTCCTTCGTGGATCTCCTGAATGGCCTGGCTGGCCTCTGTGGGGAACAAACATTTCAGTAGTGGCGCTGACAGGGAACGACGGTACAGTCTGTCGTTTACTATTATGAAATGAGCTGCTCTTGCTCGCGTTCATCGTGCTTCGGCGCTGTCGCTCGGGAGTTGCTGCCGGAGAAGGAAATTCAAAAGGGGATCCATCCAAGAAGGCTCATAGTCGATGACGTTTACCTGAAGCGCTGGCTCATCTATGCTCGGCGCCGATAATTCCTCTATCAGGAGGGATCTCGAGTTGGAGACCACGGTGGTCGACACTAGGCACGATAAAGCATCTGCTCAGGCGTTTTCCTCCCGTGGGATGTGAACCACCTCGAAGTGGGAGAACTCCCTTGCCACAGCCCTGGCTTGCTCTAGGTATCTGATCATAGTGGGTGGATCAGCAGTGTGAAGCTGTGAATCAGCAGTAAGCCACACTTGGGTTAAGTGTGGGGTGGATGTAGGCTTGCGCCAAACCACCTAAAAGCTTCTTGTGTCTTGTGTGATTACTTTGCATTCATCTATTGCTTGCCTTACTGTAATGTGCATGTGCCCTTGCCTCAACCGAGCTCGTTCAATCATATAGATCAGTTCTCACTCTTTTCATTCACGCTCTTCCATATGCTGATATCCTTTCTGCAGTAGATAGCTTTTCTATTCCGCACCTTCTATCTGCTATAGTTTTATTTTTAAGGATTAAAGTTTTTGAAGGTAGATCTATTCACCCCCCCTCTAGATCTTAGTATTCATCTAGCATTCTGTTTGTGGTGTCTTAGCATACCACCGGGTCTCTCAAGTTCGCCAAGTCTTGCCAAAAATGTCAGGAGCACGCGACGGTGCCTAGAAGACCACCTATGCTGCTGCATCCAACAGTACCCAGCTGGCCGTTCGCCCAATGGGGAACATACGTCGTTGGTCCATTACCCGCATCATCAGCGGGGTGCAAGTACATTCTAGCGGACTGATTACTTCTCCTGCTGGGCGAAAGCTGCTGCTCTGAAGGAGGTGACCAGGGAAATTATGGTCAGGTTTGTCCGTCGTAACATCATATTCTTATTTAGCACCCCCGATCGAATTATCTCAGACAATAGCAGCCACTTTCGCAATCAGAAGGTCTACCGACTGGTAGAAAAGTACAAGATTGACTGGAGGACGTCAACTGCTTACAACCCATAGGCCAATGGCCTGGCTGAAGCTTTTAACAAGACTCTCTACACTCTCCTAGCTAAAATTGTTAGTTCCAACAAAAGAGACTGGAAAGAGAAGATGTACGAGGCGCTATGAGCGTACCAGACTGTATACAAGACCCCAACGGGCTGCTCACCTTTCTCCCTAGTGTATGGCTCTGATGCAATTGTCCCCATTGAGTTGGAAATATCCTCCTCAAGGGTCACAATCCAGCACAAGCTAGTCTGTGAAGGGCAAACAAATGTTGAGCGAAGACTCGAAGGGCTCTCCGACTTAGAAGGAAAACGACTTCAAGCCCAGCAGAACATCCAGGTTTATTAGGCCCGGATAGCACGTGCCTTCGACAAGCTCGTCAAGGAGTGTGAATTCAAGAAGGATGACCTTGTCATGGTCAAAAGAAGAGAAGTCATGGCTGCCAATCCCAAGGGCAAGCTGAATGAGAATTGGCTCAGACCCTACATAGTCCAAAAAGTCTACGTGGGTGGGGCATATGTAATTGTTAGCCATCGTGGGGAAGTTCAATTCCCACCCCTTAATTGTAGACACCTGAGACTGTATCACGCTCCAGTGCCTCCATTCAATGAATAATACCATTCTCCACCCCGTTGTGGGTGAATTTGTATTGCTATTGTCCGAATGGTTTTGGCACTGTTCATCCTTTGCAAAGAAAAGGAGAAAAACAAAGAAGAACAAAATAGAAAAGAAAAGAAAAAAGAAGAAGAGGAAAAAGAAGCGAAGAAAAAAAAACACTCCACGCAGGGAGGGGATCACGGGAATGGGCAAACCATTACATGCACTACCCTCGCACAGGAGGGGGGAACAAAGGGAGGGGAAACCAAACTACCGATCTATGCTTGCTTGTTCCGTAGCGTACGCCTAGCTCCGATGTCCAATAGAGGTGCTGCCAATGCCTGTATGAAGCCTGGGGAATACCGAAGGATGCCTGAAAGTCTAACGTTGAGCTGATGTCGCTGGAAGGTGGAGGAGGTCACAGCCGATGGCCTGCACAGTTCTGCCTTGCAGGACTGGATGGCGTGATAGTGGTGCGTCGGCATGTACGCTCTCTGTAGAACTCCAAAAGTGACCAAACCAACTCGTGGGCGTAGCAGACAGAGAGCACTATGAACCCTTAAAAGCTGGCAGCCATCAGATCACCTCGCTGGTTGTGGTCGCCGAAATGGTCACCGTCAGGTTCCTGGGTGAATAGTAGGACAGGTCGACGATGGCTGTGGTGGAATCTTCTGTGCTGATGTCAGAATGAGATGAAACCACTTGCGTTGGCTACGTATCGTCGAAAGTCACAACTTTGTAGAAGATTCTCAGCCTGAAATTGAGTGGAGGATGGAGTATCAGGGCTGACTAGGTGGCAGTCTATCCTGAGCGAATAGAGAGTTCTAAATCTGTCATGATCAAGGGAAAAATGGACGCCCCAGGTGGAGACGATGTCAAAAGAAGGCGGGACCACCTCTGGTTCGTCGGTGCCTCGAAGAGGAAGAACTCTTGTGAAGGGAGTCCTGGCTAATTCGCATAGGGGAAGTTGGTGTCGATGTTGCTAGGTGGCACTCAGAAATAGGTGTTATCCGGGCGTAGTTACACGGAAACACCTGTAGCGGTTGATGCCGTTGACGAAAGGAGATGGGAGCACTTCAGGAGAGTGGCCGACTTGAAGGTGGATGACTTTGCTGAAGATGCCTCAACCCAAATCTCACTGTGGACACCGCTAGAATGCCTGCCGATCGAGTCTCTGCTGCTGACTTGTAGCAGAGTGTAGTAGAACGAAGCTTCTTACTCCACTGGGGATGGAGCGATGATAGAGCGACTCCGGGATTCCTGTGGGCGCGCTGAGTAGAGGGGAGGAGAATGTGGGTTGCAGAGGGAGAGGGAGCTGGGGCGTAGGGTGCTGGTGAGGGCGGCTAGGGTTAGGTATGGGGGGGGGCACACTTGGTTGGGAAGGGAAGGGGTGAGGGCGCACCATGGTTTTTGTGGGGGAAGGGAGATATTTTGATTTCTTTCTTTTTGTTTTGGGTATTTTTTTTCCAAGGATGAGGGGGAATATTAGGGAGGGTTGCTGGATTTGGGAGGGATTTAGGCAAGAAGGGAAGGTTGGGATTAGATTTGGGGTAAGATTTAGGAAGGGAATATTAGAAGGGGGGATGATGTGACACCAACTCCTTGGACCTAAATTTGCAAGCAATCGGACCGAACAACGATATCTCACAAGCGGATTCACCCGCGTCGCGCGCACTTGGGTCCGTGGTCGGACCGGCGATGATGGTGAGGGTCCAGGACTCTTAACTCTCCATTATCTCCACGATCTCCCTGCTCTTAAAGGGCGCTTAAGGGTCGCACGGATAAGCTTCCATTAGTGTATCCGAGCGAAGGGCACGGGCTCAAAGGGGGGTTTTCTGAGCGACAGGCGCAAGGCTTAGACGGGGCGCAAGGGTCCTGAAGGGACCTCCCGACTGATCTGATGCTTAGACTTCCAAACCCAAAGGTCGCCTAGGAAGTGCTTGATCCGAATAGGTTATTGGGCTTAGTGGGCCCTCAGGGGGGCTGTCACTTGTGGGAGCTTGGCCTCATTTGGTCTGTTAGGACCTCGTTTGGCTGCTTTATACGGGTAGTAGAAATCCCCCTCTCCACTTGTCCCCCTCCTACTCCCGAGCCAAGACTAGGCTTAGTAGAGTAGCATTTGGGGTAGATGCAGGTGGCTCGAGCCGAGTGGAGATTTTTCTCCGACAGGGGCCACTTGATACGGCTATCCTCGGGATACGCCGGTAATGATGATAATTTTTACGAATTGATCTGTGGAGCCCCCTTTTGAAGATTGGAACATCGCGTCGCTTCCCACAGGGGTTTATAAGCATAGCGCATGTAGTCGCTTCCAACTTCCATCGCTTAGGGTTTATCTTTCCACCATCTTTACATTTGTGAGGAGTTCATGTGCCGCGAGTGTAACCCAAAATTGCGAAGAGTTGTGGTGGCCTTCGTGGAGCTCGCAGAGGTTATGGCTGTGGCGATTTGCCAACTTCCGCTTCCCCCTGAGTCGTTTAGTAGAGTGTCCTCTTCTTCCTCCTCCAGCTCTCCTAGTTGCTCTATGGCGGACCAACATTCCAAGGCCAAGGTGGAAGAGGTTAAGCGGGCTTGTACGGCTTTTACGGCACTGACGGAACCTCTACGCAATGAGCTGACTGAGGATGAGGTGAAGTGGCTGGAGGGCCGAGCGTGAGGAGCTTGAGGGCCAGCTCCGAGCGACCGAGAGGCAGTGGGTGGAAGCCGAAGGCGCACGAGTCAAAGTCGGGAGGAGGCAGTCCGAGGAGGAGTGAAGGGTGGTCGAGCTCGAGGAGAAAGCGAAGCTGGTCGGGTTGGAGGCGCTCGAGCAATACAAATGCTCGGAGGGTTATCAGGCAGTGCTCCAGATGGCTGCCTTTGCCTACTACGAGTCTGGCTACCATCAAGGTCTGTGGAAGGCATTCCCAAGGTTTCCACCAAGCGACCTCTCTGGCCCATGAGCAGGTGGACATAGAGATCGAATTTCCTTCCGGGCAACGCTATGACTCGGACAAGGATGTCATGGATTCTTCCTCCCGGACGTCGAGCGAAGGTGGATGTTGGGGTGCCTCAGTTTCGTCTGAGCGACTACCTACTCTGACAACCTCAGGAGGGCACGCGGTGGAGACAGTTGCCACGTAGGTGGGTCAGTGTCTGGACCGGCCATCACCGAGGGTGCTGCGTTGTGCCCCTTGTACTTTGATGATGATGTGCTATTTTAATGATAGCAACATAATGAGTCACCACATAAGAATGCATGATTGATATGTGATTCTTCTTACACACCCTCACACCATCCCTTTTTTCCTTCCGAGTCTTCGGGCTCGTGGGAGGCGGGCCGAGGTTCGAGACGCGCTGGTTCCTTTCCGGTACTCGGATCTTGGGTCGTCACAAGAAGAATTATCGGATGCATCCCCTGACGTCTTAAACCGCGTCCAAGTGTCTCTCTACTCACCCCAGGCAGAGACTGAGATACACAACAAGTACCACGAATAAAGACTAGTTGGGGTCACACGCATCCTCTGCCCCCAACTACGCGTGCACACGCAGACTATCTGCTCTAGGTCAGGTCCTCTAGCTGGTTTTTTCCCCAGCTGGACTCAGGCTGCAAAGGTAAGGGGCCCTACGAAAATCAGCCTAAAATCGTCTCTAATCGGGTCACGCTCTCCACCACTCCCAAGTGGGTCTGCACCCGCGTATGTAGGAAAGCTACGACTAGTGGACATGTCACTAGAGGTGAAACTCAACTCACGGAAGTCACTGGTCAAAAGGAAATGGAGCGGCGGTCCACTCAAGACTGCCCCTCAGCCTAGCGGTCCTCTCTGGACTGCAAGACGGGCCTAGCGGTCTCCCTGAGACCGCCAGGCTCAGCTAAACGGTCGAGCAGTGACCGCAAGGGGGCGAACCACAAGGGGCCAAACGGTCTATCGCCAGGCCGCCAACCCCTGCCAAACGATCCTCACTGGACCGCAAGGCAACCAGAAATGGTCATGCCCTGACCGCTAGCCACCACATGGCTCCCAACGGTCGAAAACACGCACCCCGAGGGTGCTCCGGTCAAACTGGAGAAACGGTCGTGAGCCGACAACTAATCCGATGGTAGCAGTCTATCGCGTGACCCCCACCCTCAGCCTAGCGGTCCTGGGCGGACCGCTAAGGCCTGCCGACACTTCAGAGTTGCTTAGCGGCCTCCTGAGGGCCGCCAAGGGAGCCTAGCGGTCCTTGGAAGGGCCGCAAGGCTCACCCGAGCGCGAAATTGGCGAGAAAAGTCAAAAACTCTGATCCACGCCCCGATCATCGCCCGATGATGGGGAAACAAATGAGAATCCATCCCCAACCCTCCTAGCATGATTCTACACCCTTAGATCGGTAAAAAATCTCACGAAACGGGAGATTCGGTGCTCAACTCCAAAACATTGATTTTACCCTCCCAGCTCAAATAAACCCCTCTCGACCTTCCCTCGGCCTACAAATCGCGATAAAAATAGTAAAGAGCATTGGGATCCATCCCCCTACCTCAAAGAAGCTCGAAACACGCCGGATTGCTGTCGATCTCGAAATCACGATCAAAGGGACCCAATCTCCATGCCCCACACCGCGAGAATGCCGCTGCCACGATCACCACGCCACCACCGTCGATCCATTGTCTGCAGTAGGAGGAGGAAGGGATGCCGCGGGCCGCGCACAGGGAAGAGCAACAGTCGAAAGGGGGGGGGGGGAAGCTCTCCAACGGGAGGAAGAAGAAGAAGAAGAAAGTAGAAGAAGAAGAAGAAGAAAAAGGGAAAAAATGGGGAGTATTTATAGAAAATCTAAAGGATGCCTTGGGAAGAGGGAGGGATGTCTTGGGAAGTGGGAATGGAGGGAGATACGAATTCGATTTAGTCTTGGAGGAGGTGTTAGTGGGTGCCTAGGGAAGGGTGGAGGTTGCCTTGGGAAGAGGGGAGTAGAGAGAGAGAGAGAGAGAGAGAGAGAGAGAGAGTCACACTCCTAGAGGGGAGGGAGAATTCACTCAAAGGAGATTTCAATTTCTCAAGTATCAAGTTCCTCCAAATGGAAGGGGGTTGGGTCCTATTTATAGGCACCCAACTCTCTACATGACCGAAATGCCCTTGGCATTTATGTAAAAGACCAAAGCTATCCAAAACAACCAATATGGGCCCAAATTAGGATACGAAGACCCAATTAATACAAAACAAAGAAAATTAGACTCATGACCACATGACTTAATAAAGATAAAATTACATAAATAAGACATGAAAATAAAGATAACATGAGACAATCGCCGTCGAGCTTCCTCAAGGATGAGCGGGCGACCCTAGCCATAGGGAGTGATGAGAGATGTCCTCATCAGTCTCTCCAGTCGGGTAGGCCGACGGCCTCTGCTGTGGCGACCTCAAGTTCCTCTTCTTCTAATTCTTCTATCATGCTAGGCACCTGACGCTGATTTATCACTCGAATGCTGAGCAATCCATCTAGCGGCACAGCCAACGAGCTTGCTAATTTTGCCAGTGCGTCGACTTGTGCATTTTCTCCTCTGGCGACGTGGCCTATTTCAATAAGGTAGAACTTCTCCATGAGCTGCTTTGCCTTAGTGTGGTAAGGGAGTAGCTCAAGTTTTCAGATATTAAACTGTCCTTAGACTTGCTTGACGATCAGTAGCGAATCGCCAAATACTTGTAGCATTTTGATCTCCATTTGTAAGGCAACTTGGAGGCCAATGATCAGAGCTTCATATTCTGCTTCATTGTTGGTGCATGCCTTGCTGATGGAGCATGAAGTGTGCATCACTTTGCCATCTGGAGATTTAAGAACGATGCCGACTCCAGCCCGTACTTTAGTGTGCCCGGATGGGGTCATTTCGGTTCTCGAGGCCCCATCAAAGTATAGCTGTCAGGCGACCGATTGGACCTGGTCTACTTCTAGTGTTTCATCTTCGGGTAATTTTGTGACCAGTGGAGAATCTTCGGGCACGGGGTGTGCTGCGAAGAAGTCCGCGACAACTTACCCTTTAATGGCCTTTTACAGCACATAGGTGATGTCAAATTCCATTAGCAATACAGCCCACTTGCCAAGATGCCCCTTCGGGACAGGCTGGGAGAGAATGTGCCTGACAGGATCAGCCCTGGAGATCAGGCTTACTTCATGGGATAGCATGCAATGCCTCAGTTTCTTGACTATGAAGACTAAGACAAGGCAAACTTTCTCGATTGGAGTGCACTTGACTTTCACTCCCACCAGTCTTCTACGGAGGTAGTAGAGAGCTTGCTCTTTTCCCTCATCATTATTTTGGGCGAACATTGCCCCCAGTGAATATTCAGTGACCGCTACATATAAGATGAGCATTCTTCCCAGGCCAAGTACACTACCATGGAAAAAACTTGTACAGCATTAGTTTGGGTAGCTCAGAAATTGAAGCACTATTTCCTAGCCCACCCGGTTAGGCTGATCTCTAGAATGGACCCGATTCATTATCTCTTAGAAAAGCCTATCCTTTCAAGTTGGTTACCTCGTTGGCAAAGCTTCCTCTCTCAGTTCGATATCACATTTATCATCTAGAAGGCAATCAAAGGATATGCCATCGCTGAGCATCTCGCCCATCTTCCTATCCCCTGTACTAACTCTATTTAGGATGAGTTCCCCGATGAGCATCTCTGTACTCTTACTCATCATCCCTTCTGGTCTCTGTACTTTGATGGTGCACTCAACACTCAAGGTCGAGGGATAGGTGTTGTTCTCCTTACTCCTGAGGGGGTGACGAGTCCTCTTGCATATTAGCTCTCTTTTCTGGCTAATAATATTGTTGAGTACGAAGCTCTCCTAGCTGGATTGAAGCACGCCTACCTCTTAGGTGCACGTTACTTAAACATCATAGGAGATTCTCAGCTTGTTCTGTGCCAAGTTTTGTCCACATACCGCACTCGTGCCCCGAAGCTTAAGCCATATCAAGATTTGGTCATTATCTTGGCTAGGAAATTCCATAAGTTGATCTACATTCACACTCCTCGATCTCAGAATATCCTTGCTGATGCACTGGCATCGCTTGCTTCCTCCTTGTCCTTTCCTCTCAATCGGAGTACTGAGACTATCGTCGTCCAAAGGCTGGATGCCCCTTCTCTTCAGGATCCTTGGTTCGACAACTTTAGGAGAACTGTAGAAGCAAGGGCTGAGAAGAAAGATCTGAAGGAGGTTTCTTTGACAGTGTTAGAAGAGATCTTGGAGGAAGAAGAATTACCTTGGTATCATGAAATTGAGCAATTTTGTAAGTATGGATCATTCCCAGAAGTGGCAAGTGCCGAGTAGAGTAAGGCTTATAGAAGAGCCATCTCAAGATACACCATCGTAGCTGGAGAATTGTACAGGCGTGCTCTCAATGGAATGCTCATGAGATGTCTAGATGCTGATGAAGCTTGGAAGGTGGCTAAGGCAGCCCATGCAAGCGAGTCTGGAAGTCATGTCAAAGGCTAGGCTTTAGCGAAGAAGATCCTTAGGCAGGGCTATTATTGGCCCACTCAAGAGGAAGATTGCTCCCTCTATGTCCGGAGGTGTCTTAAATGCCAACTCCATGCTGATAAAATCTATGCTCTTGCTTCATCTCTTCATCCTCTCTCTGCTCCTTGGCCGTTCTGCATGTGGGATTTCGACATTGTTGGCCTGCTAGGTGATTAAAGCTACTACGGTGTGATTAAACAAAAATCTTTCATCCTTATCGCCACTGAGTACTTCACCAAATGGTCCGATGTGGAAGCTTACGTGGTGATTAAAGCTACCACGATGTGCCGCTTCATCATGAAGAATATCATCTCATAGTTCGGAGTGCCAAGCAGCATCGTCACCGACAATGGGCCCTAGTTCATCTCGCAAGAGCTCCAGGACCTCTGTAAGAAGTTCTTTGCCGGAACTAAGGGTCCTGCGGCCCCTTTCTTGTAACACTAATTGTTCTACTTTACAAATACAGGTTGCGCTTCGACAACTTGAATGGCGGTCACTTTCGGTCAGCAAATTATCGAGAGCCACATCCAGAACAGATACCTGGCCATCCCCCTTTGCTTCGGGAGCTTCCCTCCTGTGGTGGGCTTCCCCAACTTCCTCGAGGTAGCCTTCGCAAGCTTGCTAGACATGGAAGCGTCCGACGTGGCCGAGATCAGTGCTCCCATTTAGGGAGCCATCAAGGCTACTACTGGCCGATCATCGGCCAAGACTTCCAAGACTGTCCCGACAGGGACGTTGAGTTGCAACGTGCACCACATGCACCAGACTGCTAGCCCATCTCGTTAGGGGTCGGTGTCCTACCAGAGAAGGATCCGGAGGGGCGGCGCCACTGCTGCACCTAAGGGCCAGGCCTCAAGCTCCGGTAAGTCCGTTATTGTAGGGAGCATGCAAGTCCATCTCAACGGACAGAGATCTGAGGCGATCCCAGACAGGGTCGTGCCCACTGTCCCAGTGCGGAACTCCTTCCGAGCGCTGGAAAAGATGGAAGATAGCATGACGCCTACTATTCTGGCTGAAGCGCCGAAGAATATGCCCGCCAGTAGGTCGGCTAAATCCAAGTAGGTCTGGATCCCCAGGAGAGCCCAGACCACTTCACCCGCCCAAGCAGGGTCCACCCTGCAAGGGCACGACAAGAGGAGAGGGTCAAGATAGCGACCCCTGTGTACCAGCCAGTACCCATGACACCGGCGTTGCCGGAAGATATCCGTCGCCAACACCGTAGGCGCCATCACCAAGCCGCTCGCACAAGGCCTTCAGCTCGTACCCCTGCTATTGCTATCGGCATGTTGTCACTGGCTTCTCCTCCTGATCAAGTTTGGGAAGGGGTGGAGCAAGCCATGAGAAATTATCTGTGGGGCCCAGGGAGCACCCCTTTGGGTCGCCAGAGACTTCTGGGGGTAGTAGCCTCCGCCTATGAAGAAGAAGAAACTCGACCTGTACCTAGTGTAGAGTCAAGGAACTACTCGGAGGAGCGCCGTCACCCCCCGCTGTAGGAAGAGATGAAGCCCCGGAGATCGGTCTTTGACAGACTGGTCTTTCCAGGCGGGCCGTCGAGGAGGGCAGCGAGAAGAGGCAGGGACCTGAGAGTCTACACCTGCAACATGGTAGGAGTGTTCGGTCGGTACGGGGCCTTACCCACCGAATCCGAAGAAGTGGCCAGACTTGTCGCGAGACCAGGACCTCTCACCAGAAGGGGAAGAGCAGCGAGCGAGATGGTGCAAGTTTGCACTAAAGAGCTTGTCCATGAAGAACCCCCAATGGCCTTGGCCGCCAATGTTGTCACTACCGGGGGCACTAGTGGCGGGCCGTCCACGCCATCAGAGGAAGCACCAGTCGAAGAAGGGGAGGTACTCCTAGCCTCTCCATGAGCGACCCCGCGGTATTTGATGAACACTTATTTGTTTAAATTTATCTATATCACACACATTAATTTTTGGGTGTAAGTACATTGAACTTCAAGATAAAGCAGTAAATAATTCTATCACTATGATCTAGATTGCTAAATTAGCAGAAATCAAATTACATTTTCAATTAAATAAATTAAACTAAAGAGTTACAATAGTTAACAGCAGAGTCCGGTCTAATTAAAGACAAGTACAGTCCAACAGGAAAGAGAAATGTAGTCTCAAGTCAAGGGAAGCCTGACACTGGTAAAGCTGGCACTAAGAACCACGTACCACACCTCCAGACCACGAGGAAGGAGAGCAGTCACACCTGAAAAGTCAGGGGTGAGTCTCGTGTCACTGGCTCAGTAGGGGTCCCGCGGATCCCTACCCTGAAACCAAAGCGGTAACAATAGTAATAACGACAAGAGTAACATCAGGAGTAGGTGTAACAGTTAAAGTAAAGAGGAAAGTCGTACTGAACAAAACATGGCAGCCGATGAAACGTCGGCCCTCTAAACTACCCCTAATCAGCAGAAACACAACTTCCCATACACATGGTTGGGAGTCACGAAACTAATCACAAGAAACTCTGATTACATTGCCAGAACAAGTCATGCCACAACAGACGTGTAGACTTATCGACAAAGACAAATCCAACTCAAGACCACACTGTCTAAAGCACCAACACATACACGACCTCGCCATCATGTATGCTACACTGAACATAGACCACCCAAAGTACCACGTGGAGGAACTCACATTGTACGGGAAACCACACGAGTCACAAGAATCATGTGTCATGTGATAGAAGTACCTCCTCACTAGAAGAAAAGCCAGAGGCATCCACTGACGTCATACACTGCACCTCAGGTATCTCCCACTCGCCTCGAACGCGGTAACTAAGATGCCATACAAGAACCAAGTATCAAGTAACAAGTGACTAGTTAAAGTCACGCCTGTCAGCACTGGTCCAATGTCCCTGACCACGCGTGCACACACAAGCTCAATATCTTGAGCCAGGCCTCTAGCTGGTTTTACCCTCCCATCAGACTCTAACGGCAAGACAAAGGGGCCCACGGCAACCAACCTACAAACTATCTCTACCGGGAACTACCCCGCCATGACTCCCAAGTGGGCCGACACGAAGGGTCATCAGGCTATGACTAGTGGAGGCTCACTAGACATAGAGACTCAAATCACTGAAGTACGGATAGGCTAAGCACTCACCTGTCACGCATGCCATTAAGCACAAGGCAGCACACATAACTGTCACTTGACTCAGGACAGATATCTAGACCGGCTCACAAAGATCCTTGAGTCACAAGACTCACGCCAAGATCGTTACACAACACGGCAGCATGCCAATCAGTCAGCCTAGTCCCTGGATCAAAACCACAGGAAAACACCAGTCCTTTGCCCCTAGGTCGCACATTGGACTCTCGATTACGTATAACAAAGAAACACGAAACATGAGGGATCACCAAACCCCTCGAACCACATAGGCACGCAAACTAAGGTAATGCAATACCTCCAAGTGTCCAAAATACAGTCTCGATCCTCACAGGATAGTCGAGAACTTCATAAGGTCACGTGTCAACCACTGGGTCACAACCGGGTCGACCAGAGACCAATCGATCCTTACTTCAATTCTTGAATTACATGGCACTTGACTCAGAATCACGACACTTTTGGACACCCTATAACACGGTCATAGCCCTCATAGGACGTCCACGACATCCACGAAACAATGGGCTAACCAAGGGGTCTAAGCCAAACCAACCGGAAGCCAAACCAACGAGAACCCAACACCCCGAACAAATGGTGATCTTACCCTTGGCTGCTATTACGCATTAGCGGTCTTACTCAAGGATGCTAATTAACAAGTTGCGGTCCTCACAGGGCTGTCTCTTCAAAGTGGCAGCCATGGCCAGACCGTCAACTCCAAACTGCCTCAAAAGCTTCTCGAAAAGCATGATAAGCCATCATGGTGGCAGTCCTTTGCCTGATCGTCACTTCATAAGGTGGTCAGTCACAAGGCCGCTACTAGGAACCGACTTAGACACAGAACGGTCTCCATGGGACCGTTTCCAGGGATTAGCGGTCCTCCTAAGGCTGCCAATACCAGTTACGGTCGGGAGTGAGACCGCTACCTTGAACCGACTTAAAATAGTTGAAACCTGATAACGGTCTCCCTTGGACCGTTGACATGAAAGTGGCGGTCAGCCCAGGCCCACCTCTACCACGTTGCGATCGGTCGCGAGGCCGCGATCTAAATTGACATACAATGTATCAACCCTGGTAAAATGAAGGATTAGAAATCTTAAATAGATTAAAAAGAACAATAGTCAAGGGCCAGACCATACTTACAACACTACACACACATACGAGCCTTGCACTTAAACAAATTGGGCCAAAAGGAAAGGGTGCCCCTTGATAGGGCGCCAATTCATCAAATGGAGCCCACATGCATGGGCGCCATGTCATGCATGTGGGGAGCAGCATTCGTGAAACAGGTTGAAGGTGAAGGGTGCCCCCTGATTGGGCGCCAATTCAGGAAATGAACACCCCCTGACTGGGTGCTATTTAAGGAAATAGAGACTTCTCCTTGGGCGCCATTTCACTGTGGGTGAAATTAAGGAAACTACAGACCGTAGTTCATTCTAACTAGTACTCTGTTGCTGATACAAGAAGGACTTAATCTAGGTAGGATTGATACGTGAGAAGTTTAAATACTAATAGGATTCCTTCCATGGAAACTTTGATCCCAATCAAACTCTTAAACCCCATTAGGATTCTCTACCCTATAAATACCTGGTTACTCGATCAAGTACCGGTTATTACTTCAACTTCCCTTGGTGATTGTGCTTCTTCTCTATTACTTCATGGAGAAGAGGACTTGGTTCTTCTTCTGGGTTGTTTTGACGATTAATTACTTCTTCCACGATAGAAGAAGTCTTCCTGCTTCTGCTCTTCCTTTTTGCTGGAAGGAGGATTGCTTCTCTTTCACCAACGCCACTGAAGCCACAGGAATGTCTATCCTGTTAGTCTCTGCATCAAAGGAAGTAGAGCTACTTCTCCTACTGCTATTGTAGCTATTTCTTCTTCCTATTTCATTTTGCTACTGTAAAGGGAGAGCATCGTCTTCCTTTGTCTAGTGAAAGAGCAGCAGTTACTACATCCAGTTCCTCTATTCCACAGATTGCAGAACAGAGTACCTCTGTTGTTTTCTTCAATCTCTTCACGGACTGTCAACTAGAATCAACCCAGAAGGTAGGTGTTCTCAAGTACCAAGTCCAACTTAATGATTCACAAAACATGGGCATGCATATAGGTTTGTAGATTGGATTTCATGAGTTCTGTTAGTTTTTTTTCTGAGCTCCAAAGATAGGGCGACCCTCCCAGGGGTGCCAATTTAAATCATGACTGTGCAAACAGTCGTTATTCTTTAGTTAATTAATAAATCATCCATGTTAAAAATTTAATAACTGAGAATCCTGATACCTAATATACTGCATGAGTATACTGCTAGATTCCTGTTAATTTTCTCTACCTGTCCATGTGATCAGTCCTGTAAAATTTCTTTTATTTTAAAAGTGACACTATTCATGTACAAAGTTACTCTTGATTGAACAATGACTGTTCACATGCCATTATTTGAATAGGGCGCCCATGACCTGGGCGCTACTTTCCTGAACATGGCACTACCCAGGGCACCATTTACCCTAAGTAGTACAGTTCAAAAACAATGCCAGAAGTTATGTAATTGAAATATGAAAATTCAGTATTGAATCCTGAACCTATACACTTTATTTCCCAAACTAGATTTAAAGAAGTAATGGCACTTCAATCAGGTGCCATTTTCCTACTTCTTATTTTCCTGAGAGTTTCTGTAACCCATCTCAGTGGGTTGTCTATTGGTACTATATTCTGATCCGTGAGTATAGTCTCACATTTCTCCATCTTTTATCGTTTACTCACACTATTTCTTGTCCAATTGGATATGCACACCTAGGACTCTAGCAAGCTCGTGTTCGTCCCTTAACGAGGGAAGCGTCGGACTTGCACGGTTGAGAAACTGGCAGCGAGTCAAGGGTGGTCTGCTCACTCTCTCGTGCCCGGGTCAGGTCACGGGATGGGTCTTTCTCTCTCTCTCTCACAGCAGTGATGACTTTGATAGGAGCTAGGATCCTAAAACATGGTCTCTCTAGCAACAACAAATAGACATATACTAAGAAAGCAAGCAACTAGACTACAAGGGGGTGGCGGGTTTACCTCCCCGCTCTGGGCGTGGGGAAGACGATCCCGGCCTAACCCGCACTCCCAGTACAACAGTTATTAATAATTATAGAATTGGTTATTTCTGCCCACTCCACGCGGGGAGGTAAAGGGCTAAACACAGGACCCGGGAGTAACGCGTTCGGGTTGACGGGCAGCACACGGGGCCACTTTGACGGTGGAACGTGCTAGTACTCGTGGGGCCCACGTCCTGGTTTTTGGACTGGGGACGCCGAAGGCTGCTGCTACATCGGTGACTCCTGGTTGGGTGGTCCTGGGGGTGGAGGCGTGCTGGTCGGCCTCGCGGAAGGTGAGGCGGCCGCCTCGAGGGTGGTCGTCAGGTGCGGTCCACGAACCGAAACCGCTGTTCTGCTGCGCACGACCCGGCTAGAATTGTTGTTGCAATTAGCACCGACATTGTACCGATGCAGGGTCGGTGGAGTTGGAAAGCTCTTTCAAAATACTACGACCCCAAGCTGAGAAAGGAATTTAGAATTTTCTGTGCTGGCCGTGGCTGAATTTAGAAGCATCTAATTTTCAGAGCAGGGACAGACAGAGTGGACAGGGAAGTTTCTTGAGAACATGGATTGACTGTAGGGTTAATGATGGATCTGAGTGAAGAGGTCTTCAAGAAAGTTGTAGCTCTAGAAGTCAGGAGAATGAGGATATTTGTTGTGTGGACTTTTATGGTATGGAGTTTTGGTGGATTTTCTAGTGGTCAAGGGTCGGGCCTAGAAAATTGAGGACAGATAAGAAATGAGGGTTTGCAGAAATTTTTAGGGAAGGCTAAAAAATTCCTAAATTCATGAACAACATATGGAACGTGATATTTGGTGGACAAAATCTCCAGTTAAAATTTCATGCAATTTGGTAGAGGTTAGAGGGGGTTAAGGGTTCGGATGGTGGATTGCTGAAATGAGATCTGCACAGTGGACAGATCTGACATAGGGGACAAGATGAAAATAGAAAACATCGAATGGAAGGCTTTTGGGGTTGGGTTTTTTCGTGGAGTTCGGGTGGATGTGGGGAACCTACCCTGAAACTTTAAGTTCAGAAGATCTAATACTTGAGCATGAAAATTCCTGCTTTGAGGCTCTAATCAGCAGGACAGTACTCCAGACAGCATCTCGAAGGAACGATCACAGCCGCTCGTCGGCGGCATGAACAGTGGCGGCGGCAGCTGCAATAGAAGGGGGAGGGATAGAGGAGAAGATAGAAGAGGGTCTCACACCCTGGAGATCAGAGGAAGAGGAGTGAATTTTCGGGCGAAAAATTAGATTTCACGAAAATTAGGAAATTCCTAATTTCCTATTTCTATTTAACCCTTTTTCTTCCTCTCTCTTCCCTCACGTTTCTCACTTTCTCTCCCTCGTTCTCTCTCCTCTCTTCTCCTCTCTCCACAGGGTGCGCGACTGAGGCGAGGTGGGCGAGGTAGGAACATCGTGGAGTTGTCGTGGAGCGTGCTGGTGTGAAGGACGGATCATGGCGTTGGCGCGATCCCTCGGTGGATTCGAAGTCGGTGTGGTTTGGTTCGTGTATCATTTTCGGCGTGGTTTAGTCGCTTCGGCGCGCGAGAACTTCAGTGGAGGTAGGGAGATGGATACTCTACTTCTCTTCTATCTTCCCTCGCGACTTGGCGCCAAACGGTGCGAGTATGAGTGAGTTTTATCGCGTTTGGGTGAAAGCATGCTTCGAGTGGGTGAGAGAGGAGTTCGCCTTTCCCGGCGACGGTTTCTTGCTAGATTAGTTTCATTGGAACCCCTGGCATGTTCGCATTTTATTTCTGTTAGTTTCATTGTGATTGGTTGTCGTTTCGGACCGGTATGAGTCTGAGAACCCACGTGACTCATTTTGGGTCGATTCGGTGGAATCGCCCGTTTCTTGTCGTTTATGCGCCGATTTGATCCCTTCCGGGCTGTGAAAGTTTAATTTGGTCCTTAGGATTGTTTCCCCTTCATTTTAGGGCGAACGGGGTGTGGAAAGGTCGGGTTTCAGCCATTCCTATGATTTTCCCATCGTAACGCCTTCGCAGTCCTTCCAGGGATCATTTGTTTGTCTCAAGCGGTCCAGTGGCGACCGTTTGTATGTTATGCCGGTTCGTGTCTTCGCGGTCATGTGATAGACCATTTTCCATTGGCTAGCGGACCATTGTAGGACCGCTGAGCTCTGTCCAGCGGCCCATTAGGTGACCGCTAGAGTGTGTCTGGTATGTCGGTTTGGCTAAGCGGTCGTACGATAGACCGTGAAGCTAGCTTTAGCGGCCCTATGGTAGACTGCTAAGCATCATTTGACTTCGGTCAATGGTTTTTAAGTCGGTTCGGGTTAGTGTCCTTGGCAGCCCTTTCATAGGCCACTAACATTCGTGAAATGGTTCGATATAGACCGTTTGGTGGTTTGAGTGGTTAAGTCGGTTCGGGGGTTGACTGGGTCAAGCGGCCAGGTATATGACCGCTGCAATCACCTTGTGGCCTTTTTATGACCGCCAAGTGTCTATATTCTCTGTGTGATGGTAGCGGCCCTTTGGCTGACCGCTTGGGTTGCCTAGCGGTCAAATGAATGACCGTTTATTCCCATAGTGTTATTTTTCTGATAATTTGGCCTTCAACTGTCTTGGCTTAACCTTATGGTATGCCCGTTGTCCCGTGGATGTCTTTGATGTCCTATGAGGGCTGTGACCATGTTATAAGGTAGCCGGGAGTGCCTTTACATCGAATGGTATTTTGTACTACTTCAGAGTCGTTATTGGTCTCCGGTCAACCCGGTGTGACCTAATGGTTGACACATAACCTCCCTGAGAGCATAATGACTGAGTTGTGGCTGGTACAGGGGCGTCCTTGCTTTTGTTATCACAGGGACGAAGATGGGGGACTGGCCCTCGGAAGTGTCTAATAGCAACTCTGGGAGGGCCTGGCTGGCCTTGTTACTTGGCCGTGGAGAGAAGCCGGCAGCAGCTGGTTTAGCCTTCTGCGAGAGAAAATCGGCTCCTCTAGTTGTGGTTGTGGGTGCGCACCCTAGTCGGGGTGGCACGTGAACTCATGTTCTTGTGTATGATATAGCTTGATATGCTTGCCATTGAGAGGTGGAAAGGGGTTGTGACCCTTGTGGTCTACGGCCATGTAGGCCCCACCCTCATAGGTGTCGCGAATGATATACAGGCCTCGCCAATTCGGCTGAAGCTTGCCGCTAGAATGTCCCACCATGACTTCCCTCTCCTTAATCATGATGAGGTCACCTTGCTTGAAAGCTCTCTACTTGATGAGCTTGTCGTAGGCTCGCGCCATGCGAGCCTAGTATACTTGCAGGTGCTTATAGGCCTCGAGCTGTTTACCTTCGAGATCGGCGAGCTCTTCCAGCCTTCTCTGGTATTCATTTTCATCAGGGCCGGCCAAGCCAGTGTGCACTGCCACACGGTATGATGCTAACTGGATTTCAATGGGGATGATGGCTTCTACCCCGTAGGCAAGGGAGAACAGTGAGCATCCCATAGGGGTTTTGTAGATTGTCTGGTAGGCCCATAATGCCTCAAAGACCTTTTCACCCCAATCACGTTTCCAGTGGCTGACCATCTTAGCCAGAAGCTTACAGAGGGTCTTGTTGAAGGCTTCGGCCAAACCATTAGCCTGCGGGTTGTAGACCGAAGAGGTTCTCCAGTCGATTTGAAACTTAGCCGCCAGTTGGTATACGGCCTTGTTCTTGAAGGGTGTTCTATTATCGGAGACTATGTGGCTGGGAGTACCGAATCGGTAAATGATGTTGTGTCGGACGAATCTGGCGACCACCTCGCCGGTGACTTCACGTAGGGGAAGGGCTTCTACCCAGCGAGAGAAGTAATCAGTGATGGCCAAGATGTACTTGTTCCCCTTGGATGATGGCGGGAAAGGCCCCGCAATGTCCATACCCCACTCTGCGAATGGCCAGGTGGGGACTGTGGGACGTAGTGGGTTAGGAGACCTCCTGGGTACCGGGCCAAAAGCTTGGCACTGGTGGCACGTGCGAGCTTACTAGACGCAGTCCGTGTACATAGTAGGCCAATAGAAGCCCTTGAGCTTCATGTTGCACTTCATTCTATCTCCGGCTTGATGTGCGCCACACAGCCCAGAGTGGACCTCGCGCATGATGGCTCGAGCCTCGACTGAGGAGACACATCTTAGAAGAATAGACTTGTCCTTCTCATGGATGAGTTGGTACAGGAAGTCACCGATCAACTCATATGATGTTACCTGGCGAAGTAGCTGGACCCTTTGAGCCTGGTCAGGAGGGAGCCACCCCTTCTTGAATTTGATGATGGGCTCATGCCAATCTTCTTCTTCTGGAGGAGTGTCCTGGTCGCATCACAACCGAAAGCTAGGATTAGGGACTGGAGCTGGTTGGCTGACTCTTGACGAGGCTGTAGCCGAAACGCTGGTGCTGGGTGCTGCTATTGGGTCTAGGTAACTGATCCATTAATGTGCTATAGCTGGGTTGTTGAACTGGCGACTGGCACTAGAAACAAGTGACTGGCCGGTGGAGGCATTGTAGCCGTGATATTAGAGCTGACGACCAGTACTGGAACTGAGCGGCTGGCCTGCGGAGGCGTTGTAGCCGCGATGCTGGAGCTGAGCAACTGGTGTTGGAACTGAGCGGCTGGCCCGTGAAGGCATTGTAGCCGCGATGTTGGAGCGGGAGATCGGTACTAGAACTGAGCGGCTAGCCCATAAAGGCATTGTAGCCGCGATCCTGGAGCTAGAGACCGGTACTGGAACTGAGCGGCTGGCCCGTGAAGGCGTTGTAGCTGCGATGCTGGAGCTGGAGACCGGTATTGGAACTGAGCGGCTGGCCTGCGGAGGTGTTGTAGCCATGATGCTAGAGCTGGAGATCGGTACTGGAACTGAGCGACTGGCCCGTGAAGGCATTGTAGCCGTGATGCTGGAGCTGGAGACCAGTACTGGAATTGAGCGGCTGGCCCGTGAAGGCATTGTAGCCGTGATGCTGGAGCTGGAGACTGGTACTGGAACTGAGCGGCTGGCTTGCGAAGGCGTTGTAGCCGCGATGCTGGAGCTGGAGACCGGCCACTAAGGCAGGTGGCCGACTGCTGATGCTGGAATGGGCGTTGTCCGGCCCTGAAGGGTGTGATGGTCACCATCATTGTGAAGTGATGCTGAGGTCGCCGTTGACAGAATCTCACTGTCGATGACCCTCGTCAGTGAGGAGCAGAGAAGGAGATGATTTTTTTTTCTCTTTACCAGCTCTGCCATCCTTGCGGGTTTTCGCCAGAGTTGGCCCCCTTTAGCTTTTTTCGGTACGCCATTGCGGGTTGTCACACCGAGGGGTCACCCGATTTTACCTGAGGCACCCTTTCAGATTTTCACCTCAGTTGGGTTGATGGCAATTTTTGCCCCCAGTCATCTCTTTGTGGAGGGGGAAATGACTGGGTCCACTGGAGTATCTCAATTTTTAACCCCATTTTGATTGATTTTTTTTATTCACGGGATCATTGTCCGTAGCATGGTGCTGTTAAGGGACGTGTCCGAGAATCAGGAAAGGTAAGCGATGAGGCATGGCTTTTGCCCCAATCTGGGGCTTTTGCGGGTTATGGGATTGTGAGACCGAGGGGTATATTGCCCTGGCCAGATGTGACTGGGGGTGCTGGACTATACATAGAATACATGGGTGTATAATAATGGAGGTCCAGGATGTACTGGGACAGGCTTTGCTGGAATAGCGGCTGGAATGCCACAGGAAGGTTGACATCAACAGGGGGCTGGAGAAGGTGATATGAGGGAGGACTGGGAAGTGTTGGGCTACTGGCTTGGAGACGTGGATGGATCGGTGATCGGCATGAGAGTGACCCACGGCCTATTGGGAAGTAGGTGAAGACCACCCTGACTTGAAGATGCTCAAACCATCGGCGTTCAGCCCAATAGATGACCAAAAGATTCAAAGATATTCAAGGATGCTAACAACGCTCAACTGTCAGCATTCAGCCCGGCAGGTGTTCAAAAAGATTCAAAGATAGTCAATGACGTTAGCGATGTTCAACCATCAGCATTCAGCCTGACAGATGTTAGAGAATATTTGAGGATATGCAAGATATTCAATCGTCGGCATTTAGCCCGACAGATGTTTGAAAATTTTAGAAGATGTTGATGATGTTTAACCATTGGTGTTTCGCCCGACACATGTTCAAGATGTTCAAAAGATATTCAAGATGTTCCGCCATCGGCGCTCAGCCCGATAGATGCTCAGGATATTAAAGATGTTCAAACCATTGGCATTTGTGCCAACAGATGTTTAATGATGATAAAGATGCTCAAGATATTCAAGATGATTCAACTGTCGGCGTTCAGCCTGGCAGATGTTCGATGGTGTTCAATGATGTTCGACAAATAGTTGATGATGTTCGAAGCTATTCGATGATGTTCGGTGAATAGTTGATGATGTTCGAAGCTATTCGATGATGTTCGATGGATAGTCGATGATGTTTGAAGATATTCGATAATGTTCGACAGATAGTCGATGATGTTCGAAGATATTCGATGATGTTCGATGGATGGTCGATGATGTTCGAAGATATTCGATGAAGTTCCAATATGTTTGATGATGTTAAACAGATAGTCGATGATGTTCAACGGATGGTCGATGATGTTCGAAGATATTCGACGATGTTCCACGATGTTCAATGATGTTTGACGGATGCTCAATGATGTTCGAACCTATTTGATGATGTTCAACGGATGGTCGATGCTGTTCGACAGATGTTCGATGATGTTCGAGGATGCTCGATGATGTTCGATGGATGGTCGATGATGTTAGAAGGTATTCGATGATGTTTGACAGATGGTCGATGATGTTCGAAGATGTTCGACGGATGGTCGATGATGTTCGAAGGTATTCGATGATGTTCAACGGATGGTCGATGATGTTCGAAGATATTCAATGATGTTCGACAGACGGTCGATGATGTTCAAGAATGCTCGATGATGTTTGATAAGTGGTCATGATATTCGATGACGTTCGATGATGATCAAGATATTCAGGATATTAGATCGTTGGCACCTGCGCCGACAGATGTTCGATGATGATGAAGATTTTCCACCATTGGCGATCAAGTCGACAAATAATCAATTGTCGGCATTCAAGATTGACAAATGTCAAGATGTTCAACCCTCAGTGCACTTGCCGATAGATGAGCAACCTGCAATGTATAGGATTCCCTCCTCCCTTGCTTCGACATTGATGTTGTATCAAAGAAAAAAAATAAAAAAGAAGAAGAAGAAGAAGAAGAAGAGAGAGAGAGAGAGAGAGAGAGAGAGAGAGAGAAGAAGAAGAAGAAGAAGGAAAAAATAAGAAGATGAATGATAATGTTCAGGTGGGATACACCCACAGGCCCTACTCTCTCGTTCCTCATTCGTGTCGCCCGCAGGTGATTGTCTCGGTTGCGTGAGATATGTTGTTGCCGTGCCGTTGCTTGAGGCATTGTGATTTGTGGCATGGGCTAGATGGAGAATTGGGGAAAACGTGCTGACGAGGTTGTCGCATGAGTACCCTATTTCTATGTTGGAAGCTGTGTCCTTCGGTGAGATCGTATTTTTGGAGAAGTGATCTGTGACAAGATTATGGGTCCCGGTTGGTTGCCGTGAGTGGCTTGTGAGGTTGATCGAGTGATCGACCATGGTAAGAAGTGTATTATCTGGGGACCCGTGTGTATTGGTCGTGGCGTTATCGATCAGCTTGCTGTGATAGCAGGCAGCACTTGTCGGTTCTGGAGAAGCATGCTGTGGTATGTGAGAGGTTGTGTCCCAAGGCTCTGAGGTGAGAGTGGAATCGGGATTGGCAAGCATCCTTTTGGATCATTTTGAGGCAAAGGATTTGATGAGACAGGACGAAAGACGATGCCTGTGTGCGGAGGTCTCTGAAGAGACGTTGGCGTTGGATATGGTGATCCCCGGTCTGCGATCAGCATGGGATGGCTTCCCTATAAGTCTGAGTCGAGTGAGGTAAAGACCGAAGACACCAGGTTCTTGTCGTGTGGTTTCACCGTGCTCCCCTGAGAGGGTGGAGTTGGCATGAGGTTTTGGATCGGATGTGGTGTTGGTCTGTGGAAGAGTCAACGGATGACCTGTCGTGATTTGGAGCGTGCCTGTTGGGCCGGTGAAGGTTTCCCATTGACGAGTGTCTGGTGACCGGTGGATGGTCTTTCACAGACAGAAGATGCTGGTTGTTGAGGCTCGAGAGTGGCGAGAGCCGTGTGCCAACGAGGCCATGGTGGCTGATTATGAGATGTGCTTTTCCCGGATTGGATTTGGGGTTTGTGAGAAGTTATCTTATGGCAAGAGTTGGTCCGGTGCTGTTGTAAGTGATCAGCTTGTCATGTGTGAGCTGGTGGAAGCTCAATGTTGGTTGCCCTTGGTGCAGGGTGTGAGAGCAGTCAGTGAGTTGTGAAGCTGACGTTTGGATGGTCCGCCGAGCGTGAGCGTTGACCGGTGTTGGTTTCTGTGATGAGGGTTGCCTGTTATTGGTAAGCGAGATCGTGGCAGTGTTGTTGTGGTTGGTTTTCATGTTGGCTGAGGTGACACCAGACTTGTACTTCTTGCATGTGCCTGCTCTGATGATCGATGTGTCTTAGATTGTAAGCGAGGTGTTGTCCGTGATCATTGTCTGGCCGCGTCCCTCAGGATCATGGTTTTTGCGGATATCGAGGTTTGGTTGGGGCTCCGACAGTGTTGTCAGTTGATTCCATCATTCTCCCCTCGTCGCTTGGAGCTTCTCCTGAATTTTGAGGATGAAATTCTCCTAAGGGGGGAGGGCTGTAATGCCCCAGATTTTTTTTAAATATTTTTGATTATTTTTGTGGATCCCAGATTGAGTCTAGTGATTTTTGGGTGTTTTTACAGGTCGGGCCTTCGGAACACTGTGCAGGTGAACCGTTGCGTTCTTCGACTCCGGGACAATACCACTGCATTCCTCCAACACCTCCGTCCTCTCCATCTCCCTCCCTCAGAAGAAGCTCGGCGGCACCATCTCCCCCTTCCTGGGCAACGTCTCCACGCTTCAGCTCCTCAACCTGAGCTTCAATTCCTTCTATGGCACCCTACCATCCCGGCTCGGGCTCTGTTCGGAGCTCGTCACCATCGCCGTCTTTGGCAACCTCCTCTCCGATGAGATCCCCAAGGATCTGGGGAATCTGAAGAAGCTCAGGAGCTTGGACTTGGGGAGCAACTTCTTCAACAGTAGCATCCCCACCAGCATCTGCAACTGCACGTCTCTGGTCGAACTGACTGTGGCCACCAACAACCTCACCGGTACGATCCCATCAGATATAGGCAATCTGGCTAATCTTCGGATATTTTCAGCCTACAGAAACCAAGTGGTTGGATCCTTACCAGCATCGCTATGGAGGTTGACAGGTATGCAAATTTTGGATTTGTCCATGAACCAGTTGTCTGGCACCTTATCTCCCAAGGTTGGAAACTTCTCAGAGTTATCCATCCTCCACCTCTTTCAGAACCGGTTCCATGGACCCATCCCACGGGAACTGGGGCGTTGCAGAAACCTCACTCGATTAGCCCTGCACAAGAATGGGTTTACAGGAAGCATCCCACAAGAACTTGGGGAACTGATAAACCTAGTTGATTTGGCATTATTCTCGAACGCGTTGTCCTCAACCATCCCTACTGCATTATCCCATTGCAGGTCTTTGATCGGTTTGGATCTTTATGACAATGACCTGAGTGGGAGCATACCACCTGAGTTAGCGTCCTTGAGCTCTCTCAACGTTTTGGACCTCTCTGAAAATAGATTGACAGGGGGGATCCCTCCATCCTTGATGAACTTGACAAATCTGGAGGTGTTGGCCCTGTCTGTCAACAACCTGACAGGTAGACTTCCTCCAGAGTTGGTGGGGTCACTCTACAACTTAGAGGTGCTGAATGTCGGCGGCAACGCCCTCCATGGGCCCCTCCCATCCAGTTTAGCCAACTGCACCCGTCTCACTATTGCATCATTCACCGGCAACGGGTTTACAGGGAAGATCCCTCTGGGCTTGGGAAGGCTGCAGAACTTGCAACACTTCTCTGTTAACCTAAATCAGATGTCTGGGGGAATACCTAGCAGTCTATTCAATTGCACGAAGCTCGACATTTTGAGCTTGGGAGGAAACAATTTCGGTGGGATTCTGAAGCCCCAAATCGGAAAGCTAGCCAATTTGAAGTACTTGTTTCTAACTGCAAATGCATTCTCAGGGTCAATTCCGCGGGAAATCAGCAACTTGACAGCGCTGATAGATTTGAATATGGGGAAAAATAATTTTTTTGGCCAAATCCCCACGGAAATATCAAAGCTCTCACTCCTCCAATTGCTTTCCCTTCGAGTGAACTCTCTAGAAGGTGTGATCCCCGAACAACTGTTTGAATTGGAGCAGCTCAACACTCTCAAATTGCAGCAGAATAAGCTCACTGGATCCATACCAGACACAATATATAAACTCCGAAGCCTTTCCCACAAGTCCTCAGCCTCAAGCTGCATATAGGACTCTCGACTCCGTATAACACAAATCACAGAGCATGAGGGAGGATCAAAGCCCTTAGATCAGATAAGTACATAAATCGAGGTAAGATAATACCTCCATGCACTCAAAAACTAGAGTCTCGATCCATACAAGATAACCGAGACACTCACGAGGTCACGTGTCAACCACTGGGTCACAACCGGGTTGACCAGACACCATAATGACCCTCGAAATACACAAAACACTACTCGGTATCACGGTACATTCGAACACCGTATAACATGGTCACAGCCCTCATAGGACATCCACAACATCCACGTATAATAGACTAACCACGGGGTCGAAGTCAAGCCAATGAACACAGGGAGAACACCAAACACTGCTCGGGATGAGACCACTCTTCCGAGATCCCTCGACACACAGATATGACTCTCACGGAACACCCGAGACATCCGTCGAGTCAAACGCCAACAAGGCATTGCATACTGGGTTCACCGGAGCCCGAGACAACTCACATAAAACCCCGAAAATAGAAGACATGAACGCAGTGCACACCTGCGTCGCGATGATGAACGCGTCCAAAGGATGCATCATGATGCCAGCAGAACATGTCCAACCCTTACAACACGTCAACGCATTGATGTGGCACAAGCTAGGGTCGCGTTAATAGATGCGGCCATAGCCTACAGCGCGTTAATCAAAGAACGTGGTGGAGACCTTGAGCGCGTTCTTCATGATTGCGGTGGAGACCTCGAGCACATTCTCCAGGATCATGTCTATCACTTGGACTGCATCCTTTACCGTCTCACCACCCCACTGTTCATCTTCTTAGATGAATGTGGTCGCATGATATAGCACGTTAATAGACATGCCCCCTGGGAGCTCCACGTTAATACATCAAACCCGGGAACTAGAAAAATCAGTGAAAAAATACTTTTCCATGCCCCAATTATCTCTAGAATGACGGAGAAACATTAGAAATCACTATATCATCCTCCACAAGTTGGAAGGGATCAAACTACGCACTAAACGACATGATATGGGTGATTTTCCACAAATCAACCCAAAATCACTCACGAGGGAAACCAGACTCCTATTGGCCCTAAATCTCAGCCAATCACAATGAAATCAGAGGGAATGGCATCCAGACATGCCAAGGGTTCGAATGAACCCAACTAGACTGAAAACTGTCACCTAAAATAGTGAACTCGGCTCACACCCCCCGAAGCATGCATCACCCTGGGTGAAGCAAACCCCGCTTATATACGCACCGTTCGGCTCCAAATCACGAGGAAATGTAGGAAAAGAGTAGGGCATCTATCCCCCTACCTCCACCGAAGTTCTCGCTAGCCGAAGTGGCCAATCCACGCCGAAAATAATCACACGAGCAATCCAGCCTGGCTTTGAATCCATGAATGGGATCGCGCCAACGCCACGCTCCAATCTTCACGCCATCACACTCCAGGTAAATAGCACGTCGTCGCCACCTCACCCATCTCCACCACGGCCGCACACCTGGGGGAGAGGAGAAAGAGTAATAAAATCCTCGGAGACAAAAGAATGGGTTGCACCCGAATCGAAAAGAACACGTGCTAAACGACCATAAATCAAAATCATACATTCCTTAAGTTAGACGCCAATGCCTCCGCACGAGTGATATGAGTAACTCTGGCTCTTGGTAGATGGCTAGCTATAGATGACTGCTGGGAAGGAGCGGGAATAGGCAGATAAAATGGTTGAGGTGGAGGCGGCAGAGGAAGATGAAACTGCGACTGCTGCGGCTGGGGAGTCTGCGAGAACTGTACCATCTGTGGTCTGAATGGATAGTTTCGGGAGACGTGTCCTGGCTAATCACATCGATAGCAGATAGGTGGTAGAGAACACGGCATGCCCGGATGGCTGCCACCACACTTGGAACACAACCTCAGCTGAAAAGCAGCAAAATCCTGATGCGGTCGGATGGAAGAAACAGATTGCTGATTCGGATCAGAAAATGTCGACTGATCGAACTTCTTTTTCTTGAACTTTTTGAATCGGAAACCCTGGCCTTGGGATTGCGGGAAGGAAGTACCACCGGTAATAGAGGAAGTGGGAGGAGCTCCTAGAACAGACGACTAGTAGGGCGGCTGATGTTGCACGACCGACTAAACTATCCTAGTTTGAGGAAGTCCCCAAGTCCTCACCAACTCTAGCTCTAACGCGACGGCTGCCTGGTATGCAGAATCTAACTCAGCTACACGGGTAGCGAACAACGGTAGGCTCAACTTTGCTTTTAGTCTGCGCAGAAACTACTGAGTCCTCACGGCTTCATCAGCAAAAATATGGGGTGCATACCGGCCCAACTCAATGAACTTGTCTCGGTACTGCAGCACCGACATCTCGCCCTGCGTCACAACCAAAAATTGGTACATCTTGGCTAACTTTAGGCAGGCCAGAGTGTAGGCACACTCAAATGCAGCAACAAACTCTGCCCATGTGATTTGTCAAAGCGGACGGGAATGGAAGGTGACCTCCCACTCTGTGGTCCACCACATGCGTGCGATACCTTGAAGCTGATAAGAAGCCAACATAACCCTTTCATCCTCGGCACACTCCAAGGATTGGAAGATGCACTCAGTGGCATCCAGCCACTTCCTCACTGCCTCCTGGTCTGATTGGCCCTCGAACGTCGGTGGATGGAACAGTAGGAATTCCTTTAGTGCTCATCTATGACTACCGGGCAACTCCGCAGGCGGGACAGGAACGGGTGCAGCCTGGGTCGGAACCAGCATAGCAGGAGCAGGGGAAGCACTAGCCTCATCCCGAGGAACTGGGGCTCTTCACCTACGAGGTGGCATCTTGAATCTAGGAAAACGTGACAATGGAAAACACATCAGCAATAGCAAGAAACACCCAAAGCCAGCAACAGATGACTCAAAGGGACTTGCTCTGGACCAGTGCGAATTTTAATTCCTGATACAATTCCCCAACACTGCTCTGATACCATTTGTAATGACCTAGAGTTTAGGGTACCGACAACCCGATATAAATATCAGACTACCACTACCAAGAATTGGGGACGCCACCCAAGATGCTCAAGGAAGACTCCAAATAATGGGTAATTCGGGACATCATGAAAGATGAATAAGAGAAGGAACTCAACTTGTAGGCTAAAAATGGGTGTCAACAACTATCTGATAAATTTTGGTTCATCGTAAATACAGACGAAATTTTGGACAGAAAATATTATGTCAAAAATTTTCATCGCTAAATCCACTTTTCCTTGTAGTGCCAGCCAAAATTTAGGTTTTACTAGTTACTTTTCAGTACTCGGATCTTGGGTCATGACAGATGGTATCAGAGTAAGATTGTGGCCATGCATGGGAATTTGAGATAAATGTAGTACCTAGAGAGTCCAAAGTGTCTGATATAGTCGATAGCTGACTTAGGTATTTTGTTTCAATTACTACCTTGTTTCTTTATTTGTGTTAGAGGGGCGTAGATTGAACGGAGAAGGTGGATTTGATTATTATCTATGTCACTTGCAGGAGCCCAAGATGTGCATAGTAGAGGGGCATCTCCACCAACAATGGCCACCCCATAGCTGCCGAGTTGGGCAAAGTTCCTTCCCGGTATGCGACAGTTCTTTGTTCGGCACTAGGGTCAGCAAGGCCATGGTCAGGAGGCTGGCGAGGGCAGTTCATGGCAAGGTGGTCATGGCCATATTTTGTAATAGTTTCTACAGTTCCAACCACTGCATTTTGAGGGCCAACCCGATCTTGATGTAGCCAGATCATGGATTGATGTGATGGAGAGGGTGTTCTGATCAATGGAACGTGTCGATGATGAGAGAGCCCTTCTGGCAAGCTACCAGCTACAAGGATCGGCCCTCTTGTGGTGGACTGGCAAGTGGGAATCGGCCTTCTAGTTTCGACCACTTTGGCAGATCTCATGGTGAGACTTCCTTGAAGTGTTTAAGCGAGCTTTCAGCCCTGCTTACCTATGGATGGAAAGGATGTTCCAGTTTATGAACCTGGTTCAAGGTGATATGACTGTGATTCAGTACCAAGAACCATTTATGGAGTTGGGCCATTATGCCCCGCACGTGATGGCAGATGAGGCAATGAGGAGTTAGTAGTTTATTCAAGGCTTGAGGGCAGAGCATAGGCAGGCGCTGATCATATCTCATGTCATGGATTTGGATGCGACATATCAAACAGTGATAGCCTTGGAGCTGGACATGGTGAAGACCCAGGAGGTTTATGTAGGGCAATTTTGGCAAGATTTTGTTCAGTAGAGGGTTCTTCAACAATAGGATGTCCTTCAACAGCCTCCAAGCTAGCTAGGATCGTTATCCTTCTTATTCCCAGATACGGATTCTCTTTCATCATGATCGAGGTTTAGACATATGACTAGGTTGTTTAGGTGGAGCAAGTAGGACAAGAGGCACCAAGAGTAGGAGGAGACAGTATCGATGGTGAGTGTCCAACAACTAGTGATTCGACCACCACATCACAGTATGATCAAGTAGCCATGGCAGTGTCTGAGATGTGGTGTTTTCATGTGGGCAGGCTGTGCGCAATAGATGTGGCAAAGATGGTGTGCTTCAAGTGTGGACAGGTCAGACATATTGCTCGTGAGTGTCCTCTAAGGTTACACCAGCTTCAGCAGTCGCAACAGCAATCTTCTGGTTTAGCAAGGCAAGGATTCCAAAGTGTGCGAGGCACGTAACCTGGTGGACATGGTGGCATACCACCTTGTGGAAGGTATAATAATGATTTGTTTTCATATACTCATAGTGTTTCATTGAAATTCTATTGTTTCTTGTTTTGTTTATATTCGTTAACCTCCTTGAGCTTGTTCGGGAGTTCGTGAGAGTGTCCTATGTGTTAGCAGTGGAGTTGCCTACTAGAACCTATGTCTTTTTCTTCATCATGGTAGGGTGTGTTGGTGTTGATTGAGAGAGGATTGAATCACCAGCCGAACTATATGTGTTGCTCCATAGAACTGATATTGTAGGTCTTGGTGTGTTTTGGAGAGATAGCTACAATATAGTAGATGGAGTGCCTGACCAAGAGAGAGAGTCTGTGCCCAGATATAAGGTGTTTGACCTTTTTGCCCCCTGAAATTGTGATTCAACCAACCAGATTAGATGCCAATTGATGGTTAATGCCAAAATTCTCTTGCATCAATTGCATGGGCTATGTAGAGTTACGTAGCGGAAGTGTGGTAGGCCTATAACCCACAGGCTCTAGAATCAGGGCGGCGTTGGAATAAGGAGAGTATTTCAGTGTTATGAGGAATGTTGGAGGTTTTTGGCTAACTTGTGAGGGTTGTCCCCTGGCATGAGGTCATTTTGACCAAGAGCGTCATGTTAATTGTTATGCTATTGTTGCAGAATTGTGTGCCTCTCTCCTCTTCCATTTCCTCTTCCTCCTCTCTTGATCTCCCCGATTGTAGGTAGTGGAGTGCCAGGGAGCTCAGTTGGGTGACAGTGGCAATGGAAGGTAGTTCGAGAGAGCTAGAAGAATGCGGTTCATGTGAAATGAGGTCATGACTCGTGTATTGATTCGTGATTTGGCGTGATCTGATGGGGCACTACTGGAGTTGAGAATCAGTTAATCCAACTATGAAAGTTGCTAGATGAGGACCGTAATCACGGTTATCTTTCTCGTTAGGTGTGTTGTATGGGTTGAAGTGGAACTAATTGATGATCAAGTCTGGGTACAACTTCTGAAGGGTCAGATTAGGCTTAGTAAGAAACAAGAATGAGTTGCCCAAAATGGATCAGCTATTTGACCAACTTTGTCAAGCTTAGTATTCTTGGGGTGCATTTAAGGTTTAAGAGATATGGGTGTTGAAGAAGTGATCCATGGGTCCCAGTTAGTACCTGTAAGCAATTGGTAAAGCTAGCCAGGCTAATTAGCACCCCGATAATTTTTACAGATTAATGCACTGAATGTTTGCCTATGAAGGTATCTGGGGACCAGTTGAGACTAGATAGTGGTTGTTGTAAGAAGAACCTGAGTGTGGCAGAGATCAAGATCTTTGAGATTCATTTAAGTTGCGATGCCGTTGGCCACATTATTTCAAAGGGAGACACTTTTCTGCTTGGGAGGAGGTGCTCCGAGGTTATAATGTTGTGTGTGATGCGTTGCCATCTGGTCTGAGTGGTTCTGTGATGTGTATGAGGCGTTGGGAGGAGGTAGGTGTTGGTCAATCAGTTAAGGATGGCAACTAATTAGTTTGAGATGAAGAGTAGACCTTGATATGATTTAGATTAATGGGCAAGGATGGCAGGTGTTAGAACCAACTAATGAGTTGTTGAGATCTAGAATGGTTGGTTATTGAACTGGTGATTAGCAAATGGAATTCTACAGTCGGGTAGTGTCAGTTGAGATGGATGGGAGTATTGTGTAAATGTCAAGTAATGACAGGAACTGTGAATGGTAAGGCCTCGGGTGGCCGATTGTATTGTATCCAATGCACATAGTTGGAGGCAAGGAAGATGTATGTGTGAGACCACTATTGGCCAGAGATGTTCTGTGGTGGTTGGCCCACAAGTTGTGAATGCTAATGGCATGGAGCCATCGAAAAAGTCATGGCCAATTGAGGTGATTGCATAAGTCAAGTTGAGTTAGGGAATGAAGTTCGTCAAGTCATCCCCTGTGAAGGGTGGGAGGTCAATCTACAGACGCGAAGTTGATGTCCCGATTGGTTTACCAAGCATGGTTAACCCCAGTGGTGGAATAAGTTCATGGCACGAGTCGCACTTCCTTGATATGCAAGTTGTGTCAGATGTTGTTTATAATCCTGCGGGAGATTTCAATGATGATTTCAATGACGACTTTAATAACCAGGACTAATGACAGACGCACAATTAATAGCCTATATAAACCAGTACATTATAACAAATGGTGTGAACGCCATTACTGCGGCTGTCCTTAATCCAATATTACAGGCTATAAGGCAAAGGTCGCAGGATGTTACCGGAGACCCTGAAGACTTAACAACTTCTGATACCACAAACTCCACACTCACGGTGTGTGTTTCCTTTTACTCCTTTGCTCCACGTCCCAGCGTGTATTTTTCTTTTCCTTTGCTTATTTCTGCTTAAGATGACATGCCCATATGCTTATATTTTCATGTTGATTGCTTGAGTGAGTGCTGCACTTGTTCATGATTCATATTCTCTTGTTCATATCTCATCTACACTCTGAAAAGGAACCATTTAAAACCAACAGTCATCCCTCATCTCGGGAGGGGTGACTTCCCTCGATCTCCCTGCCATCCCAGTATAAAAATACATGGCATGGTCAGTCTACAGAAACAAGCATAACCATGGGCAGAACTTCACCAGTTCCAGGAGACCCTACCAGGTCAAATACCGCCGAGAGCCTTCCGTGACTCAAAGTCAGGGAATGCCTTGTCATGGGGTCGGTCTGGTCCACCATGCGGAGCACCTCCTCGACGCCGATGTCATGCTTGATCTCATCGTCTAGCAAGGGACCGGCCTCCTGGGGTGGCGAGAAAGCCACCTCCGTCCCAGCCTCTAGTGGAGCTATAAGAAAACTAGTCAAGTAACACGAAGTTAGTCAGCCATAATGACTAAACCAGTAAAGACGAAGGATGAGCGGGGGGTTTACTCAAAGCCAGCTCTGCCACAATATGCTCATCTGCCTGGGGTCCTCGAGAGGACTCTCCAGCCTCCACGGCTCCAATATCCACTCGGGGGTGCTTCTGCCTAGGCTGAAGACCCCCGTCCCCACTCCCAGAGGACGCCTCCACGGAGGAACGACCTTCCCCCCCAGGGTGATTGTGGTTGTATCCCCTTCGTCTCAGCACGAACGGGGCATGGAAAGGCCACGATCGAATGAACCCCTGGGGTGTTCGCCGTGACGGTTGAACGGTCGAAGTAGGACCCATCCAAGGTATGGGCGGCTGGCTCTAGACCGTTCATCCCCATCGGGTTTTGGGGCTTGTGTGGTCGCACGATAGACCGCACAAGGTTGTGCGGCCCGGTAGGGTCCGCCCATCCTCCCCTTGGGCGGCCAGGTTCTAACCGCCTGTCTTTTCGTTGGGTTGAGCGGCCAGGGTCTGACCGTTCATCCCAGTTGACCCTTGGTCAACAGTTGAGTGTCGGTCGTGATGAGCGATCGGGTCAAGACCGTTTTGACTGACACTGTAGTAAGTCGGTTCCATTCAGCGGTCGAGTCAAAACCGTTTTGACCAGGAACTGTGTTGGGTCATGGGCTTGAGCAGCCAAGAGCTGACCGCGCATCCCCGTGGTCGATTTTGCCGTGATCATTTATCCCCGTTAGGATCTGACCCTTGAGCGGCCAAGCTTGGACCGTTCATGCTTGGGCGGTCCTGCCCTTGACTGCCCATCCCCCCTTTGAGCGGGCTGTCCCTGACCGCGCATGCCCTTGTGCGGTCATCCCAGAGCCGCTCATCCCTGTGTGTTGTCGATTTGCCTTAGTGGCTTGTTCTGTGACCATTTGAGTGTCGTGTTGGACTCCGGTCGACCCGGTTGTGACCCAGTGGTCGACTTTCAGTCTCGTGAGTGTATTTCATATATACTTGTTTATGCCACTGCTAGAGAGCATGATAGGGTAATCTAGCTTGATATTTATTGTTATTCACTGCTGCGAGCGAGAGAGCGTGACCGTCCCGTGACCCGATCCGGGCATAAGAGAGAGCCGACCATCCTAACTCACTGCAGGTTTCTCAACCGTGCACGTCCGTACGCTTCCCTCGTTAGGGGCGATCGCGAGCTTTCTTAGAGTCCAAGGATCACATATCCAATTGGAGTCGATTCACGCGTCCGTCCCGCATCATGCTACATGGCCAGTTCCAGCTCTGTTTCAAGCAGGGAGAGTTTAGCATGAAGCTAAGCTATCCTATCCGTTAAAGAAGTGCGGCGCTGGGAAGAGATATTGACGATGTCCTGCATCTGCTAGGCAGTTCCTCTCAAGGACGCAAGAGCAGTTCGGCATTCCGCCTGCTCAAACTTGATGGCATTCAGCTGATCAGCTACACCTTGGCCGAGGAACTCCCTCCTTTTCACATGCTTTAAGGAAGGATTACTCATTGCATCCAATCCTCCATGGGGTAGCCGAAAGCTAGTAGTGAGCAGGAGAGGTGCTCTACCAGCCCCCACAGCTGCACATAAGTAAGATCTGGGTGAGTTGCCATGGTCTGCTGTAATGTCTCCAGATACTGCCACACCAGATCACTTGACGACTGTAAACCCAGTGATGGCGTATCAGGAAGTCAAAATTCTACCCGGCTGTCAACTACTGCCCAGGAATCATCGCTCGACTCGGAGGATGACGACGGCATATCCCGCAGACCACCCACACTAGAACCATCCTCAGTTGCTAGTGCAGTGGAAAGAGCCCCAATGACAGCAACTTCTCTCCCGACTTCTAGAAGTGGAGCGACATCCTGGGTCTCAACAATAGAGGATATCCCCTCTTTATGTCCAGTTTGGTTGGCTCGTATGGATGTCGACTCCGTAACAAGGGTCAAAGCCATAGAAGCCCCAGCCGCTTCCTCAAAAATCTCTCCTGCTTCTATCTCAGGAAGACTCCTTTCTACCGGAAGCAACTCTCTACCGACAGTGGGTGGCTGAGGTTCCGAAGCTTCAGTCGTCTCAACAGCTCCTACGATTGCCCCTGGGGCCTCCAAGCCCACTACTGCAACATAGTCCTTAGGGTATCGCAGAGCTGTAGACCGCAAAACTAGTGGGAATGTTGGCTGGTCTGCACCCAAAGGTGGGAGCGGTATCTTCACAGTTATGGTCGGCAAGATCACCTCGGCCTGCACAGTGGAAGCCTGCAAGGGAAACAAGGAGTACAACATGCTTTAGGCATCGGATGTAAGGACCAATGGGAGAAGCCATGAGGCGAAGTAGACATGGGATCTCTTACCTCTGTCGGCAACAAACTCAGAGCCCCAGCGGTGGAGGTTATTGTCTCTGACAACCCAGCCCCTTCCCCTATAAAGGGGCCAGGCGGGCCGAAGCTACTCCATGCCAACCGGGGTGGGCTGAAGGTAGTATAGTCACTCTCAAAAGCCGAAGATACTCAAACATCTATAGTCTGAGGGGATCAAAGGGAGTCCAGAAGGTGCTACCTCATTTCGACACGTGATCAATAGCCTGAGGAGGTGCCGCCCGAGAAGAAAGCACAAATCGAAGGCCCAGGAACGATTAAGAGCGTGCCATCCGAAGATCTATATCTCATCCAAATAGGGGACGACCCAAGCAAAACACTGAGGATAGGCACTACCCTATCCGAGCACGATAAGCAAGCCTATGCGAGCTTCCTCGCATACAACCAGGACGTATTCGCGGGGTCTGAGGATGAGCTCCCCAGCATCCCACCAGAAGTCATCACACACCAACTTAGGTTGGATCCTACCTACCACCCGGTATAGCAACGTTGAAGGCGATGCAACCCCGAACGACAATCTATCATCAGGGAACAAGTAAATGAGAAGTTGCACTCAGGGCTACTCAGGCCTACCCAGTACCGGGACTAGGTGGCCAATGTGGTTCTAGTCCCCAAGAGCAATGGAAAGTCGTGGATGTGCATGGACTACACCGATCTCAATAAAGCTACCCCCAAGGATAGCTTCCCCATGCCGCGGATTGACCAACTGGTCGACGCGATGGCCGAGCACGAGATGTTGAGCTTCCTGGATGCCTACTCCTGGTACCACCAGATCAGCATGCACAAACTCGACAAGGACAAGATAGCGTTCATCACCGATCATGACCTATATTGCTATACTCGCATGCCGTTCGGATTGAAGAACGTGAGAGCAACGTACTAGCGCCTCATCAACCATATGTTCGACCCGTAGATCAGCCACAACATGGAGGTCTATATCGACGACATGCTCGTAAAAAGTCTTTAAGCTGTCGAACATTTGGGAGACCTGGCAGAGACCTTCACCATACGTAGAAGGTACAACATGAAGCTCAACCCAGCCAAATGTGAGTTCGGGGTCTAATCAGGGAAGTTCCTCAGCTTTCTCGTCACCCACTGAGGAATCGAAGCCAACCCCGACAAAATCTGAGTAGTGCTGGGAATGTGACGACTCGAGCGAATAAGGGACGTCCAGTGCCTCACCGAACGTGTCGCTGCCCTCGCTCACTTTCTATCCTAGGCAGCTGAGAGATGCCTCCCTTTCTTTCTACTCATCAAGCAAGCCAATAACGCGCCAGATAAGAAAGGGCAGATTGACTGGGATCAAGAATGTGAGCAGGTGTTTGAAGAATTGAAGCGCTATCTAACGGCTCCTCCCGTCCACGCCAAACCATAAAAGGGAGAACAACTACTTCTGTACCTATCTGTAACACCGAGCAAAATGAGTGCTGTGCTCATGCGAGAAGAGGCAGGAGTCAAGAAGCCCATCTACTACGTCAGTCGGGCACTGCAAGGACTGAAATTCTGGTACTCAGGGACTAAAAAGTTCACCTTAGCACTCATTACGGCCGCTCGCAAGCTGCGACCATATTTCTTGTCACATCAAATCGCCGTCCTCACCAACCTGTCGCTTCGGCAAGAGAACCCTGACGCCTCAGGAAGGCTGATCAAATTGGCTATCGAGTTAGGAGAATTCGACGTCAAGTTCACGGGACGGAAGCAGTTATCCCCATAGAAATTGAACTGGCATCGTGTCGGGTGACAGTTCATGCTGGGTTACCCGGCCAAGATCAATCCGAGGTTGAAAGGAGGCTTGAGGAATTATCCTGTTTGGAGGGCAAGAGACTCCAGGCTTACAAGTAGTTACAAGTCTATCAAACCCATATGACGCGTGCCTACGACAAACTAGTCAAGCACATGGTGTTCAAGATGGGCGACTTGGTCATGCTCAAAGAAAAAGAAGTCTTGGCAGGAAGATCCAGTGGGAAAGTGCAGCCTAACTGGTGCGGGCCTTATGTCATCCAGAAGGTGTTTGAAGGGGGTGCCTACACTGTCGTCGACCACAAAGGCAACAGCTCGTTCCCGTCTCTTAATGGGAAACATATGAAGCTGTATCATGCGTCACCGCAAGAGTTTCAGCAGCAGTCCGCACAGGACATGCTGAGTCAGTGAATGCGTCCTGTGATAGCAGATGGTGATATCCATTCCCACTAGGGCATGTTCACTATCGGCCAATTCAATTCGCCTTTCGGCACATCTTGTCCCACCGGGACCGGCCTCAGTACGCCCTCTCGGGCTGCCAACTCAATTCGCCTTTCGGCACATGTTGTCCCACCGGGACCGGCCTTAGTACGTCCTCTCGGGTTGCCAATTCAACTCGCTTCTCAGCACATTTTGTCCCACTGGGACCGGCCTCAGTACGCCCTCTCGGGCTGCCAACTCAATTCGCCTTTCGGCACAATCTACCTTCTAGGGATTGGTCTTAGTATGCCCTCTCGGGCTGCCAACCCCCTTTGCCTCTCGGCGCATTCTACCTTCTAGGGATTGGTCTCAGTATACCCTCTTGGACTGCCAACCCACTTTGCCTCTCGGCACATTCTACCTTTTAGGGATTGGTCTCAGTATGCCCTTTCGGGCTGCCAACCCACTACGCCTTTCATCTCATTCTACCTTGGTCTCAGTATGCCCTCTCGGGCTGCCAACCCCCTTTGTCTCTCGGCGCATTCTACCTTCTAGGGGTTGGCCTCAGTATGCCCTTTCGGGCTGCTGACCCATCACCCGCCTCTCGGCTGTCAAATCCATTCTTGTCCCCCACGGGCTTGGCCTATGCGGGCCTATTTCGGGCTGTCAAGTGCCAACCCTATTTGCCTATTCGCCTCCAAATTTGATTCATATGTCCCACCGGGGCTGTCGAATCTATCCTTTCATCCTTTTGGGTCTGGCCTACGTGCACCCCTTCCGGGCTGCCAACCCACCTCGCCTATCGGCCTCCAGATTTAACCCGCATGTCCCTTTCGGCCTGTTAAACCTACTTATTTGCTGTCCCAACCGGGCTTGGTCTATGCACACCCTCCTCGGGTTGCCAGCCCATTCGACCTATCGGTCTTTGGATTTGACTAAGCACGTCTCACTAGGGCTGTCGAGTCCACCCACTTGTCTCACCGGTGCAGCACACATGCCCCTTTGGGAATGCCACACCCTCTCTGCCTTTTGGCACCATAGGTACTAAAAAAAATAGGGTTAAAAGGCAGATGTGCCAAATGAGTACCCTGTTCTCCCTTGGAAGCAACGTCAAGTGTTTAGTGTCTAAGAAACAACCTGACAAAGGATGAGGACGTGATGGTCGGATTCGATAAATGAGGTGCTTGACTTGGGTTGAAAGCTGTGTCCTAGGGTTGAAATCATGCTCTCAGAGGTGTATTTTTGAGGAAGGTTTTGCGGGTCCCAGTTGGTAACTATAGGCAGCTAGTGAGGCTACCTGAGTGATCAGCTATGATAATGCCAGGAAGAGGCTCAGTTGAGTCTGAGTGTTCGAAATGTTGTGAGAAGGACCCAGTTGTGGCAAAAATCTACGATATTTGGAGACCTATGTAGATCGGTTGCAGTGTCATCAACTAGGTTGCTAAGGTTGAAGACACCACTTGTTTGTCTTGGATATGTATGTCGTAATTTGCTAAGATTATGTCCCGCGGCTCTGTGGTGAGAGCAGAGCTGGGCTTGGCAGGTGTCCATTGCGAATGATTAAGACGAAGGATTCGATGAGGTCATATAATGGACGATGCCTGAGTACGGGAGTCCTAGGAGGGATGTCGTCGAATGAGAGCCTTGGTCTCGTGACCAGCATGGGAGGAATTCCCTATGAGTCTGAGTCCAGAGTTGATGTGGACGGGGGATTGTGGAATCTTACCATTCGGTTTCACCATGCTCCCCAGATAGGGTAGAGTAGGCGTGAGAATCAGAGTCAGACGTAGTGTCCAAGAGAGGATCGACTTGAGAGGTGATAATGATTACTGTAAGAGTCAACGGATGGACTGTTGAGATTCAGAGTGGGCTTATTGGGCCTGATGAAGAAGCATGTAAGAAGAAAGCTGAGCGTGCTAAATTTTTCGTTGGTGTATAGTTGGTGGCTAGTGAATGGATTTTCATAAATAGAAGATGCCAGTTGTAGTGAATTGAGAATGGAGTGTGTCGTGGTTAGGCGTGCTGTGCCCCCTGGGCTTTGATGATGGAGTGTTGTTTTGATGCTGTTTTGATGATAGCAACTTCTTGAGTCACCAGTCACCACATTCGTTCCTAAATTAGTGCTTGAACATTCGTTCATAAATTAATGCTTGATTGAGTGATCATTACGAGACTGTTATGCATAATTAGTGTTGTGCTTGGCATGCTTGGTATGCTTGGTACTGTCCTACCAGTTGCATTTGTTGCTGCAAGCCTGTGCATAGTCATTGTTTATAGAAGGTCTGCCAGTGCATTTAGGAGGTCTGCATTGCCCAAGTCCGTACATGTCTTAGCATACACTTAGAGTTAGTGTATATGCTCGATGCAAGTTCGAGCATGTTGCACGTCTTCTAGGCTAAGTCGGTGCATGGTCAGAGCAACTACTGTAGCAGTCCATGCATATACAGTTGTACGCTCAATCCAATTCAAATACACTGTATCAGTCCTTGCATGCAGAGTGTTAGGCTCAGGCCAAGTCAGAGCATTCACTTAGTAAGTCCATGCATGTTCTGACCTTGGTCAAGAACATGAGTCCGTGTACATTGCAAGGCAAGTCCGTGCATTAGCTGGGCACTGAGGAAGGTCGACCTAGGGTCATCCTCGTTTCCCAGATTGACTTATATAAGCTCATCGACTGTAGCTTGGCCTTCGTCTTCTATTTTCGGGGGCGCTGGCTGAAGGTCGACAAAATCTGGAATATCATCTTCAAGGTCGAGAACCTTGATCTCTTCATTCTGTTTTATTCGGGCTTCAGTAGGGATCTCTGCCCCGGGCAGTAGCGGCTGTGTGAATTGTCCTACCAGCAGATCCACTACCGTTGTAGTTTCGAGGAGTGAGTCAACAGCTACATCCCCCACAGATATGTTTGTAGTCATGGTAGACTGGTGGTCACATATTGCTGGGCTGAAACAACATTGCAGCTTTATAGCAGAAGGCGAGGAGCTCTCGCCCCCTTGGACCGCCATGTCCTCGGTTAAGGTGGCCTTTTCCTTCTTGGCGGCATTTATCTCTTGATCGGGATCGGCGGAGGCTTCCCCGATTGGCATGAGAGGTGTTGAGTTCATTATTAGCGGAGGTCCGCTAGGAGGAGACATCCCTGTTTCTTCAACATCTTCAACTTTGCTACTGCTAGCCATGTCAAACTGGCTTGAAGGGTTGCTTCTTCAGGATAGACCTGTTCCCAGCATCAGCAAGGAGTCATGGTCTCTGCTTCTTGGTCTCTTGGTCGAGCCGATTTAGTATATTCAGCTTCTGCAGGGTATTCATCAAAGGTTGCCCCCAGCGGGTTGTCTTCAACAGGATAGAAAGTGGAGATGGTGTCCACCTCATAGCGCCCACTGAAATAATATTATTCAATGGTGAAGCCCAACCCTGGATGCTGAGAGATGCGTCTCAGTTCTTTGTCCAGACTCGCGGGATACCACATCTTCTGGAATGCTTCTTTGTCGTTACGCGACTGATCAGAGGGGATGTGTTGCTTCTGGAACATCTTGGCCATCCGATTTGTCGTGAACGCCAGACCTTGGATGGGAACTGACGGGTTCTCTATATCTTCGGGCAGATGACAATCAGTGTCTTCCAGGGTAGGGTGCTCTTCGGTTGTGTAGAACAAGCTGCTGGGGCCATCCATCTGTGCTACCTCCCAAGCTTTGAAAGGCTAGACAGTGGGATTATCGAGGCCAGGAATTAGCTTAGTGAGGCCTTTTGGAACCCCTATGTGGTCGTGTTGCTGATCGACCTTGACTTCATTGGCTTCGAGGTATATCGTGGGAGGTGCTATCCTGCCCACGTCTCTGGTGACGGTAATATGAGAGACTACCTTGGGCTTGATATATCCGCGCGGTGGTGGTGGGAACCAGTTGTCACCGGATGTGCTTTTTGACGCCCCCGTAGGGGTCTTGGCTTCAGAGGTCCTTTGAGACCGCTCTGCGTATAGATGAGCATCTGCTAGGTGACACTCGAACACTTCGAATGGGTGGAGGTCGGCAAATATCTTCTCCTCCTTCCCTTGGAGGCTGTATTTAATGCACTGGTGGAGCGTGGAGGGCACCACCATGTTTTCATGTAGCCAAGGACGGTCGAGCAGCACTTTGTACGAGGTGAACGAGGATTCCACTAGCTCAGGCTAGAAAAGAAGTAGACTCAGTCTGCGATAGGATGCTACCTTAGAGCTTGCCCAGAGGGAGACAAATCCCTCAACCCTGGTCTTGCACCCAATAGAACCAGATGCCTGGACTTGCTACCTGCAAATCCAGAACCAGAGGACAAATCCTCCCTTCCTCCACACCAGAGGAACTCCACGAGCAACCTCCCAAGCCACTCGCAACCGGAGACAATGTCTCCCTTCCTCCACACCAGAGGGAACTCAAAAAATACAAAATGAAAATCTAGGATTAGAATAACAATGGAAAGCATAAGAAAGGAAACTAAAATCAACGCAAAATGTAGTTTCAAGGAAGCAATATTAGATGCTCTGGCTGGCTACTCTCAAACACTCCTTTCTCTTTCTCTTGGCTTAAACTGGACTTCTCATACTCTCTCTTCATCCTGGAGATGCTCTCTTTTCAGGTGGAGACGATGGTAGCAATTGTGGCAGCTTTCAACACCCTTCTTTGAAGGGCTGGGTATCCTTATATAAAACAAGGTCATTGTATGGATGACGTGAAGAAAACCTAGTGGAACCCCATTGGTCCACGTGGCAGGAACGAGAATGTTCCTCTGTCATAGTGCCTTGGATCATGTGCTTACATCCAGCCTTTGGGAACACGTGCCTGCTTTAGTTCTAGCTCACGTGCTGCTTTATTCCTCACGTGCATCCTATCAGTAAAAGTAAAAGACATTTAGTCAAACACCTTATCGTAATAAGTAAATAGTCAATGTGCTCTAACTATGATGAAGTAAACTTAATGCATATGCTCAGACATGAAAACATGTACAAACCTAAATGAATGCACAAGCTGATATGTACGAATTCCTTAGTATGCACAATACAGAATGTGCATCAACCTTAGTTACTATAGACAGGATGCACATCGACCTTATGAATGTGAACAAATAAGCATCGATCTTATAATGCATGAAAGTAAAACTAGCATCGACCTTATATATGTGCAGATAAAACAAGCGTTGACCTTAGTTGCTTCACAAGGCAAGCTAGCATTGACCTTACTTTACTGACGAGCAAAGTAGCATCGACCTTACCTGACAAAGTGAACACTTAGGTAAAATAGCATGGACACAAATATGAAATGCACACATGCTATTCGATGGAATGCCATGCACATAAATGACATGCACATAAACTGTTCGATAAAATGACATGCACATGGTAATGACATGCACACAGGCTGTTCGATGAAATGGCATGCACACATAAATGACATGCACACAAACTTTATGCAGAAGCGTTGACCAGTCATACTAATGCATTGACCTGTATGAACAGTTATATGGAAATATGCACAAACCTTATGCATGCCGAATGTGTAATAGAATAAGTGACTCATTGACATGTCTCTTCCTGAACATGCACAGACCATGCTGTTGACGCCCATTTTTTTCTGATAAGTTGAGTCATTTCTCTTACTCCCAATTGTTGATGCCTCGAGTTGTCCATTGCTCATTGGGCTATGTTCTGGCGCCCCTCTCCCTCTCTCTCTCCCATTTGACCACGATGAGCTCCCTTCCGACTGCAGATGGCGGCGAGGCGACGGCACGATGACGTGGGTGACGGCGAGGCGATCGCGTGGGCGTGCGGTGGGTGTGGGAAGTGTGAAAGCTCGAGGTTCCTAGTGGCATTCTTCATGGATTGAACTCAGATCGGCGCACCTCAACGCGGACCGAAGGTAGGGTGATCATCTCCAGTTCACCGCCTTTCCATTCCCGCGGTTTGTAGGTCGAGGCGACGTCGAGAGGGGGTTCTTTCGCGCCGGGAAGGGTCGAGTATGCGTTGGGGAGAGTTTGCCCGATTCACCGTTTTACGCCGCGAATCCACGTTTTAGGGGCGTAGAAGCATGCTAGGAGGCTTGGGGGTTCCTTTCCTTTCATTTCCCCCTCCGTGGGGCTTGTATGGGGCCGGAATGGGCGAAATCCAGCGAGTTCACCATTTTCGCGTCGGTAAGGGTTGTGCAGTCGAACCAGGGCCCGCACATCCCCACGTGCGGCCCTGTGGGGACCGCACTACAGCTCGGAGCGCTCTGGGGTTTGTGCGGCCTATCATGGGACCGCACATCCCTATGTGCGGCCCCGTGTCAACTGCCCATCCCTTGAGATTTCGAACCTTGCTTGGGACCGTTGCACAGTATGCTGGGGTGTGCGGCCAGTGTTTGGCCACATAACACTTCATGTGGCCATGGGCTGGCCGCACGTCACCTAGCGCCGTGGGGCATGTGTGGCCTGTCCTGAGACTGCACATCTCTTTAGCGGTCCAGGACCAACCGCTCATCCTCTGAAGTTTCTGACCGTTGGTTGTTACCGTTATACAGTGTTTGGGGTGAGCGGCTAGGGTCTTACCACTTGTCCCCATGAGTGGCCATGGGTTGGCCGTTCATCTCCTGGAACCGTTGGTGTATGAGAGGCCTAGGTGGGACCACCCATGCCTTGGAATGGCGGGATCCTAACCGCCCTTCCCCTGAGCAGCTAGTGTCCGACCGTTCATGTTTCTTACCGTTGGGATTGATGGATGGCCAGGTTGGACCGTCTTTCTCCCATGCGTGGCCGAGACTTAGCCGTGCATCCTTGAGCGGCCAATGAAGGACCGTTCATCGTCTGAGGCCTAGCCGGTGATTTTTTCTGTACCGATTCAAGTCCCGTGTGAGCAGACCTCGATCCACGTGTTGACCCGTGGTCTGACTGATGCTAGGCATCATGTGGGGACCAAGTGTGGAGTGTCGTGGGGGTCCCGGGATGTGGCGTCTTCGGCTTACGTCACCATGAGTTGGTGTTGTACGATGAGTGATCCTTCTACTCGTCTACCTCCGAAGTCATTTTCTGTGACTTGAGAGTCTGTACTTCCGGTGACCCATCCACTAGTCGTAGCTTCATGGCACGCGTGTGTCGGCCCACTAGGAGCAGTAGTGTGGCGCACCGGAGAGAGACGGTGAGTAGGCTGGTTACCGTAGGGCCTCGTGTACCGTCGAGTCTAGGCTGGTGGGGGAATTATCAACTAGAGGACAGACGAGGAGGCCAGCCACGAGCCACCTCTTGCCATAGACATCGGGGAGGGTTACCATCTCTGCCACCCTAGATACCTTCCTTGATCTTTCGGGTACTCTCTGACTCTAACTCGATCTGAATCCTATTTTGTTTGGCAGGCCCTGGCGTGGCCACTAAACTGAAGGTACGCCTAAGAATTTGCCTAGGGGGGCGCATCTACGTGAGGAGGAGGATAAGGTCTGGGACCTCTCTATTACCAAGCCCGCGTGCGGAAGCACCGGCTTTCGACCCTGCGAGGGAGATTCCTACGTAGGTGAGGGAAGTGCCCGCCCGGACCCCGTCCTCGTCGGGCGAGAAGGTGGATTATGACTATTCCTCCGACGAGGTGGTTTCAGGGGAAGGCGTGCCCGAGGAGTCCAGCCCTCCTGAGCCGCCCCCTGCAAGTGTGAGTCCATTCGCTTAGGGGTTCCCCATGTGACCATCCACTGATCTTGTGTCTGCTACTTGTTAACTTTTAGGAGCTGCCCCCACCGGAGGTTGCAGAGGTCGCCGCGGCTGTAGAAACTTCCGGTACCCCTAGGCCGATGGGCGAGCCTCTAGAGGAGGGGGAGATCGCGCCCAAGGGCAGCATAGTCCTGGTGGCCGCGGTGAGCATGGGGACCTTTCAGCTCTCCCTTCGCCTTATTATGACTTCTGGGTGATTGGCTTCAGGCGATGGGTGACTAACCCTATCTTGTATATTCAGGAGGAGGCAGAACCCTCGGAAGCACACGCCGCCGGAGCTCTCAAGGCCATCCCCAAGCGGAGGGAGCTCCTCAGTCCTGTAGGAGCGGAGAGGTTGAGATCGCTCTAGGGGCCGGGGGTGGAGCTGCTGGTGTCACTCCTACAGTCAGGGGCCAGCCTAGAGCTGATGGTTCCTCTTTCACCTCTTCCGACGCTCTCGACATAGGAGGAGACCCAGCTGTTGTGGGGAATCCTGGCGAGCATCGCCACCCCCGGGGAGGAGGAGGCACAAGTAGAAGGGGCAGCGGGTCTCCTGACAATAACGTCTAGCCCGGTTTCCTTTGACGTCCCTCCCCCGACCGAGAGTGAGGTCCCTGCCTTGCCAGGCCACAAAGGGACGGCGTCAGGCGATCCGACAATGGTCTCGCCTGCTCCCCTGGTGGTGGCTAGCCGGGAGTTATCCTTTGAAGCGGGAGGGCCCAGTGATTTGGCCATGGTGCTTCCCTCTTCTTCGACTGTGGTGGACGCCGAGATATGGGCTGCCGTGGATAGCATGGTGGAATTCACTCTTCCAGCAGTACCTTCAATTGGCCATGCTGCTTCAGATGCACCGGTTTGGCAGATGCTGCTGACGCTTCGGTCGATGATGCTTACCGACCCCTCCTCACATACTGAGGGGCGCATGCGATAGTGATGCAGCTAACCAGTGCACTACAGGTGCTGGGCTGCTCGCTGGAGGAATGGTCGCGACGAGTCCTATTTGATGGGGACATCTACTACCACTCCTCATTGTCCGAGGGACCCGTTGCTCGTCAGCTATGTTCCATGATGCTCGCCAAAATACATTCATACAACTAAGCTCAAATTCAATATGTGAACAATAAGTAATGACATTCAAAACAGTATGGATTATCATGTTTTCTAAGGAACACTAACAAGAGTCTCTCCTCCCTATAGTTCCATACTAAGTGCTCGGCTTTTGGTAGCTCCGCATAGTCCCAAATTTTTTTTTTTTTGATTTTAATATCAACATGACTAACCTTTTGACGCGAAACATGCCCTTTGTCTCAGGGGCAATTCTCGGTTACTCGGTGCCGTCACTTATTATAATGTGGATAAGACACTTTCCAATGCGAATTTTCTCTTTTATTTCAGGGGAGATTCCCGATGTACTTAATGTCAAATCACACTTATTCAACTTTTTGCTGGGACTGACAGTTTTTTCCTCACGAGTTACTCGACTTTAATGTAGGGGTTTAAGAATCTTTAAAAGTGTTGAGTGAAATACTGAGATCCTTATCGAATGAAGTCAGTTGACTCAAGGTACCATATCGAATGAGCGATTAAACAGATAGTAGTAGATGAATTAATCTACTCAAGGTTATGTCTCCCCCTAAGTGTATGCACGATTGAAATCAAAATCCTTCTTAATATGTTCCATGGAGCATACATGCCTTGATCAATGCAAATTTATTTAACAAGGATTTCAGGTAATAGAATGGTTCAAAATAGAGGGAACTATATTATGTACACTTAGACAAGCATAGGAATGAGATTATGACATTCTCGCACACGGTAAAGTAAAGTATGCAAGTTTGTACATGAAGTGAAAAGTGACTGAATTTTATTTGTATTGACAAGTGTGCAAGGAAAAGTGTTCTGTGTGCAAGCAGTTACGTTTGTATGCTATGTGTATGAAATTCAACTTTTATTTACAAAAAGATATGAGTGTAAATCAACAAAAAGTCGGTGAACAACTGCAAAATGATATTCATTCACACAAAAGAGTAAGAATGGAATCTTTTACCATACTTGCTCATCAAGCTTTATGCCTTGGACGAGCATATTCTATTGACATCTTCTTCCATCTCAAGACACCGTGCAAAATAAGGTTCTCAATTTGAGGTTCTGGGTACCCAAGCCATCTTGGGTCCCTGGGGGTTAGTTGCACCACGACTGGGTGGTTTCCACAATTTCTTAGCATTCAAATTATCAAAGTACATTAGTGAACAATCATCCATGAGATGCCCAGCTCGACCACAATAGTGACAGTGCACATGTTGATTCAATTTCCTTGGTTGTACATAAGCAATGGGCTTTTGTGGATATGTGGGGGGTCTACAACTTGGAGCATGAAATTTGGGTTTAACATTTAACAACCAACAATCTTTCATCACATGGCCCATTTTTTCACAATGAAAACATTCAATCTTCATCTTCTGAACAAATTGAAATTTAAAAGCATGCATCCTATTAGCATTCAAATCATCCTTTTTCTTCAACCTACAGTCATGCATTAAATGTCCATGGATTCCACAATAGTGACATGATGCATTGTTCGATTTTAGAGCATGAGGTTTCACATTGAATTTCTTTGCATGCTCATTTGGCTTTTGTTTGACAGATGAAGAAGTGTTTGATGTACTTGGAGAACTAGAAGCATGCACAAATGATGTTTTTATTTTCAGATTAAATGTTCCCTTTTTACTAGGATTGTATCATAGTCCTTCTCTTTGAAAGTTCACCTTAGTTCCCAAGAGTTTGTTTAGATTCTCCTCCCCACTCACAAATTTGCCCAAGGACTCACTCAAATCAGAGATTTCAGATTGAAGGGATGCTATGTGAAGTTCACATGAGATAATTCCATTCTCACAGGAAACTACCTTCTCATTTAGAGTGGCATTTATCAACTTGTAAGATTCTATTTCCTGTTATAAAAGATTCACACTTTCACTTTCTTGTGCGACCATAGACTTACCTTTTTCAAAGGTCAAAAGCCTTTCACACATGGTCGTATTCACTTGTTTTAGTTTTTCAAGTTCAGATTTCAACGAATCATTTTCTTTTTCAAAATTCTCAAAGCATTTCAATCTTCCTTCCATTAAAGAGATCTGAATAAGCATGGCATCATTGTTTCTTCTCAGTTCCTCATTTTTATCCAAAAGGGATTTGGTGTCAATTTCAGAGTCAAGTAGTTTCTCAAACAATTTTTCATCATCAGATAGAGAATCTAACTTGCTTCTTAAACTTTCATCGGTTTCCTTAAGCAATGAAACTTTACAAGCCAAATGTTCATTTTCATTTTCCAGTTCTTCAATTTTTGAACTTAGATCTAGGCAATGTTCACAAGAGGAATTGTCATGTATATTTCCATTAAGCTTCTTTTTCAAAGCTTTATTTTCAGATTTTATCTTTTTGTATTTATCTGACAAGTCTTCATATGCATCAACTAACTCTTCAAATGTCATTTCTTCATCCTTAGAGTTAGAGTTTACCTCGACACTCCTTCCTTCACCGTGCTGATCATCATTGGCAGCCATTAATCCTCTTTGTCCCTGCTTCTCTTGAGCTTCCATCAGCTAGTCCATAAGTTCTTTGGCGGTTCTGCAAGAGGAGACGAATGTGAACCTGTTAGCATCAACAGAATTTTTTAACAAGGTCAAAATTGTAGCATTCTCATGACTCTTTAGTCTATCTCGATTGGACCACTTGGTCTCATCCCGAGGCAACCGATGAGGACCATCTCGAATCAACTTCCACAAATTTGGATTAATTGAATTTATGGACCTACACAGTTTTCCCAACCAGGAATTAAAGTCATCGCCATGATAGATAGCTAAAGAACTCAATGAAGCAATATCTGAAGAAGTGTTCATCATTCAAAACTACACTAGGATCCCTCTAAAGATCGTTAGATCTGGGATTACAGAGCCAGGCTCTGATACCAATTGTTGGGCCCTGGAGTGTAGTGACACGGATCTACAGGGGGGGTGAATAGATCCCTCTCTAAAATTATGGTCCAATTAAACAACTTAAACATCGCTCAGCTCAAACTCACCGAACACTTGCATATGAAGAGATTCACACACGGAGAATAAACGAACTTAACTAAACGTATGTCTAAGAAAATCTACCATTCATGGAAAACGCATTTAACAAGCCAACTTGTGAATGGTAATAGGAGATAAGGAGCAAACACATGATCATACATAATGGCACAGTGATTTTTAGGTGGTTCGGGACCACGACGGACTCCCTACGTCCACCCCTCACCACCTCGGTGAGGCTTCACTAACACGCTACACAAGGTAGCACACGGGGATGAACCCCGATACACCACATGCTGCTTTCGCAGCAAACCACACACATGAGGCCAAGCCTCAACACGCTGCCACACAGCACACACAAGAGGGCTAGCCTCAACACGCTGCCACACAGCACACACACACACTAACACGGGGAACTTACCCTGACACTCAGCTCACACACAGAGACACCGCTCCGTACACACACATTGGCATATCAGTTTTAAAAAGATAACAACGAATACTCAATACATGCTCAACATATGAAAGAACAATACATGCCAACTGTAAATAGGGATTAGAAGAAGGTTTAGCAATCTCCTGGTAGCAGCTTCCATGTCCGTTGAGCACCCTCTGCCTGTTTCCCTTTCTTTTCACTCAACCCAAAGATGAAGCTTACAACAGCTTCCTTGTTGAAGGATGGATGACCTAATGCTCTTCCCACTCTTCAATCTTCTACAACACACAAGATGAGATGGAGGAGATGCATTCGCGGTGCTTCAGCAGGTTCACTTCAGGAAGGTGGACGACAACCTTCTCTAGCTTTGAATCATTCTCAGCACGCCCTGGAGAGGTGGAAGAAGATGTTGCGACTGTGTTCTTCCCTGCAAGACCCAAAATCGGATTAGGCAATAAAACCTTTTCTCACTCTTAGAATAAACCCTATCTCTTTCAATATATACCCCAATAGGTTGTGTATAAGGTCTTGTCCTTGGCTAATTATTTATTTTTAACTTATTTAAGATTTCGATTCCTTCAATTTCCCAAGGTTACTACACCCTCCCCCACTTAAAAGAATTTGATCCCCAAATTTCTTCGTATCTTAGATATGGAGGGTGCAGGGTACATACCGTTTAGAGTAAGTCGGGGAATCACTTCTTCATAGATTCCTCGGTTTCCCACGTGGCTTCATGTTCTGAGCATTTGCTCCATTGTACCTTGACCATGGGAATCATCTTGTTCATTAGTGTACGTACCTCCCGATCAAGGATCTTCATGGGCTTTTGTTCATAAGTAAGATCTTCTTGTATCACCAGGTCTCCATGATCTATGATATGCGAGGGATCATGCACATACTTCTTCAACATGGATATGTGGAACACATTATGGACTTTGGACAATTGAGGAGGCAAGGCGATGTGGTAAGCAACCTTGCCAACTCTTTCTAGTATCTTGTAAGGTCCGATATACCTTGGTGTAAGCTTGCCCTTAATACTAAATCTCCTAATTCCTCGTCCTGGAGAAATCTTAAGAAAAATGTGATCTCCAACTTAGAATTCGAGATCTCTTCTTCTAGTATCGGCATATGCCTTCTGTCTAGTCTGAGCCACTTGTAGTCTTTCTCTAATTAACTAGATCTTCTCGGTGGTATCCCTCACCATGTCTGGGCCTAATAGTTGTTTCTCGCCAACTTCGTCCCAGTATAAAGGTGATCGATAATTTCTTCCGTATAGGGCTTCACAAGGTGCCATCTGTATACTTGCCTGGTAACTGTTGTTGTATGCAAACTCGACCAAAGGTAAGTGATCATGCCAGCTTCCACCGAAATCGATGATACAGGCTCTGAGCATGTATTCTACCACCTGATTTGTGCTTTTAGTTTGACCGTCTGTTGGTGGATGAAAGGCAGTACTAAAATTAAGTCTCATCCCCAACGAATGTTGTAGACCTTTCCAAAAGTGAGAAGTAAAACGTGGGTCTCAGTCAGACACGATTGAAACAGGAACTCCATGTACTCTGACTATCTCCTTGATGTACAAGACAGCGAGAACATCAACTGACCATCGGCTCTTAATTGGCAAGAAATGAGCTGACTTGGTTAATCAGTCTATGATGACCCATATTCCATCATGTCCTCCTTTAGATTTAGACAGACCCATAATGAAGTCCATGCCGATATCCTCTCACTTTCACTTGGGAACATTTAGAGGATGTCGCTTACCGATAGGCTTTTGGTGTTCTGCCTTAACTTACTGACACATGAGACAGCGTGACATGAAGTCTGCAACTTGTCTTTTCATGTTGGGCCACCAAAAGATCCTCTTCAAATCTTGGTACAGTTTGGTAGATATTGGATGAATCGTGTACCTTGATCTGTGAGCTTCATCTAATACCTTCTTTTTTTAGTTCTGGATAATCCGGCACACAAGTTCTCTCTCTGAACAACAACCTTCCATCTGATGGTAGCTTGAAATCAAGTCGTTCTTCCATCTTGCTTTTGGTCTCTACTACAGGTAGCAAGTCCAGGTGTCTGGTTCTGTCGGGTGCAGGACTAGGGTTGAGGGATTTGTCTCCCTCTAGGCAAGCTATAAGGCAGCATCCTGTCATAGACTGAGTCTGCTTCTTTTCTAGCCGGAGCTAGTGTGAACGGGGGGTTGACGTAGATTGCCGTTGGCAATCAAACCACCTAAAAACTCTTTGTCTCCTTGTGTTTGTTGCTCTGTCCTCTATGTCATTTCTGATCTACGGTTGGTGGAGGTTGTTGTTTACTTTACCTTCTTTGACCCGTCTTCTGCTCGATCATTTAGCTGAGCATCATCGATTGCTTTCTGGGGCGTTTATTTCGTTGTGAGTGTGTTTTCTATCGTGTGTTAAGTGTTCTGCATCTCTACTCTTGGCACATCTACCGTGCTCATTTGATTTAAGTTTAAAATTGGGGTGATCTATTCATCCCCCCCTTCTAGATAACTCTCTAGTATTGTTGGCACTCAAAATATATTCAATGGCAATCAAGCCACAAAGACGAATGATACGGCCCACTAAAGCATAGAAGCCAAAGGAGATCAATATATTGAAGCCTTCTCAAGCTTCCAAAGCCTCAAGTCATCCAGTATGAACGTCGGGGACTTCTCTTCAGGAGAATCGAGATGGATCTACAACCAACCAATAGTGCGATCAAGCCTGCCCAATGAATCGGCATCGACTCAGTCGTGCCGCATAAACCACATCTATTGTCCGACCAAGGACAACGGTATACCTGGTGGCCTGCCACCTGAATGAAAGATCCTCCCGTGGTGAAAGAACACCCTTGGCCCTTCAGAACAAGGGATAGAAGGCTCTGTCAATAGAAGACCCCGATAACCTGGCATGGGTACGGCTTCTCAGCATATTAGGTCCGTCAGTGGCCAAATGATTGCCCAGTCAAGGCGGAAGCATCCTAGGTAGTATTCTACCCCACGAGAAAGCTTCAAGCATGAATCATGTCGAGCTGATAGCACGAACCACAGTGTCGAGGGCCGTGTCAGTGAAAAACCAACGTGATCAAGCCGAAGATACACGAGGTTCACAAAAGGGTTGTACGCCAACCCAAGAGCTTTGTCAGAACTTCTCATCAAGGTTTTGCAGGACTGCGGCAAGATGAATGGTCGCAGAGACTCCCGGAACTAGCCCGAGACCCACCATCTAACCCACAACAATCAAGTGAAGGTTATACGGCGCGCTCCCTCACCGGCGCACCCCTTACTCCAGCGCCCTCTTATCCGGCGTGCAAAAGTGTGAAGAAGCCTCCTCGCGGCGCGCCATTCTTCAAGCCGTATTAAGCCACCTCTATATATACTCACTTGGTTCGACCAAGTAAAGCGGGTAGAAAGAAGAGAACAAAGTAGAAAAGATTGGGGAGAGCAATCCGAATAGAAGAGAGAGAGGCAGAGCCTGAGAGCCAATCGAAGGAGAGCTTGTTCATTCGAGAAGAGAGGAGAGCCTTGGGGAAGAAGCAAGGTTCCCACTGAGTGATCCTGCTGCCATCCTCCTCTGTCTGCTCACTTGAGCAGTGCCCCCGTGGGTCTCGTTTCGAAGAAGGCTCGACGGCGGTTCCATCGCCGCTGACCGTGCCCAAATCGGAGTTTGGGGCTGTCCGTGGCGACATCGTCTTCCTGGAGCAACAGTGTTGTGATAGTCCGTGATAGAAGACAGAAGCCCTATTTCCAGATCCACCACGACCGGCGACGGCTACATCGGCTCCCGCCAAACTTCTTGTACCATCCCAAGCCAATCACGGAAGTTTTGGTGCCAGTCTTGGCTAGATAACCTAACACACTCATGCAGCATCATACAAAAATGTACGAGAAAAGCAAATGCCAAGAGTCAGAGACGATACCTCCACGCTATCGGGCGTGGGGAAGGTGACCCCGGCCAAGACTCATACTCCCGGTAAAAATAATTACAATAATTACAGTAAGAGTTTCACTACCCACTCCACGCAGGGAGGTAAAGAGCTACAAGTGGGGCCCGGGAGGACCGATCTTAGGTTGACGGGAAGCAAGCCGGATGGGCTTTCGGGGTGGAAACAGGTTGCTGGTTCGACTCGGCGCTGTTCAAACTCAGTTCAGCCTGCTGGATAGCAAGCGAACTCGGCCCTTCAGACAATGGCTTCCAGCCACCTTCTGGTCACGGCAGCTGGCTGGGATGGGGCTGGGGGGTTTTTGATCGATCCGGGGGAGCGGCGGTCGCTGAATCAGAGCCGGTGTATTTTTACAAGATTTAACCTCAGACTGCTCTTGCAGGCCTGCTCACAGAACAGATCTACGCGCCTCCACGAAAAGAATTTTTGTCCTCAGATTCGGAGGCAGATTGGAACGAAACAGGTGCCGTTGGAAAGTAGACTCGAAGGGTTACAACATATAATTTATACATAGCCATACATAAATAGGATAAGAAATGAAAAGCTCTGCAAACTCTGTGATCTTCTGGCTCAGGTTATAGAACTGGCAGGACAGATTGGGGGTCTTCTTGAGAATGAATTTTGAACGGAGGGAATATGGTGGATCTGGATGTTGGTGATTTTATGGGGGATAGAGAGGGATGTATGAGATGTGCATGAATTTTTTGTGATTTTTATGGAGAGGGTTGACGGGTGGAAAAAATTGGATAACAGGGTACTATCCCGCAGATCTACTGATTGGCAGACTGTCAGGGATGGAACTAAATAACTGGTAAAAATATCAAACGGTGGCAGAATGACACGAAATTTAAACGGGAGATGGGGGACAACAAGGGGAACAAAACCTCAAAGTTTGAGCTCGATCAGATCTCTTGATTGAGAGATAAAAATTAGGATTCCCACTTCTGTCCAGAGGTAGACAGAACTCCGATGACGAGGCGGTGGTGGTGCGACGGTGGCTCGATGGCGGCGGCGGCGGCGGCGACGGCGGTGCTGAGCTTATCACTCAGAGAGGGGATGATAATGAGGCCTCACACCTCAAGAAATTTGCAGCAGCCCAGCTGGAAGGGGTTGGAAGAGAGAGAGGGGGGCTGCGCCCTAGGGTTCTCCAAGAGAATTCTGAATTTTCTTTGCATTAATTGTTCCTCATAGCTCAACAATCTCCCCCTTTTTGATGATGACAAACTTAGTGATGAATGATGACAAACGTAGTGATGAAGATACTTCCGCAGCATCGACACCTGAAACATGTCATGCACAGCAGCTAGCTCCGAGGGTAACTGCAACCGATAGGCAACTTTACCAACACGCTCGACAATGGGAAAAGGACCAATGTAGCGGGGAGTCAACTTCCCACGTGTGTCGAAGCACATTACGCCCTTCATGGGAGAGACCCTCAGAAACACCCGATCTCCTACTGTAAAGCTGAGGGGTTGCCCTGTCCGATCAGCATAACTCTTCTGCCGACTCTGCGCCGCCAACATCTTCTGTCAAACGAAATGCACCACCTCAATGCACTGATGCACCAGATCTGATCTTGTCAGGACACGCTCGCCAACCTTAAACCAATCGAGCGGAGTCTGACATGGTCGTCCGTACAATATCTCATAAGGAGTCATACCAATGCTCGAATGATAGCTACTGTTGAAGGCAAACTCCATTAATGGTAGATGGTGGATCCAACTCCCTTACCACTCCACGCAACATGACCTCAACATATCCTCTAAGGTCTGGATGGTCCTCTCTGACTGACCATCCGGATAAGGATGGTACGTCGAGCTAAACGCCAACTCCGTGCCTAGAGTTCTCTAGAAGCTCCTCCAAAATCCCAAAGTGAAGCGAGGGTCTTGATCGGACACAATGGAGATGGGGACTCCATGCAACGGAACGATCTGCTTCACATACAGCCTGGCCAACTTATGCACACTGCAACTAACTTTGATCGGCAACAACCGAGCCGTCTTCGTTAGTCTATCCACCAGCAACCAAATACTATCATACCCACCAGATGTCCTCGATAACCCAACCACAAAATCAGTGGTCACGTGGTCTCACTTCTATGCAGGAATCTCCAAGGGCTGAAGTGTACCTCCAGGTCGCTGGTGCTCTGCCTTCACTTGCTGGTAAACCAGACACCTGGCTATAAACTCTGTGACAACTCTCTTCATACCGGGCCACCAGAACTGTCTCTTCAAATTCTGGTACATCTTCGCCGATCCCGGATGCACGACATACCAGCTCCCATGAGCCTCCCGTAATATCGCACGCCTCACCTACTCCTCGTCTGGGACGTACAGCCTACCTCTGAACCTCACAACACCATCCTCACCAAACTTCACCTTGGCCATCGACAGAATTCGAGGTAACTCGAGGTCCGCACGCTGAGCCTCTGTCACCTGAGGACGAATAGCTGGTGTGACGCTCAACCTCGCGAGAACGGCCGACCCCTGGTCGTGTGGGACCTTGAGCCTAAAAGTCATGGCCGATACCTGCTCCCATAACCTCCACTTCTGCAACAATATCCAACTGACCACCACCTTCTTGCTCAAAGCATTAGCCACAACGTTCATCCTGCCCGGTTGATAATATAAAGTGAAATCATAATCCTTCATGCACTCCATCCACCTCCTTTGCCTGAGGTTAAGATCCTTTTGGGTAAATATATACCTTAAACTCTGATGGTCACCCAAAATAATTCATAAAAAAATTTTTTGGGGCATTACAAGACGTGCCGACACGGTAGTGTTTCTTGCTAGGGACCGCGCCATGCAGCTGAATGAGGCAGAGAACAGAGTTGAGGCCTTGCAGAAGGCCTTGGACGAGCAGCAGCGAGCCGTGGAGCTCGCTAAGGTCGAGTGGCGGGTTGCCGAGACCGGAGCTGAGGCTAGCATTCATCTTGCGTCGACCTTGGAGGCGGAGCTAGTGGCCACGGAGTCTCGCCTAGCAGCGCTGGAGGGGAGTGAGTCTGGGCACTGATTGTATCGCCCCTCTTTCTTCTTTCCTTTTGTTATCCGGACTATGTGTCTTTTGTTACCCCAAGGGCATGTCTTGGGCTCCCTGTTACAGAGTATCAATGACAAACTCTGGACTTTGGTGTTTTTGTTTGCTGGGTTATTCCACTTTCCATTCTGTGGAACAGTGCTGAGTGTAGGGACTGGCGACCACTTACTGTTAGTCATGCTTGATTTCCTCGCTATGTACCGGGTTTAGGGGGCAGAAGATCGGGCTTACCCTGTTTCAGGGTATTGATGCAGAGGACTGGGAAATGGGAGAGGTGTGGCTGGATTTTGGATACTGGGGGCTGAGTGTGGGAGACTGGGGAATAGGAGACAAGACCGAGTGCTGGGGGTTAGCCCTTTAAGAAGGGGAAAACCCATGTTGTGCATGCTTAATGTAGGCCCGTCGAGACTTGGGGCCCCATGGGATTAAGGTTGGGAATTGATTCTGGCATGTTTTGGTTGTAGGCTGACGCTCGGTATTGACTATATTTGTGTCGTTAGCTGGCAATGTAGTCCACATTGGCTTGAAAAATTAGAATTGGGTTGGCCGAATGGCCCCAAGAGGCGTCAGAACCGAAAGCTAGGATTGGGAACTAGAGCTGGCCGGCTAACCTGTGACGAGGTTGTAGCCGAAATGCTAGGGCTAGGTACTGGTATTGAGTCTAGGTGACAGGCTTACGAATATGCTATAGCTAGACTGTTGGACTGGCAATTGGCACTAGAATTGAGCGACTGGCCTGTGGAGGCGTTGTAGCCATGGTGCTAGGGCTGGCAACTGGTACTGGACTTGATCGGCTAGCCTGTGGAGGCGTTGTAGCCACGATGCTGGGACTAACGACTGATTGGCTGACCCTTGGGGCAGGTAGCCAGATGCTGATGCTAGAATTGGCATTCTCTGGCCCTGGAGGGTGTAATGGTCACCATCATTGTGGAGTGATGCCGAGGTCACCGTTGACAGCATGTAGCGGTCGATGACCCTCGTCGGTGAGGAGTGGAGAAGGAGAGGATTTTTTTTCTCTTTACCAGCTCTACCGCCCTTGCGGGTTTTCGCCAGAGCTGACCCCCTTTAGCTTTTTCTGATACGTCGTTATGGGTTTTCGTACCGAGGGGTAACCCGATTTTACCTGAGGCTCCCTTTTGGGTTTTCACCTCAGCTGGGTTGATGGCAATTTTTGCCCCTAGTGGTCTTGCAACGGGAGCTGACTGAGGTCGCCAGGGTATCTGCTGGTGTGCAGGCAAGTCGGTGCATAGTCAGGCAAGGTCTGTGCACATGGGGGGGGGGGGGGTAAGGTCGACGCACACACTGGCCAGGTCAGTACACGTGCAGGCCAAGTCAGTGCACCTATGGAATATGCCAAGGACAAGGTCAGTGTACGTACTGGCAAAGTCAGTGCACATGCAGGGAAAGTTAGTGTAGTCAAGGAATATGCAAAGGGTGAGGTCAGTGTACGTGCAGACTAAGGTCAGTGCACCGGGGCTAAGCTCAGTGTACATGCAGACTAAGGTCAGTGCACATGTAGACTAAGGCCAGTGCATATGAGGTAAGGTCAATGCAGGGTCCATGCATATGGGGCCTAAAGTCCATGCATGTATGCAAGGGGGGGGGACAAGGTCCGTGCAAGGTCCGTGCAGGGTCCGTGCACGTGCAGGCTAAAGTCAGTGCATGCGAAGAGGGTGTACAGATGAGGGAGGTGTACCGGCGAAGGGTGAACTGGCAGGTGTGCTGGTGAAGGGCTTAGCAACAACAAAAGGGAGGGGTGCACTACTCAAGGAGCATGCCAGCGAAGGGCAAGAGAGAGTGTACTAACGAAGAAGTCCAAGGGCATGCTGTGGAAGAGTTTAGGAGCGTGCTGACAAAGGGGGTTTTGAATGTGCCCGGGAAGACCTGGGGAGGTGTTCCGGTGAAGGTTTAAAGGCAAAGGGGTGGACTGAAGGGTGTGTCGGTGAAGGGGAAAGTGGTCTGCACCGGTGAAGGGCCCACTCTTCTTCATCCCTTTAAGCCTTTCTTTTCTTCTTTTATCATTCTCTTCCTCCTTTTCTGAATTGATTTTCTGTGTGATTCATGATGGGTCCCTTCTCCCCGTCTCTTAACCATTCTCTGTTCATTTCTTTCTCCAGTACAGATACTCAAAGCACTCAACGATCGTTCAGTCTGGTCCTCTTCACATTGCCTCCGATTCCTTTCACCTTGATTAAGACATTTTTATCGTTGATTCTTCCACTTCTTTGTTGCTCTCTTTGGTCTTTTAGCATATTATTATTTCTGATAGAAATCCGGCAGCATCTCCCCTTAACCCGGGCGTAAGGGAGATACGGAGAACGTGCCTACATGGAGTGGCGGAACCTGGCAAGTGGAGGTAGGCGTCTGAAGATGGCAACACCTTTAACGAAACATCAAAGAACCTGAGGAAACCGTCGGAGGGAAGGCCTCTCTTTGGCTTGTCAAGGGCGTACCTACCAAAGACTGTGCCGGTGAAGAAGTGTAGGGGTCAGTGCACCAGCCAGGGAGGCTGTGCCGGGCTAGGGGCGTACCGGTCAAGGATTGGCTGGTGTATGTCGGTGAAGGCATCTGAGGGTGGTTCAAGGCCAGTGTGAGGGAGAGGGCCGTGAGGGCTGGGGCGTTTGGTTTAACTAGCCGGGGGGGCTTTAGCTAGAGGAAGAAAGGCCAGGGGCTGGGAGTCTAAGGTAGTTTGGGGACAAGGACCAACGGTGGTGTTGGGGCTTGGGCTCTCAGAGAAGGAGAATGGGCTCCCCTCCATGAATGCGTTATGGTCTGCAGGGTTCTGGATTTCCTGAGTTCGGGTGAGCATAACGGCCCTCTGGAGGTGCGTTATAGTCGTTTAATGCCCATGGTCCGGTCTGTTACACTCTGCAACTTGGGTGATGTTAGTTTATGTTATAAATGTTATTCTTTATGGTTATTGGCTCACTCTATAATCCCGATGGAATGCTTAGACCTTCCAGGTCATGGAACCATCAGACGTAGCCCTAAGACCTCACGGAGAGTCGACCCATTAGGGAGTGGTGGAGTGGCATACCCGTCAAAGCGGCTTAACTAGTGCTTTGGGCTCCCGGCTCTGCTGTGGCGCACCACGCCTCCCCTATTCTCTCGGGCTGCACCTTCCTCTGGGCAGTGAGGGAGGAGGAGGGGGGACTCATTCGGTGGCTGTTGGGCAAGTTTGAGATGAGGGTGACTGAGCGGGACCTAGTAGTGAGAGGGTGAGCGCCACAAGTGGTGGTCTTGGGACACCATGCTATGGGGGCTCTATAAGTGCTGAGTGTGGTGACACCTATCTAATAGTGGATCTGCTCCCAGTGGAGATAAGGATGTAGGGCAGGTTTTGAAACTTTCTGTCGAAGGAGGCAGCTCAGCTCAGGTGGTAGTGAAGGTGGAGACCATCACAGAGATGGTGAGGCGATTCGAGCCTGTTGACGAGGGGATGGCCATTGGGTGGGTTACCAGCACTAGAGGGGGAAGTCCCCTCGACACCTCTCTCTCTCTCTCTCTCTCTCTCTCTCTCTCTCTCTCTCTGATCAACCCACCCCGTTCACCTGACCTTCAGTGCCATCACCTTCGTCTGCCCCACCTTGGGCACCATTGCCGCTAGCCACTCCCGACGTAGATCACCACCAGCACCTCGATCGTGCACTCCCTCCCCCTCTTGATCAACTTCTCCACATCCTCCACCAAAGCTCACATTGCGGCCGCATTCCTCTGCACCTCTGTTGCACCCTCTCCTGCGAGCTCGTTGCCCAATTGGTGGCCCTCCTGGGGGGGAGAGGACTCGAGGCAACACAATGCCATAGAGGATGTGGGGGCCCAGCCGAGCAAGTGCTGACATCTTTCTCCATGTCGTTCCCCATGCTAGATTTCTCGGCGAGCCATTGACTACAACAAACAACCTACCATGATCCAGCCATAAGGCCAACGAGGGCTGCACCTAGAGGAGGAAGTCCCACAAGCTAAGGATGGAATTCCTCTCTTGAATCCTTTAATATTAAAGAAAGAATATTTTAGTCATAAGATGATTAGTTAATGGGAATACTAAAGTCTATAAAATATTCATCTCCTCGTCTGTCAACAGAAGTTAAAACCAATGACGTACCTGTTAATATATTTATTATCATGATATTTTTGCCATTTTAATTTTACGGATAGTTTATCTGCCAAAACCCCAAATATGAAATTGCCACATTAACGATAGAAATTAAAATTCTTATTACCCAGACAAAAGAGGTCCCGATAAATATCATTAAAAAATCTCAAAGGCACGAGGGCAAGAACAAATAGTCCTCGCTGCCAATGGCTAAGTTGTCAGGTCTAATGCTACAAGAGTGGAGGATTCTAGAGCAATTAGCAAGTTTAGATCTTAATGTTGGCGAGAAGAAAGATCGGGTTATGATCGCCCATGTCCAGCTTCGTCCAGAACTGTTGGCTGAGATCAAGACCATGCAGGACAATGACCCACTACTGGTAGAAATCCAAGAAAGTTTGAGTAGTCGACCAGATTTTCTGTTGGCCGATGATGGCAGATTATTATTTCAGGGAAGAACTTGTGTCCCCGATTCAGCCGAAGTGAAGAGCAAGATTCTTGAAGAAGCCCATAGGTCCAAGTATACCATTCACCCAAGAGCTACAAAGATGTACCGGGAGTTGAAGAGGACCTTTTGGTGGCTGAACATGAAAAGAGAAGTGGCCAAATTCATGAGCAGATGGTTCCTTTATCAATAAGTCAAGGCCAAGAATTTTAGACCTGTCAGGAAGTTAAAGCCTCTCGATATATCACAGTGGAAGTGGAAGAGCATCGGCATAGATTTTATTATGAGTTTACCTCAAACTCGTGGCGGTTTCGATGCAATCTGGGTAATTATCGACCGACTAACGAAGTCTGCACACTTCTTATCCATCAAGTCAAAGTGGACAGTGGATGTGTTGGTTGCCTTATACATGAAGGAAGTAGTAAGGTTGCATGATGTTCTTGTGAATATTGTGTCCAATAGAGATCCCAGGTTCACGTCCCATTTTTGAAAAGGCTTGTAAGAATCCTTGGGAACCCGTCTGAACTTCAGTACTGCCTTTCATCCTCAGACTAACAGGCAGACAGATAGGACGAACCAGATTATAGAGGCTATGTTAAGGGCATGTATGATTGATTTTGGAGGTAGCTGGCCTGATTGAATTTGCTTACAACAACAGTTACCAGTCTAGCATTCAGATGGCACCATTTGAGGCTCTATATGGTAGGAGCTACCGTTCACCTTTGCGCTAGGATGAGGCAGGCGGGAAGTAATGGCTTGGACTTGATCTTATCTCAGAGTCATCCAGGAACATTCAGATTATTAGAGACCATATGCAAGTTGCACAGTCCAGGCAGAGGAGCTATGCTGATAATAGAAGAAGAGATTTGGAATTCTAGGTTGATAAGCATGTATTTCTAAAAGTCTCACCTATGAGAGGAGTCCGAAGGATTAGAATTTGTGGCAAGCTAAGTCTGAGGTTTGTTGGCCCATTTGAAATACTGGAGAGAGTTGGTGAGGTTGCCTACAGATTGGCGTTGCCACCCCAGTTGTCAGGCATCCATAATGTCTTCCATGTATTCATACTGCAGAAGTACGTATACGACCCCTTACATATTATCCAACATGTGGATCTTGAGTTGAAGGAGGATCTATCCAATGAAGAGAAGCTTATCAAAATCTTGGATCAGAAGCAGCAACAACTCAGAAATCGGTCCATACTGATGGTCAAGGTTCAGTGGAGTAGGTGTGGTATTGAGGAAGCCACATGGGAGTCTGAAGAAATGATCAGGAAGCAGTATCCCAAATTATTTTATGGTTCAATTTTAGACACAAAAATTTTATTTTCATGTTTGAGATTTTTAATTTCAGATTTCAAGGCATTACAACTCTCACAAGAACTTTCAACATGCACAAGATGCTCCACCTTCTTTTTCAGAAGTTTATTTTCAGATTTAAATTTTTTACATTTTTCATATAACGATTCATACGCAATCTGCCATTGTTCACATGTGAGAGATTCGGATTCAGAATCTACCTCATTTGAGTTGTCCTCATTTTTCATGAAGCACAGATTCTGAATCAGCTCATCCAAGTCATCTTCATTTTCAGACTCTTCCTCATCCTCGTTGCTCCATGTGGAGACCATGGCATTTGGCTTCTTGAACTTTCTTTTCTTGAATTTCTTCATCAAATCGGGGCATTCACCCCGCATGTGACCAGGTTTCTTGCATTCATAGCAGATCACTTCATCTTTCTTACTGCTTTCACTTTTCCTATGACCTTGCTTTCTTGGTCCTTTTCTGAACTGACTGTCGAACTTCCTAATTTTCTTGATGAATTTTCTCACCCTTCTGGGGATCATAGCGACAAGCTCCTCATCTTTAGTGTTAGCCATGGAGTCTTCCTCACTTCCTTCAGATTCTTGTGGGTTTACCTTCAATGCCAATGTTATAGCCACCTTCTTCTTTTTGTGATCCTCCTCGCTCCTTTTGATATTAATTTTGTATGTCATCAAGGAGCCAATTAACTCATCCAATGTCAAGGTGCTGAGATCCTTTGAATCCTCAATTACAGTGGCCTTAGTATGCCACTGTGGTGATAGTGATCTTAGTACCTTCCTTACAAGATCTTGGTTTGAATACTCCTTGCCTAGAGCCTTCAAACCATTTGTAATCTCCATCAGCCTTGCGAACATCTCAGAAATAGATTCTTCCGGCTTCATCATAAACAAATCATGATCTTGGACCAATAGATTTGCTTTGGTCTCCTTGACTTCAGATGTTCCTTCATAAATCAAGCATAGCTTGTTCCACATTTCCTACGCAGAGGCACACATAGAAATTCATGAATATTCATTGGGATGTATAGCACATTGAATTCTATTCATAGCCTTAAAATTAGCTGCACAATTATTGATATGTTCATCATCCCAATCATCTTCATTTTCAAGTAATTTATAAGGCCCTTTATTAATCACATTTCACACATCATACTCTTGAGCATGCAGGAAAACATACATTCTATTTTTCTAGTAAGTGTAGTTTGTTCCATCGAAAAACGGAGGCCTGTGTACTGAATGCCCTTCGGGCATCATCCCTCTATTTGCCATACTCTAGGATCTAGCTCTGTGACAGTGTGGTCGACTCAATCAGAGACCCGCACTCTAATACCAATTGTTGTGTCCCGACGAGTGGCAATCAAGAGGGGAGGGGTGAATTGATTGCTTCCAAAAAAAAACTTAAATAGATGAGATGCTTGTTAAAAATGTTGACTGCAGATTTTGAATGGATCTTAGGCATACAAGCACTCACTCTTATGCAAACATGATCTCTCTCATGATCACGAGTAGCAGAACCGTGACCATCTGGCGGCGGTATCGCGGCTGGCGCCGGAGGCGAGCGGGAGGTCGATGCACATTGCATCTTGAGTAAAAGCAAGGTCGATGCACATTTTGTCTCGTGTAAGGAAAGGTCGATGCACATTGCATCTGATGCTAACACTGGTCGACCTTCATCCTCACAATCTCTACATAAGGTCGATGCATGTTGTGTTGCATAGTATATAAGGTCGATGCATGTTATGTTGCATATTATATAGGGTCGATGCATGTTATGTTGTAGATTGCATAAGGTTGATGCATGTTGTATTGCGTATTGCATAAGGTCGATGCATGGTGTGTAGCATGGTATATATGGTCGATGCACATTTGCATTGGTCATATATAAGGTCGATGCATGTTTGCATTGGTCATAGATAAGGTCGATGCACATTTGCATTTTGCATACTATGGTTTGTGCACATGCAACATTCAGGTCTATGCACGTTTTAAAGTCTATGCACATTCAGGTTTCAAGGTCTATGCACATTTTCAAGTTCGTGCACATACAAGTCTGTGCATGTTTCAAGGTCTGTGCACATTTTTAAGTCCGTGCACAAACAAGTCTGTGCATGTCTCAAGGTATGTGCATATTATAAATCAAGGTTGATGCATATCTCATTTTCACTTTACAAAGTCTGAGCATATGAATTCTCTTACTCTTTTCTAAGTATGAACTCTAGTGCATAAGGTGTTTGACGAAATGCCTTTATTCTGATTGGTAGGTTTAAGATAAGCCCTATGCGCTTGAGAGCAGCAAAACTTCAAGTGGAGCATGTGACCCAAGATCCAATCATTGAAGCACGTGATCTGAGGCTATTTCTCTTCAAGAATACTCAGCCACATGTGCTCCTTCTGTTTATCAGACCTGACACGTGGATCACTTATGCCACCTGTCAGAGAATAAGCCCTTGGCCGGAGTATTCCCTCCTGGCACCAGAGCCAATCAGTGTGGGGTCCACACCAACTGATTCCCTGCTATATAAAGGGAACTCTCTAAGACTGAGATATAGATTTTTGGGGGAAATCTGAAAAGAGAGAATAGCAGTCGAGAGCAGAAGAGTTCAGAGAGCAAAGGTGAGAAGAGTTCAGAGAGTTGAGAAGAGAAGAGTTAGAGAGGAGGAGATAGAAGAAGAGAGTGGCGGTTGCTGTTAGAAGAAGGGGAAGATTCAAGGTGAAAAATAGAGTGTCGTAAAAGCCAAGAATAGGAGAAGAAGAAAGAGGGGTTCTATTCACGATTTCTAGATCAGATCTAGAATTGTGTGCTCATATCAGAGCTATAGTGTTTTCATTGAGATATCTAATTTCTGATTTCTATTCTTGTTTGTTTTTCCTTATCATTTCTTTCAAGCTGTTAGGCAACAGTGCAAGCTGTGATGCACCGAGACGGGGAAGTGTTCCTTGGACAGCAAGCTGTGATGCTCAGCTGTAAGCAAGCTGTGATGCTCAGCGAAAGCAAGTTGTGTTGCTCAACAGTGTAAGGAAGCTGTGATGCTCAGCGGTTCAAGCTGTGAGTCACGTTTTGGTTTTGGTTTCGGCCGAAATTGATACTGAAATCGATACTGCGACCCTTGCCAGCAGTCGTCGACTCGCCCTTCTTCTTGGGCGTAGTTCTTGGGGCCGAAGATAGGGCGGCTACACCAACAACTGCATTCGTCAAGGGCACCTAGCCTTCGGCTCCAACCATTGGCCGAGTCTTCTCGATCAATCAGATCACTGTTAGCGTCGCTACTACTCAACGGGGGCCATGCCGTGGCCGTAGGGCTACAAAGCTTGCAACGGCCACCATCAACACCGCTCCTGCTCAACGGGGGCAGCGCCACAGTCGCAAGGGCACTAAGCCTATAGCGGCAATATCTCGTTCCGGCAAGACTGTCCTTGTCGGAAACATCCGCATTTGGCTCGATGGTGGCGAACCGATAATGCCTCGGGACAGACACGTCTCAGCTATATCCACCTCCAACCGTTTTGAATTTCTTCGGCGTGTCCGAGAAGATGAGGCGGGATCGAAGAAAATCTAACGTATTGGCTACATCCCAGGGTTGAATGTGTCGACCCAAATCTGTAGCTCCCCTATCAAAGTTAGGGGGCAACCCAATAGAGGAGCGTAAACTCCGTACCAAGAAATCTGGGTCACCAAGAGGCCCGTGCTATTAAGCGGGCAAGGTCGTAGAGGCCTTACTGCAAGTCGAATCTGCAACAAGTGCGGAGTCCGGCAAGTTGGCACCAAGCCGAGCTTCCAACTTTTCCGAAGGCCCAGGTTCAGCGTTGGCGAGGGCAGAATCGCGAGGGTTCTACATGCAGACTCGGCCAACCTCCTCATATCCCAACTCAATGCATATAGAGGAGGTCTATTCCACAAAGGCCTCTACATCTAGAGCGTCTATTTTTTACAGACTAGGGTCAACACTCAAGCATGGGAGACAACAACCCAGCAAGAGGAGGGTGGTTCAGGCGACCAATAACACAGTCACGACGTTCACTTGCTATATATCCTCTGCCGACAAACAACTGGAGGATAGCTTGGGAGAGTTGAATCAGCTTCTTCAGACCTTGAACAAATCGAGGTCTGTCTCCTGAGTCCTTGCCCAAATGCAGCAAATAGCCGCCGCCGGAATATCTCAAACTAAGTCGGCACGGCTAGAAGAAAATCAAGATGATAGTGTCGATGAGGATTGCAATCCAGGACACGAAGGAGATCTCAGAAGAGAGGCTTAGACTTTCACACTGGAAGAAATCTGGCGTGAAAATCAAGAACTGAAGAATCTCTTGCAACTACTCGTGGGAAAGGGAGGTTCATCTTCAGCCTCAAGCAGTGCCCACTAGAGTGGAACAATAGTTTCATCCCATTCTAGTCACGACTAATATTTCGGCTGCCGCGACAAAGCTATCGGCAACATCAGAGTTTGAAGCACTATAAAACGAGGCCAATGAGGATGTACGATCATTCGTCACTCCAGTTGCAGAAAGCTTAATGACTCAGAGGCAGATGATTGAAAGGATTGTGGAGGTAAAATTTGCCCAACATGGTGAAGGTGTAGCCCCTGTGTATTTGACACGTCGGGCTTCTCCTCTTTCTCGGAAGCAGGCGAGGGCAGCTCGAGTGCAAAAGGGGGTGGACCCTGCTCAGGATCAGCCACGGGTGTGGGTAAAGGGATAAGTGGAGGAATAGGAGTGGTTTACTTTTGGATAATTGAGGGCCTAAGTAGCGATAATGGGGGGTTAATCGGTTGGGAACACGGAGTAATAGGTGGTTCGGTGGAGGCCGGTGGAGTTGGAATTAATGGAGGCTTGGCGGAAACCGATGATGTGAAGACCGGCTCGGATGATTTGGTGGAGGTTAATGGTGTAGTAATTGAAGGTGTGATGGGGTGAGGTTTGGTACATTGGAAGCGTCAGATTTTGACAGTGCGGGGGGTTTGAATAGTGGGAGAAGGTTCATGGTGCGCCGATGCAGGTGATTGGAGTATCAACCCATCATCGTAATACCAATTGGTTTGGTAAATGGTGTTGGGAATGGTAGCATCGTCCTGAGCAGGGTATTCATTGGGTAATGGAGGGAGTGGAAAACAGAGAAAACTCGGAATGGGTGCCTTTTGAAGGACCTCATCGTCTTGTGTCGGCTCCAACTTTTCATAAAGAACTTCCAATTCATCATCATTATTGAACTCAAGTGGACGCCGTGGTAGAGGCTCAATAATGGGTGATGGAGGAATGTAAGGTGGAGGATTTTGTGGAGGATTATATGTATGCGGAGGCGAAGGCGGAGGGCCATATGAATGAGTGGAATATATAGGCGGTGGAGAGCGGACGACGTTCACTTGATCATTGAAAATTGTCGGCTCATCTTACTCACTTGGATCTATGATGCTATTATCTCTTCTCTCCTTTCAATCTTCTTCCATCTTGTTGATATTGTTCAGGATGGCGTGAAGAGGATTGATTGGAGAAGGAGGAGGAGCAGGCAGCGGATTCACAACCCTCTTAAGTTGTTCCTCTAACAAAGCGACTTTATCAACGAGAGTTTGGAGGGGTGTAACATGAACATCAGAGGGTTGGCATAGTGGCCTTGGAGGGGCGGCATATGAAGGCCGTGGAAGAGGATTAATGGGCTGACCCGCAAAAGGACCCGAATGGGCCGGGTTGTAAGGAATGCATGGGCCTTGGGGCCATGAAAGATGAGGAATAGAAGGAGGCGGATGATGGCTCATCCGAGTAGGGGTGTGTAAGGAAGGCGGGTGATGGGCCACCGTTTGGGGAATGGAAGGAGGTCGTGGTGGAGGAGATGCACCCTCAACAATGGCCTTAAGGGCTTCAATTTGTTGAGGGATAAGATGATCTAATGCATGAAGGACTTGGAAAACCTTCTCATTATGTGGGCGAGATGGTACTCGAGGAGTAGTGGCTTGCAATGGTTGCAAGGGACCACAAGATTGGAAATTGCCCATGGGTCGGGCAAGACCATAAGAGTGAGGATGTAGTCCCTTACATGAGTTGTGGTGAGAATTATGAAATTGAGGATTATGAGATATGTTAGGTTGAACATCCTCATGAATGTAAGTTGAATTATGCATGTTGATTTTATTATCAAGGATCTGTGAACATTTCCTTAATCTCTGAACAATTATCTTGTGTGGGAGTTCGGAGAGTGGGCTCTCTGAGTGTTTGTGTTAATGCTTGTGCGTGGTATTGTGCGGTAGATATCCGCGTGTGGTTTGGGGAATATTCCCTGTGTGTGTAGTTGGGAGTTTACTCCCATGTGTGGAGCATTGCTCCATGTGTGCAGGCGTCATCCTGCTCATGTGTGTGGGGATTTATCCTCAGACTGTTTAACAGTAGTGAAGCCTCACTTAGTTGAGTAAGGGGTGGACGTAGTGAGCCTATCGTGGTCCCGAGCCACCGTAAAAATCCTTGTGTCACTGTGAATGCTTGTGTGATTGCTCCATATCTTCTACCCCCATTCATAGGATGGTTTGATTACTATGCTTCACATCGATCTTAATTTCACACACATACATCGTTAAGTTCAGTCTGTCATTCTACCATTTGTGTGAACATCTCTACACACTTTGAACCGTCTCATGTTGATCTAAATATACATCATCAAATATTAAGTGTTTGCATAATCTCCGCTGTGGGGAGTTAGTGATTTAAATTGGACATAAATTTTAATAGCCGGATCTATTCACCCCTGACGCGCGACGGGACCCGGTCGGAACTACGACCTAATGGACAGCAAGCAAGGCCGAACAGGCCGGGTTCGACACGGCAGACAAACACGCGGCGCACTCAGAATTTGGGTGTAACCCGGCGATAGGGAAGATGGGCTTTGGCCCACAAGCCATCCACGTGGTCAGAACTTGTGAGTTGGGTCTGTGGGAGGCTGACCTGAAGGGGTGGGATCACCCGAATTTAGCCGAGGCAGACCTCGTGCCCGAGGGCACAATGGGGTTCACTCTCTCGCATGGCAGCAAATTCACATGTAACGGGGGACGGGATCGGGATGTCTCTCACCGTCGGTGTGAGCACAAAGAAAATACGAAGGGACAAACCACAAGGGAGAAAGTGATCAGTCTAGTACCTTGCCAAGCCTGAAGAGGCTGGTGCCGATGGAGATGAGGGCGAGCCGGGAGCATGCGCGCCCGGCAGACACGCTGCGTCACTGTAGCTTCGGCCGTGACATGTATGTACAACCAAATAAAAGCCTCCATGTAGGGAGGGGGAACTCGGGGATGGGGTAAAAGGTACAACAGTACCCTCACGCAGGAGGGGGGGAGCAAGGGGAGGGGAACACTGAGGTGCCGATCTACGAACAGGCCTGTTGGGATGACGCCGATCATCTTGCATGGTACGCTGAGCAAGGACGTCTAAATGGAGTGCCGTCAGTGCTCAGACGAATCCAAGGGAGTGATGGTGTGTTCTTGAAAATATGATGTCGATCCAAGGTCGCTGGAAGGCGGGGCCGGCCGAAGAAGTGGACCTACGCGATTCTGTCCTGCAGGATAAGGTTGCCCAGTCGTGGTGCAGTCGCCGGTATGCTCGCTGTAGAACTCCAAACAAGGCCGGACCAACTCGGTGTGATAGCAGACAGGGAGGTCTACGTACCCTCAAGATATGACGGCCATTGGATCTTGTATCCTCATATGGGACAGAATAATACACTTGTTCTCTTTGTCCATGCTTATGTTGAGTTTAGAGAATTGTTCTAACATCTTCCATTCTTGAATCAAACAATTGGCTAATAGGGCTCTTGGCTTTCGACTGAGGGTATCAGCTACAAGATTTTCTTTGCCAGGATGATAGTGTATAGTAAAGTCGAAATCCTTGAGATACTCAAGTCAACATCTTTGTCTCATATTCAATTCCTTTTGAGAGAAGAGATACTTAAGACTTTTATGATTGGAGTACATGGTAAATTATTCTCCATAGAGATAGTGCCTCCAGATCTTTAATGCAAACACTACCACAGCCAAGTCCCGGTCATAGACTGGGTAGTTCTCTTCATGTTTCTTCAGTTGTCTGGAAGAGTAAGCTATAACTCTTCCTTGTTGTATCAAGACACACCCGAGGCCAATGCCAAATGCATCGGTATACACCTCAAACTTCTTTCCTTCAACTGGTAGGGCTAAGACTGGGGTAGTAGTTAAGTGATCCTTTAGAGCTTGAAAGCTTCTTTCACAATCTTCACTCCATTCATAACGGACCTCCTTGCGAGTTAGTCTGGTAAGAGGCACGGCGATTTTGAAAAAGTCCTTAATAAATCACCTGTAATAGCCCGCAAGACCTAGGAAACTACAGATCTCGCTAGTATTATTTGGTCTTTCCTAATTCTTCACAGCTTCAACTTTTGATGGATCAACTGATATCCCATCCTTGGAGATTACATGTCCTAGGAAGGACACTTCTTCAAGCCAGAACTCACATTTATTGAGCTTTGCATAGAGTTGATTAGTCCTCAATATCTGTAATGCAATCCTCAAATGTTCTTCATGTTCCTCCTTGGTCTTTGAATAAATTAATATGCCATTAATGAAGACCACTACAAATTGATCCAGATGAGGCCAAAATATGCTATTCATCAACTGCATAAAGGTTGCAGGGGCATTCGTTAGTCCAAAAGGTATAACAACAAATTTGTAGTGCCCGTACCTGCTCCTGAACGTGATTTTATGAATGTCCTCATCTTTGATTCTCAGTTGGTGATATCCAGACCTGAGATCAATCTTTGAGAAATGCTTTGATCCAGATATCTGGTTAAATAATTCATCGATCCTCAACAGTGGATACTTGTTCTGGATAGTGAGATGATTTAGTTGTCGATAGTCGATGCATAATCTCATGGATCCATCCTTCTTCTTTACAAATAGTACAGGCGCTCCCCAGGGGGAGGTGCTTGGTCTGATAAACCCTTTCTTTAAAAGTTCCGTCAATTGTTCTTTTAACTCCTTAAGCTCGACAGGGGACATCCTATATGGTGCCTTAGAGACTGGACCAACACCTGGGATCAGGTCGATGGTGAAGGCCACTTCTCTTTGTGGGGGCAATCTAGGTAGATCCTCTGGAAATACGTTTGGAAACTCCCGAACTATTAGGATGTCTTCTATCTTGGACTCTTAGTTTCTCTTATAGTGACAAAAGCAAGGAAAGATACACACCCTTTCCTTATTAGAGGAGAGGATATTTGCTGACCTCCACCCATTTGAAGTGTTCGAGTGTCACCTGGCAGACGCTCATCTATATGCAGAACGGTCACAAAAGACCTCTGAAGCCAAGACGCCTACTGGGGCATTGAACAGCACCTCCGGCGATGACTGGTTCCCTCCGTCGCCATGCGGGTATATCAAACCCAAGACGGTCTCTCACATCACCATCACCGGAGACGTGGGCAGGACAGCACCTCCCGCCATATACCCTGGAGCCGATGAAGTCAAGGTCGATCAGTAGCACGACCACATCGAAATCCCAGAAGGCCTCACCAAGCTGGTTCTTGGCCTTGATAATGTCATTGTTGAACCTTTCAAAGCATGGGAGGTGGCGTAGATAGATGGCCCCAATAGCTTATTTTACACAGCTGAAGAGCATCCTATCTGGGAAGACACTGATTATCATCTGTCCAAAGACATAGAGAACCCATCAGTTCCCGTCCAGGGTCTGGCGTTTACAACAAATCGGATGGCCAAGATGTTCCAAAAGTAGCACATCCCTTCTGGCCAACCGCGCAAAGAAAAGGAAGCATTCCAGAAGATGTGGTATCCCGCAAGTCTGGACAAAGAACTGAGACGTGTCTCTCAGCATCCAGGGTTAGGCTTCACCCTTGAAGAACACTATGATAGTGGGCACTATGAAGTGGACACCATCTCCGCTTTCTACCCTATTGAAGATAGCTCACCGGGGGCAACTTTTGATGAATACCCGGCAGAAGCTGAACACATAGAACCAACTCGACTAAGAGACTCGAATGTAGAGGTCATGACTCCTTGCCGATGTTGGGAGTATGTCTACCCTGAAGAAGTGGCCCTTCAAGCTAGATTTGACACAGCCAGCAGTAGCGAAGCCGAAGATGTTGAAGAAATAGGGACATCCCCCTCCTGTGGACCTTCACTAATGATGATCTCAGCACCTCTCATACCAATCAAGGAGGCTTCTATCGAAATCGGTCAAGAGATGTATGTTGCTAAAAAGGAAAAGCCACCTTCACCGAGGACACGGCGATTCAAGAAGGGGGGACCTTCTCCCCTTCTACTGTAAAGCTGCAATGCTGCTCCAGCTCAACAATAAACAACCACCAGTCTTCCTCGGCTACAAGCCTGTCTGTGGGGGATGAAGCTATCAACTCACCCCTCGAAACTACAATGACGGTGGATTTACCGATAGAACAATCCACACAACCGCTACTGGCCGGGGCAGAGATCCCTATTGAATCCCAAATGAAATCAAATGAAGAGTCGAGGTCCTTGACCTTGAAGATGATATCTCAGACTTTGTCGACCTTCAGCCAGCGCCCCCGGAGATAGAAGATGGTAGCCAAGCTACAGTCGATAAGCTGATAGAAGTCAACCTAGGAAATAAGGATGACCCTAGGCCAACCTTCCTTAGTGCCTAGTTGTCTATTGAAGAACAGAAGCTGTATGTGATGTGACACAACCTAGGGATGAGTTGGGACCGACCAAATGATCCTTGGACCTAGAAGTGCAAGCACAACCACAAGGGGAAAGTTTTTGCTCTATGTTGCTTACATGTACATTTCTGAGAGAGGCTCAAAAATAAAATTTGCATAGTGTTGTTGCGTTCCACGTCCGAGGGATGGGTGTTCCTTCCATCGTAGATAGCCAGTATGCCCCTTTTTCGAGCGTCTCGACCACTCGGTAGGGTCCTTCCCAGTTGGGGGCTAGCTTGCCTACCGCCTCTAGTGGTCGAGAGGCTTTGGCTTTTTTGAGGATAAAGTCTCCCAGCTGGAACTGTCTGTCTCAGACTTTGGCATTGTAGTATCGAGTGAGGCGCCATTGGTACTTCGTTGCCGGGATACTGGCCATCTCTCAGACTTCATCTGCTAGGTCGAGGTTCTCAAGTAGTTTCTGTTCGTTTACCTCGAGTGAGAAGTCGATGACTCGGAGAGAGGGATCACCAATTTCCAACGGGATTACGGCCTCAGCACCGTACACCAGCTGAAATGGGCTTTCATCGGTTGCCTTTCTGGGAGTCATTCTGTGCGACCATAGTACACTTGGTAATTCCTCAAGCTAGCTTCCCTTGGCCTTACCGAGCCTAGTCTTGCGGCCTTTTAATATGATTTTATTGCCATTTTCGACCAGCCCGTTAGCCTGAGGGTGGACAACCGAAGTGAAGTGGTTGCGGATGCCTAGGTCAGTGCATCTATCTCTGAAGTAGCAAGAATTGAATTGTCGACCATTATCGCTCACCATCACTCGGGGGATGCCATAGCGACAAATGAACGAATTCCAGATGAAACTCCACACGACTGTCTCAGTGATTCTAGCCGTAGCTTCAGCCTTGATCCACTTGGTGAAGTAATCGATGGCGACAATGATGAACTTTTTCAGGGCCTGAGCTATAGCAAATGGCCCGAGGATAGGGTTCGGTTAGGGTGACAAGCTCTGACGCTGGTTGGTGGACTAGGTGGTCGAAGCGCTGGCACCAGTCGCATTTTTGGACGTATGCTAAGCAATCGCACTAGAGAGTGGGCCACCAGTATCCTTGCCGAAGCAAGATTCTGGCAAGTGACTGCCCTCCCTGGTGTGCTTCGCACATGCCTTCATGAACTTCTTGCACCGCTCAGTTGGCTTCGTCGGTACTGATGCACTTAAGGAGGGGGCCGGAGAAAGATCTACAGTACAAAGTGTCATCCAGGAGGACGAACTGTCGAGCTTGGTGTTTCAATTTTTGAGCATCCTGTGGGGCGGGGGGTTCTCTTGAGTCTCGAAGCCAAGATAGATAGGGGGTATGCTAGTTGTTTGGGGAGGCCGAGTCAATGGTCATGAGCTCCGAGTTGATGTTTGGCCGCTCTAATTCTTCAAGAAGAACTAATCAAGTACCCTTGGGGTCAAGAGAGGAGGCCAGCCGAGAGAGGGCATCCGTGCGGTAGTTTTCCTCCCGAGCTATCCGGAGTACCTCAAAGCCCTCGAAATATTGTGCCAACCCCTTGACCAATTGGAGATATTTGATCATTGGTTCTTCCCGAGCCGAGTAATCACCATTGACTTGGCTAGCGACTAACTGGGAGTCAGATAGTTCCGTCCCCCGGTCAGTAGATTGTCGTACCCCATTTCATCCCCAACCGTTTTTTCATGGCTTCCGCCCAAAAAATCCTGACCGTTGACGTCGGCACGAGCACGCTCAAGTTCGCGGAATTCGGAGTCTCCAAGGGCGGGGCGCTGACGCTGCTGCGCTTCGTCACCGCCGAGATGGGCCTCGACCCCAACAAGGATGAGGCGCGTGCCGGGTTCATTACACCGGCGCTGCAGAAAATTCTCAAGGAGCAGAAGATCAAGAAGGGCCGGGACGTCTACGTTTCGATCTCGGGCCAGAGTGTCTTCATGCGCTTCGTGAAGCTGCCGCCAGTCGATGCCGCGCAGGTCGAGCAGGTCGTGCGCTTCGAGGCGCAACAGAATGTGCCATTCCCGATCGATGAAGTGACCTGGGATTACCAGATGATGCCCGCGCGCAGCGCCGGCTCGAGCGAGGCCGAGGCGGTCATCGTCGCCATCAAGAAGGAAGTGCTCGAGTCCGAGGTCATGGCCGTGGAGAAGAGCGGGCTCTCGATCAAGCAGGTCGATGTCGCGCCCTTTGCGCTGCTCAATTCCTTCCGTTACAGCGAACTCCAGACCGGCGAATGCGCGCTGATCATCGACATGGGCGCGCGCTCGACCAACCTGGTCTTCGTCGAGAAGAACAGCTTCTGGATTCGCAACGTGCCCATCGCCGGAAACCAAATTTCGCAGGCCATCTGCAATGAAATGCAGGAGCCGTTTGTCGCGGCGGAGTTGCTCAAGAAGAGCAAGGGCTTCGTTTCGCTGGGTGGCGTTTACGCCGACCCGGACGACGCCGATGCCGCGCGCATCTCAAAGCTCATCCGTACGACGATGACGAAGCTGCACGTCGACATCAACCGGTCGATCGCCTACTACCGCACGACGCTCAACGGCGCGCCGCCGAAGCGGGTCTTCCTTACCGGCGGCAGCTCGCAGTTGCCCTATCTCGATCTTTTCATCGGCGACAAGCTCAGCCTGCCGGTGGCCTACTTCAATCCGCTGCGCAACGTCACGCTCGGACCCTCGGTCAACACCGGGTTCCTGCAGGACAACAGTTGCTTCACGGCGGAACTCGTCGGCCTCGCCCTGCGGGCCACGGGCAGTTGCCCGGCCGAGGTGACGCTCGATGCGCCGACCTTGGCCGCTCGCGCCGCCAAGGGGCGCAAGCAGCCATTCTATTTCTTCGCGCTCTTTGCCTGGATCGCACTCTTTGTCTGCATGGGCGTTTGGTATTGGATGCAGATTACCATAGCCCAGGACACGGCCGAGAAGGACAAGAGCCAGGTCGACGTGCTGAGGCCGCTCGCGCCCAAGATTTCGAGGATTGCGGGTGAAAACGACGCGCGCAACGCACTCTTCAAGACGGTTTCGGGGCTCGGCAATCAGCGGGACGCCTGGGCACAGATTCTCGAGGCCTTGAACGAGAAGATACCCAAGGGCGTCTGGATTACGGAGATGATTCCTTCATGGGTCGACACCGGAGGTGCGGCGCCGCGTTCGGGCGCACAGCCTTCGGTCTCAGCCAGCGGGCAGGTCAACATGCTGGAGATCAGCGGGCTTTACCATACGAACAACCAGACCCAGGTGATCAGCCCCAACGACATTCGCAACTTCGTCGTCGCACTGGCCGATTCTCCGCTCTTCGACATCGATAAAAACAACGTGACGGTGACGTTGCCGAGTATCACCACGTCGGACAACTCCATGTTTGCGCAGCGCTTCAGCATGCACCTCAAGCTCAAGACGCCCATCATCCTGCGGGCCTCAGTGGAAGCGGAGTCAGCCCCAGCCCACGGCCATCACCCATGAACAGGTTCAAGATTCAGCTCTCGAAATTCGATATCGGGATGATCGTCGCCTTCGTGGTGGTGGGCCTCCTCGGTGCTGCTGCGTGGTGGGTTCTCTCCGGCCAATTGGTGGCGGCACAGCAGGCATGCAGCCTGGTAAAGGCCGACTACGACAGCTATGCCACGGCCAAGGGTTCGGGCATCATTGTCAACACGGCCAACGCCAAGACGCTCCAGGCGAACAGCGAGTTGCTGCAAACGCAGCTTGATCCGGTGATGGCCGCCAACCTCCTGGCCAAGGGCAACGATTTGTCCACCATCCGCGCGATGGATCCCGTGGCGTGGAAGCATGAACTCGACGACGACGTCAAAACCCTCACGACTGATGCCAAGGGGCATTCCGTAACCGTTCCGGATCATTTCTACTACGGTTTTTCGCGATACCTGACGGAAAGCCCCGGCGACGCGGCCACCTTGGTGCTGAACAAACAGCGCAAGGCCATCATGACGATCACGGAGATACTTATCGGTGCGCAGGTCAAGTCGATCACCAAGGTGCGGCGCAGCTACGAGGAAGACGCACACAACGGTCCCGGCAGCATGGGCGGAGGCGACCGCATGGAAGGGGACCAGCTTGGCGGTTACGCTGTGGTTGAGCCCAATACCTACACGGCCTATCCCTTCGAATTTGAATTTACGGCCTCGCCCGAAGCGTTGCGGCCCGTCCTCGATAACTTGCTCAAGTCGCCCTATCTTTTCGTCCTGCGCTCTATCGAGGTCCACAATGAGCAGTTGGATTCTCCCAAGCTCGACGACCTGCCCAAGTTGGCTGGAGGTACCGGATCGCCCTCGGTGATTCAATCCGCTCCTGGCGATGTGGCACAAAGTACGCCGACAGTGGGACCGCAGAAGCTGTTCGGTTACGCGCCACTGCACGTCAAGATGCGTGTCGACATGATCGAGTGGAACCCGGACCTCAAGAGCGTGGCTGATCTGGCTACGCCCCCGCCACCGCCCCCGAAGAAGCCATGAAAAAGCAAGTTGAGCCCATTATCCTGGTCGTCGCTCTGCTGATACTTGCCATCGGGGCGGCTGCGCTGGCCTACTTTTACCCGACGGTCAAGGACATCACCGGAATCGCACCGCTTTCGGCCCAAGGCAAAAACGTGACGGCGCTGAAGACCGAAGAGATCACGAACAGCCTGGTGGCGTGGACCTCGCCGGTGTTCTGGAACGAGCCGGCCAGCCACAGCCGTCTCTTCAGCTCTGACAAATACCTGTTCTTCCCCTCGGCCTACAACGTGAACCCGAACGGGAACAATTATATCGTCAAGGTCGACAAGGATTCGAAGTCGCCCAGCGGCGTTTTCCTCTGGTGGTACGACCAGCATGGCCTCGACCTGACCGACGCGAATGTCGACAACGAAGATCCGGACGGCGACGGCTTCTCCAACATCGTCGAGTATAAAAATGAGCCGGTTGGCGTGCGCTACGAGGCCAAGGATGTCGATCCCGCCAAGGCCACCGACCCGAATGATGCCAAAAGTCACCCCGACTACCTGAACCGCCTGCGGCTGCAGAAGTACGAGTCGGTCCCATTCCACATCCTCTTCTTCGGCTACCAGCAGCTCAACGGCAAGATGCTCTTCCAGTTGCACCTTGATGACGTCGACCCTGACAAGCAGCCACCGCTCAAGGCGACGGGTGACGCGCTCGGTTTTGGCGGCTTTGTCATTGGCCCCTTCCACGAAGAGCACAGGGACGTCAAGGATCCTGGCACGGGTGGGATGATGAATCGCGACTTCTCGACCCTCGAGCTTGATCAGCCCGATACCGGACTCAAAGTCATCCTGCCTTTCCGCCAGAAGATCAATTCCCCGGAAGTTACTGCGGACTTCGTCATGCTCATGCCCACCGAAAGAGACAAAGTAATTAGAATCTCGGCGGGGAAGACTTTTAGCGTGCCCTACATTAAAGATTCGACATTTTTGGTCGTCAGTGCCGATGACAAAGGGGCGGTCATACGCCGCGTTTCGGATCAAAAGACGTATACCATCCTCATGTTGTTGGACAAAGAGTGGAACGAGGTTCCTCAAGCGCCTGCGGAAAAACAGCCCTAAATGACTTGCGTAGTCTTAGGAAGTGTTGTAATTGATCTTTGAAGTATAGAATCCAAGCAATTGGGGTCTCTCGTTCTGGGAAGGGGTGTATAATGGGGGTTGGCTGAGACTTTTGACCATCCGTCTTCCCTATGTTTTGGGATTAGAAAATCTCTTTAAAGAAAGGGATTTAGGAAAATCTTATCATGCATAGATGCAGTAAAATGGACTCGAAAGTAGCAAAATGGAGGACAAGGGAGAGGAAAGACGGGGTTGCCCATCAATCAATAGGGGGCGGCCAGCATTGTGGTCGCTCAAGGGTGGTGGGCGGCCACGTCGATGGCCACCCCCTGGAACTTGGACTCGTCCACAGCAAAGCTTTCCAACTTTGGGTTTTGCTTCTAGGGGAAGGTCGAGGAAGATGCTCTCATGCTCACAGCTCTCTCTCAGGGTCCGAATTGGTAGCCTCTTCTCTTCCTAGAAAATGTCCAACCTCCCTTCACAAAGTGTTCCCCCCTTCACGAAGTGTCTAACTCCTCATGAGATGGTTTAGAATGGGATTTTTGTATGTGGGGGCAATCTCCCTCCAAAACATTCAAAAAATAGAGTGCGTGTGAGGCTACATGAGTCTCTAACCTCCTGGAGTGGGAGCAATTTTGGAAGACGTGTCCGGAGTGGGTAGATCGTGGGGTTGACGGACAGTTGACAGGAGGCGGCCAAGGTTCTAGCCATCCAAAGAAGCTTGGCGGCCAGGTCGATGGCCTTCTTGAGGGTGAGGGCGGCCAATAGTCTAGCCTTCTTGAAGACTGGGTGACCAACTATGTGGCCACCTTGGAATGTGGGCGGGCGGCCAACTATCTGGCCACCTAGGGGTATGGGCGGCCAAGACTATGGCCTTCTAGGGATCAGTGGAAAAATGGAGATAATCAGTTGGATCTGCGAAGGGACAGGGTGGAGCCTACCTAAACAAGGATGAGGCCCCACGCTCTCAATCAACCAAGGAAAAGAGTCACTTTCGTGATGGCTAGACATGGTCCATGGGATGTCAAAAATTAGCCGTCTACACCTAGCTATCTCTTTAGGCTCAGTGGGTAGAGCCCCGTACCAGCCGAATACCCCAGCCATGTTACAAGTGTAGATCTTCACACCTCTGCCCTTCCTTGCCACCCTTCTTGATGGCCTGTTGGGGAAGGTTAGTCTATCAAAGACTGATCTCCGTGGTTGCACCTCCCCCCGAGAGGAGATTGGTGGTAATCTTCTGGGACATTCCTTGATTCTACGCTCGGCGAGGAGCGAGGCTCTTGCTCTTCCGGGACTTCGGCCATTGCTTGCAGCAGCCTTTGACACCCCAGGGGAGTGATCGTCGGGCCATACAGATAAGCCCTTATGACTTCATTTACTCCCTCCTGTGGATGTGAGGAGGGGAGAGTATGTGATGTCGCCTTATCTCTAGCATAGGGTTTGTAGGACGAATGCCCTGGTCGGGCTGTAGCAACTCAGAATTTTATATATACATTCATATGCGAAAAGAAATAATGAAAGATAAAAATAAAATAAATTATGAATAGTATAAAGTCCATGCATGTTTTACGCTGAGTCCGTGCATGTACAGTGTCTCCATAGAAGTCCATGCACATCGCATCCACTACATGGCAAGTCCGTGCAATGTCCAGTTAAAGTCCATGGAGTTGGTGCAAGCATTGGCTTCAAGTCCGTGTATGAACAGGGTCTCCATCGACTTGCATCTCAAGGATGATACACAATGTCCAGTCCAAGTCCGAGCACACCCTCATCTAGTCCAAACACTTATTTCATTTTCATCATGCAAGTCCATACACGTCTTCAGACTAAGTCCATGCATAGTTCGGGTAAGGCCAGTCTAAGTCTGAGCATGTCTGGTCTACACTTCATGAAGTCCGTACAGCTTCTTGGTTCCAGAACATATGTCCTTGCACATCTTCTTCAAGTCCGAGCATGTACAGTTCCAACTTAAGTCATGTCCGAGCATATGCATTTGAAGTCCAAGCATTGAAACATCCATGCATCTTTTTATCTATGCAAAGTCCGAGCACGTTTCCAAAGTCTGTGCATGTTTTTGTCTTCCAAAAATTCAAGTCCATGCATGAAGAAGTCCGTGCATGTTTTCTTCCTGTGTGCATCTTGTGCTTAAGCCCGTGCTTGTTCACTTCACGAAACATGCATCCATGCATGTTTTGACATTGCTTTATAAAAACTTGCATCCGTACACTTTTAGTTCTACACAAGTAAGCCCGTGCATATTTCAATACGCCGTGCATGTTTTGGGTCTTGCAACCCCGTGCATGCACAGTGGTACTCCGTGCACGTTTCTGTGCTAGCTGGAAACAAACTCAGTGCACCTTAAGTGCTAGCCAGAAACCTACCCCGTGCAAGTTTTTACATTCCAACCACATTTCCCTTAACTTAGCCTATGCATGTTTATCTCTTTGCATCTGAATCTCATGCTCTCCTATGCTGACTAGGTGCTTGTTATAATGATAGGGACCTCCTATCTAACAGAAGCGATGTTTGAAAAAGGCTAAGGAAGGGCACGTGATCCTAGGAGATAAGAGGTCAGGGCTCTGACACGTGGCACAGAGCTCTGATCGGTTCTAGAAGATTCCCAGGGCGGTAAGCGTGGACTCAACACTCCAATCCCTCAAGTCTACCCATATATATAGAGGTGGAGCTCTTACGATGAAGTAGCTGAAGAACAGAGAAAGCCCTACTGAACAAAAGTCCAAGTGAGGGTGAAGAAGGAGAGCGAAGAGCAGGAGAGAAGAGAGGCTGTTGAAAAAGAGAAAGAAATTCAGAAAGATCAGAAGAGAGTCATTTCGACAATTTAGATTTGCTAGATGTTTTGATTTGCTTCTACGGAAGCTAAATTTCTAGAGTTTTATTCTTCGATTTTTATTTCATCATTGGTTCTAGTTTTCTTGTTTCTTTTCATCTGCTTCTAAGTCTTGTTACCCTCTAAGGTGTATCAGAGGAAGGGAGAAGCTATCCGGTTCCCCTCCAACGGGATTGGAGGAAGAGAGGAAGGTCCTCTGGTTTGCAAGTTGTTGGGGGCAACTTGTGGAATTCCCAGTGGAAGATACAAGCGATGGGAAGGGAGTGAAAGAAAAGAAGAAAGAAAGGAATGAAGGAGGTTGAGGTCGAGCAGGGACGACTACTTCCTGCTCCCCCAAATACCCCGCTACAGAATCTCTCTCTCTCTCTCTCCCTTACTCTCTTCCCTCTCTCAAACGGTGGTGGCGGAGTAGCGGCCAGGGAGAACGGCATGCACTCCTTCTCTTCTCCTCTTCTTCTCCTTCTCTTCTGGCGTCTGGTCGTCTCTTCTCCCTTGCTCTGCCTCTCCCTCCTTCTTTTCTCTGTGTCTGCCTTTCTGCCTCTCTCTCCTTTTTTGTTCACCACGGAAGGGGCTCCTTTTAAACCCCAACGGTAGGGGGCTTTGGGCTCGGGGCGACGGAGGCGGGAACGTGGTTTATTAATGTGGATTTGACCCTGGTTGTCCTTTTTTGACAGGAAGTAGGGGGCGTGTCTGCTTCCCCATTCGACACCTCAGCCATCCCATTGCGCGCCGAGGATCCATAGGGGAATGGTGTGAGATTTGTTTTGCCGGCCGTTGGAGGACCCGTGCCGTTGAAGAGGCTGGGTGCACCGCCGAAGAACTCCGTTGACGTGCCGTTGAAGGGCTGGAGAGTGCGCCGTTGGAGGGGCACAGGGACCGTGTCGGAGAAGGCACATGGGGGCATGCTGGCGAAGTGGCGCCCAGGGCATGCCGGCGAAGCCCACGCTGGGTGTGTCATCGAAGAGCCCACCGAGGGCGTGCCGCTAAAGGAGCCACGAATGTGCCACTAGAGGGTCATGGGTGCGTGCCGGCGAAGGCCATAGGGGCGTGCCGGCGAAGACCCACTGGGCATGTGTGCCGATGAAGAACCCACGAATGGGCGTGCCGGGGGAGGAGCATGCCGTTGAAGGCCCTATTGAGCGTGCTGTAGGAGGCACTAGGGAGTGTGCCGTTGAAGGCACTATTGGGCGTGCTGTAGGAGGCACTAGGGAGTGTGCCATTGAAGCACGGCCTTGAGCCCATTTCGTGCACAAGTTTTCATTCGTTTAATTTTTCTTTGGGGCCCATGGGTTGTGGGCTTCCCGGGGGTTGGTTCCTCTTCACTGTCGTGACTCCGGGGATGGCTCCACGACAGTGTGTTGCTTGTTCGAAGAGTCCAGATGGGACGTGTTCTCCGTAGCCTCTTCAATGGAAGTTGTTATTGATGCTGGTTTGGTCGGGACATATGGACGTGCAATTTTACACGTACACAAATGCCCCCCACCCACGAGTAGCACGGGCGAAGGATGAGCTGGGCTGTGCCCGTGGGTGTACTGGTCCTTGATGGTTGTATTCGAGTCCTTGGCGCTCGAAAAGGACGAGGATCCTAAGACGCGCTTTGCTACAAATGCTCGTGCGAAGCACACGCAGACGCTCGTCGGTGCATAAGGCTTGTCGGTGGAATGCTCTCGGGTATATACACCCATCGTCATATGTTACCATATGCGTGGGAAGGTTACTTTATGCTCATGCGTAGACGTGTGCTTATATTATTTTTACATATAGATGTATATGTAAGGAGGGCAGCATTGTGAAAAGAGGGGCAGATCTATTCACCCCTCCCCTCTAGATCCGCCATCCACTGCTCAACATGCCGATCGATGGAGAGCCATATGAAGAAGTTTGCTGGACATACTGGCTGAAGGATTAGACTGATGGTGAAGGCCGGTACCGAACAGGCTTCGCTTATTACTATCTGATGAAGGTGTATCGTACACTTTGCCATTCATCGTACGATGCGAGCGAGGCACGTAATCCTGGGGAGAAGAGACACGTGTGGATGGGCACTTGGCTCTAGTATTTCTTCAGTGGGGAACAGAAGTAGGAAGACTTTCCCCTAGTAGCGCCGACTACCTCGAATCTGAAGAAAAGGGTCCGACGACAAGTCGCTTTCCTGCCTACTTTGAAGGGAGGGCAACAAGGGGGCCCGAACCCTGTTGGTGTCGGTGCAGTCACACACTGTGCTGCATATTTGACTTACTGGATTTTCTCCTTTGCTCTCCCGCATGGTGACGAGAGCGTGATCAGAGCGGAGGCCATCTACCCTGCCTATCTGATGGCTTAGGGCACGAAGCTGTCCCTTTGCCCAGTGACTTTATGCCTTATCTACAAGATGTTGGGAGACTTACACAGGTCGCGTCTCCCTAGGAATTTGCAGACGGTTGGTCTGTTGCACTTCTTTAATGCTTGGGTCTGCATCTTGTTTTCGGAAGCTGCTCCTCGAGGACTACAATCAGCTCGCCTTGTCCTGAGGATGATAGAGTTTACGAGCGCTGAATTGGCTTCGACAGTGGAATAACTCTTCGCCATTCGGGGAAAGGTAACCAAGGTTCCCATGGATGCACCCAGAGTTCTGCACTTTTGGAGCCTGGCGGCTCATTCCAGCCTGCTTGTGAACAAGATGCGGAAGTGCAGTCTTTCTGAGACAGAGGAGTATATACATCTGATTTCTAGTGCCAAGTGTACAAGACCGATCCTGGAGCAAGAGCTGGTTGACTGGGCACTGGCTATTATACCAAGCGTCCTTGTTTTTCGAAAGAGCGGCATTCTATGTCTGGAGCCATACTATCCACTCCGATTTAGTCAAAATTTTGGCTATGATCAGCACATCCCTCCTTCTATGTAATTCGTGCTGTCGAACAGGCACAGAGCTGGCCAAGTGGCTAATGACGAGGCTCGCGTGTGGTGGGATTTCTTTCACCGCCGAGAGGAGGTGTCATTCAGGGTATCGGCCCCTGCTCGTTTCCCCTGCGTCACCCCTGAATACATTAAATGGTGGAACGTGTAGACGGGATTCTACAGAAGCTCCCGCCGAGACTACTGGGCTATTACAGAGCGTAGATTTTTGGATTCCCAGCCAGAGCTGATCCTAGACATTGATCCTTCTTACTTGAAGAAGTTGAAGTCTTGGACCAACACGGATGTGATGGCTTATCTAGAAGCCCGAAAGATTACGAAGCATCGTTCACCTAGGGCCGATCTGAAGTTGCCCGAAATCAGTAAGGATGACTATGTGAAGACACTTCGGGGATTGTGCCGCGTGAGAAGTGAATGCCACAGACCAAACCCCAACAAGCAATAGGGTAGGGGAGGGAAGTCTCCCAACCTTTCAAACCCCCTCGTGAACTTTCCCAACTACTCTCTTCCTTCTCCTTCCACAATGGACCATAAGGTTGAGGGGCGGTAAAGCCGAACTTAGGAGGATGTGGCGTACGAGATGTCGATTTAAAGCACAAATCTGAGCACGTTGGCCCTCTGTTAAATTGTTTCAGAATGATTAATGAATTTAAGATGGTGAATGAGTAAGATTTTTCTTCGGCCTACGTACCACACCACGCCATACCACCCAAAAAATAACAAAATAACAAAATAACATTAAAAACACAAAAAACCCCAAAAAATATACACATAAAAAACACAAAAAATAAAAAAAATCATTTGTTTGATTGCATGATGCTTGATCATCCTTTTATTTCTTGTTATCATCTACCTGCTTGCATGTCACATTTTCCTATCCTCTCTTATTTTTGCCTTAGTTGATTAAAGGCTTGGCCCTTTGACCCTTTATCAAGGTCAAAAAGGACACCCCCTTGCTTGTTGAGTAAGGGGCCAAGTCGAACAGATTAACTAACCTGTTTACTAAAGTGCGACACACAGGGACAGGAGAAGCACAAGCACACAAAGAACACAAAGGAGGCAACGTAGGCAACATCAAAAATGTTCTTTCCATTTTACTATCACGATCATGTACAGGTACAAAATGTCAAGGAGGCGACGTACAAAGTGTCTCTCTAGCTCTCATCACCACCCTCCTGCCTGCTACTCTCTACCTCTCCCCTCTCTGCATCTCTGTCTCTGTCCCTCGCTGGAACTCGTGGGGGCCTCATCGATCCCTAGCTGGCAACCGACCTCTCGCAAAGGCGTGCACGCTCCTCCACCTTGTTCCTCTACTGCGTAGAGGAACCTACTAAGTAGCTCGTGCTAGAGTAGGTGCTAGGACGCCCCTCTCATTGTGCTCACTTCCGATGTCTCTAGTAGTGCTCCTATGCCACTCGCAAGCACTCCTCAAGGGCACCCAGTTGGACCTTCATCTCTGACAGCTCCCGCTCGTGCTCAGCTTGCTCCCTCGACCACTCTTCCCTCTCCTGGGCTCGCTCTCTCGACCACTCCTCCCTCTCTCGATCTCGCTCCCTCCTCTCCACCCCCAGGAGGATATGTAGCTCCATAGAATCTTGGGGCAGCTCCTCCGCCTCTCGGGCCTCCTCTCCAACTCCAACTCTGCGACCCGCTGGTCACGGATTGCGAGTTTGATCCTTACAAGCGCGGCCCGAGTAAGCACCTCTTGTAACTCTTTAACCTGAATAATTCATCACATTTCACAAGCATAATGATATATTTTTGCAAGGAAATAATGTGCATGTATGAATTCTATTTTTGAACTAACTCGTGTAGCTAAGTCGCACCCTGCCGGCTCAGCGCGCGCCACTCCTCTTACTAGCCGCTCCTCTAATGAGGTGATCTCTATGGTCGAGTCTGATGGGACATCAGAGCAAGGCACTAACTTTTTTTATTTACATCTATATCCTTTAGTCTGGGTTTCAGACTTCAGGTAGCTCGACGATCCTTTGGGCCATGCAGAGGTCGAAGAGCATCTTTGTATGTTCCTTCTTGAAAGAGAAGGGCATCTTTATACACTCTGAGAAGGAGAGAGCAGCTGGCTTGTCCACTAGTCTTTTGTTGGAACTACTCATCCCGGCTCCCTTGCTGGCTTTAATAGTGGGGGTGAATTCGATAGTGTTCACCTCCTTACCGGGCTGGTGTTCCCACGCTTGTTTACCCATAGCTGAGATGTAGCTCGGGTTATCAGCGAAGAACATCTCTATTTCAGCGACCACCAAATTGAGCTGGTCAAAGCCCTTGATGTTGGTGCCGAGGAGCTTTTCGCTAACCTCGATCGCCAAGCCTCGGTGATAGATAGTGATGGCATCCTCCTGGACTGGTGGATTGACACACCTCATGTCGAGGTCTCGCCATTTCTTGATGAAGTCGAGGGTGCTCTCGCCCTTCTTCTGTCAGAGGGAGCAGAGCTTGGCTAAGGAGACCTTCTGCTCGGCTATTTCGAAACAGTCGAGGAACATCTTCTGGAGATCCGCCCAATCGATGACTGAGTTGGGCTTCAGGCGGGAATACCATTGGAAGGCCATTCCCGTAAGTGAGGTGGCAAAATAGCAGAGGAGATAAGACTCATCCAACGCGAGTTCACCCATGGCCGTAATGTAGTAGGCCAAGTGTTCATGCGGAGACCCGTGACGGTTGAATTTCTACAACTTTGGCAGCTTGGCGTACTCCGGGGGAAGTTTCTTGAGCTGGTGATGTAATGGGTAGGGGACACTATAGAGGTCCACCGCCACGATCCCTTCTCCAAACTGGGCAAGCTTGGTATCAACGATCCGCTCGATCATCTAGCGTTGTGAAATGAGGCTTTCTGGCGCCGATGTGTTGGATGGTCGTGGTTGAGCTTCGGCCAAGGGCGTGCCGAACCCAGTTATTGTAGGGGTCCGGACGGCTGCAGCTGAGGTGTTGGTGCCATTTTTCCATCCTAGCGGGACCGGCGTCTCCGTTGAAGGCCTGGTAGGCGGTTGAGGGTGGAGGTCACGCTCCTGCAACAAGTCTTGTAGGAGGTCCTTCAAGTGCTGGTTCTCCTTCAAAAGAGTCTCAAGAGTCACCTCTTGGACTTCATTGGCCGAAGGGTCATTATTGACCGGCTCCGCATTGACGGGAGTGGCACGATCCTCGATGGGAACTTCCTCCGCTCGCGTCGATGCTTGAGGTCTGAC